>CM062817.1:1842517913-1842955169 GCA_031772625.1 Pinus tabuliformis | reverse complement strand
AAATTCGAATTTGATAGCAACTCTTAATTGATGATGAGGTTTCCAAGTCACTAACTACCTCCTTGCTTTGTGCATTCTACCCCAGAAATTCTGCAAAATTAGGGTCCAGTGGTACCTTCGTATATCTCAATCCGAGATATATTTGTAACAAGTGAAAGAGGTTATTGTAGATAAGTATGTTATTGAGATAAACCTCTTTCATTTTTTAAAAAATTCATCTCTAGCTGTTCACAATATGCTCTACAAAAATATGTCAAAAACATGTAGATTGGCCTTTTAGGAACACAAACTCCTCTAGTTTCTCAAAATGCATCTTGGATTGGCCATAATAGTTTCTGCACAATTATGAATTAAACAAGAAATTTCTAGAAAATGTACCATTTCTGTTCTGATTTCATCTTTTAACCTTAATTTTCTTTTAACTATTTTTACCTTTACTTTGGATAAACTTTATTGTTGCTGGTGAAAGTGTTTTCATCTCTGTTTAACCCTTACTGCCTCCATGTTTACTTTTACTGTTTACCTTGACTGCTCTATTTTTTCATCTATCTTCACTTTGATTTTTCAATCTGATACACTTTTACTGATACTCTTTCATTTGATACACTTTTACTTTGATGACCTGTCAATATCCTTTACTGTGTTTTTACTTTTACTATACATTTTAACTTTTTACTGTGTATTTCAACAGTAAATCATTTAGTTTTTTATATGTATCAACATATGGTAATGGATATTGATCAAATTTCTATATGTTTGATCTGTTTGTCTTTTGATTGTATGCTCTGTCTGGTTCCTTTGTTTTAATAGTCAATGTCTCTGTGTGAATGATTTCTTTCTTTGTTCTGTGTATAACTATTTTCTTCTTCTGAATGAATGTTTTTAAATAGATTTCCTTTCGAGTCTTGGAGTAAACAAGTTTGTGACTCGTATCAAAAATGTTTATCCAAGCTCTTTTCTTATACTAATTACCTGCAAAATACAACAATTTGTTAATAAAACACAGGTTTGCAAGGAGGTAACCGGAGGCCGTACTGAAACTGGTAAGAATTATCGACATAGTCTGGAAGGTGTTTGGGAGGGAATCCATGGTGAAATCACGTCTCAGAGGCTCAGGGTGGTGCCTCAAGGGTTTTATAGGTTTTTCTGTGCAACTGAGTAAAATGCATGAAAATAAGGGTTTTTAGTGTTTTAAAGGGTAATGGGTAAATTGGCACGGAATTTTATATTATGATCAGTGAGTGGTTTTGGGTTTAGTGGGGAGGCGGTATCGGAGGCCATTGCACCACTTTTATGGAGAAGGCAATATTTTGGGGAGGTCACCCAATCTATGTTAGTGCTCCACGTAGCAGATAGGGGCCCGGGCAATACCGTTTTATCGGGCGGGTAAAGGTCAGACATCAGGTGAAACCGATATGGCTGTGGACCATTGGATTTGAGTGTTGACGATCAGATGACAGTCGGGTGAAAAATTTGCATGGATGAAATGGACAGAGGTTTCAGAGGGGCCTGGAGCTTTAATTCGTGGTGGTTTTGGATTATTTATGAGTTAAACATGGGATTAAATGATCAAATAGGGTTTAATGAAGGGATTATCTTAACTTTACCAAGAAGTGATGAGTTAAGAGGGTTTTGTCAGGGGTATGGGATAAAAGTATAGTTTATAATTAAACTAAGGGTTGGGGTATTATATACGGGATTTATTTATATATGGGAAGAGGTAATCGAGAGCTATATTATTATGTTAAAAATTAATATGAAATGAAATGAGCGGAATGAAATTTGTGCATTTCCTTCACATAAACTTATACTTAGGATAAAATATTTTTGCAGATATTTTGAATGAAATGGAATTTAACATGGGGTTGTTTACTTTTCATAGGAAAATGGAGTTTAACTTTAGGAAAAGGGATTTTATTAGGGTAATGAAGGGAAATGACTTTTATGAAGGGAATTCTAACACTTGATGTCCATAAGTCATTAAGCCGAGGGTCCAGTTCCACCAAAAGTCAGAGAAATGCTCTGAGCCTTTATGACTTGAAGTATTTTTAGTACTAAAACATACTTGTGGATGGGGAAATTAGTAAGTATATGGATGAATGAATGAGGGGAAGTCAACTAAATCAACCTGTAAACATCTGTTTTTTCTTTCTTAATTGCTCATGTACATTGAAAAATATGATTAAGCATGATAAATGTGCTTTTGTCCAATCAACTTTATACTTCAGCAACATTTCTTCTACTTACCCATTACTTACCCTTACATTTTTTATTCACTTATTTGGGTGCATTTAAGCTAGAAAACCCTTTTCTTTCCTTTTATTTTTATAAAAATTTTTATCTACTTCTAACCTTATATCTTCCAAGGGCTCAGAATAAACTGATGAGCTCCTTTTATTTTCTCTACATATCGAATGATCTGCCAAGATTAGGTTGTTTGGTCAGATTTTATTCTCTATCTATAAACATAAAATTCAAAGCATGAAATCGTCAAGATTAAGCAGTTTGACTACCATGGGTTGTGGCATGTATGATAAGATGCACACAAACATTATTTGTAGAAGAAGTAAAATAATAGTGTCATTTAGACTTGCACAGTTTCATGATCTGTTTTTGTGTTTGGGGTTCATATATTTTCATTTTTTGATCTTTTCTTATTCTTTTTGTCCTTTGATATTTCTTTTAGGACACACCCTCTTTACATTTTTAAATTTTTAATATGGAAAACATTTGCAGAAAGCAAAGGTATGTACAATATTACAAGGCTTAACCTTAGCCAATTCAAAATTATGAATCCTATCACTATAGGACTCTAACAGTGGCTCCACATGGGGATGGCATTTCCTGGCGAAATGTCAAGAACTTTAAGATCAGTAGCCTTTGAATTGTGATTGAAGTTACATTGTAAACTATTCTTCTGTGATTTCTGCCTTATTGTATAATCTCTATGACTGAAAATATTGAACTAAAATCATAACCTTTTCTGCAAACTAAAATCTGACACATGCTGTACTGAAATCTGATTTGAAATAAACTTGCTATTGAAAAATTGAATTTATTCAAACTGAAATCCTACCTACTTACTCTAATCAACTGTCCAATTGCTAGTTAGGTAAAATGAAATAGCTAATAAATTCAAGCATCATATACATTGGTGAATTTTGCTGCTTGTGCTTGTTTATGATTAAAACTGATATTATAAAGCTAATTATAACCTTGTCAACAAATGAGAAGATAAGGAAATACTTGATTTCCTTTGTTGATCTAGAAACTGCACAAAAGGATCTTCCAAAATATATACACTAATGATTAACTGATCTAGGCAACTGTATAATTGTTCTAGATGGCTTCCATGCCATTAAAGTGAAATGTCATTTTCATCTTTATCACCCTGCAGATTTTCAGATAAGCTTTGTGATGATATTTCTACTGATTGAAATGTCTGCCTAGTGAAACCTTTATCATATTGATTTTGAATCTCATAGTTAATTAATGGATAAAAATTCTGATTGTATTCATCATCTAACATATCAACTATTGGATCATAAAAGACATGGAAGGATAGTTGCAACCTATTACATATGGGTTTTAATGCGGCTTCATGGATTTCTGCATGTTTTTCATCCTTTTCTTTGGAGATATTATACCATATTTCCTTTAAAACTTAAATGATTCAAAACATAGTGGTATAGAACTTTCTTGTGTCATCTGATGAGATGTCTCAATAGAACTTGATAACTGCACTTGTGAAACTAAAAAATCCTTGTTAAGATTTTCATTGTCTTCTTTGTTGTCAATATCAATACCTAAAGACTGTTGATTTTTTATTGCTTTAAAGTTTTCTTTAATGAACTAAAATGAAGCAAAACAAAGAGGTAAATAAGCTTCACTTATTTCCAATTTTTTGCACTTTCTTCCTCACTTTCATAGCTTATATGAATAAGATGATCATTGTTTTCAAGCTGCTGAAACTGAATTTCTTTATTTCCCAAACTAGTTTCTTATTGCTCTATAAAGTTAATTTGGATTTGAAGAACATAATTATCATCATACTGATCATATTTAGGCAAATCATTAAAAGAAGTAATGTCATCAAACATACACATTAGATCAGTAGATTGCCTCTCCACATATTGCTTTATAAATCTATCTTCTGATCTATGGTAGTTGGAATTAGCAGGATTTTGTTCATGGCTATCAACCTCTTCTTTTTGTGAAATAAATGTGTCATGGTGATTTTGAACAAAAAAATTTATCTTTCATGATGATCTTCTGTATCATTTCCTCTATTTTTCTTACCAAAATGTCGAGTTTTACCTCTGCAATGTTTTTCTTCTCCGCTCCTGCTTTCAACTTTTCTCTTCTAATTTGCAGATTAACTTCTACATCTACTGCAACGTTTTCCGTCTGTTCTAGTGTTGAGGGGTTTCTTTCTCTTAACTAAAATTCTATCTCTGGATCAAATGCTTTTGGATAATGCAAGAGAGCTGAATCAGGAGGATGTCTTATATTTGGTGGCATTGAATAATAGATTTGATTAAATCTATCAGAAGAATGTTTTATTTTTTCATTTGGATCTCTTTTTAACTGATTATATTCTTCCATGATCACAAAAAGATTGACTTTTATTGTCCATCTATCAAAGAAAAGTTTGACAAACTATTGGAAATTTGAGATGCTTGCAATAGGTAGATTCTTGAACCAATTCTTTACTCTACTTTGCAAAGAGAGAGCAAAAAGTCTGATTCTAACATCATCTTCATCAATATCAAAAAGTCTAGATAGTTATCAAAACCTTGAATATTTTTTTGTGTAGTGATACCATTCTCTCCATCAAAACTAGGGAGATATTTATGATAGTTATCAGGGAAATCATGGAGTATAGGAGGTAACATGAGGGGGCTTATATCTATCAGGAACTTTACCAGGTACAGGAATATGTATAGGGATTGTATGATTAGTCTTGATTGCTTGATGCTCCTCAATTAGAAAATGATCATCATAAGATTTAGAAGAAAGCTGCTCAAATGGATAAGGAGGATATATATTTACAATTTTCAAAGGAAAATAATAAAAAATTACTCTAAGATCTTCTCTAAAATACAATATACATTGAAAAAATTTCTTAACGAGAAAAACATAATGTCTTCGATAACAATCCAAGTTAAAATCATGATCTTTTCATATTGTTCTTTTAGGTTCATTCCTCCAGTGGGGTCTTGATTGTGAAATTGATTTGGAGTCGCTAGGTGGATGATTTTAACCTTTATGTGTCTGATCAATGTACACCATCATAGATTAGATCTAAACTTGTAAAAGATTTCTGAAGAAAACGTTAGTCATCCCTAGTATGGTCGCCATTATGTTATTGCTCAATATTTTATCAAGGTTAAAGAAAGAAATCACCGAGGTAACCAAAAACTGCTTTTGGAGATCAGGACCTAGCCTTCCTGATGCTCAGAGAGGGCTCTCTCTTTAAAATTTAACTTTGTTTTGGTGAAGATTTTTTTAGGCTAGTTATGATTGTTTAAGGGGTTTTTGATTTGTATTTGAGATTGGGTGGTGGGATCTGCTTGGACAGATGGATAGAATGATGTCTTTTAGACCATTGGGAAAAACTAGATTAAGTCACTAAAAGGGATGTTCCAAGGGCAAGATAACAGAGTGTATTTCAGATGTTTGAGACATAGGGGTGAAAGGGTTTCACTCGAGGTGAGAGAGCACGTAAGGGTTCTCAAACCCGGATAATTAATGAGGAAGGAAGGGGTAATCAAAATCAAAGGGCAGTTAAGAATCCTTTAACCTGGATTATTCATGAAATCAATGTAAACCAAAGAGAAATTAAGAATTCTTTAATTTAGATATCAGAAGAAAACATTCGAATGTTTAACTGTTAAAATAAAGTGCGATTTAAAAAAGTTTTGAAATATTATTCCAGTTATAACATTTAGATTGAAACACATATAAGATTATGAATATCTTTGATAAAAATGACAATAACACATGAAAATACTTCTCTGAAATTCGCTCAACACATGAATCCTTGGAAAATTCTGATCTTTATTAATCAATCCAGCTTGCTGGCTCATCAACTGATACAATAATCTTCTGGGTCTTCTTGATCAAAAAGTATATGGAAATTTCTAATAGAATCCACCACAAAATACTTCAAATGAAGAAGTATTTCTACAAATTATAAACTGAAATATCTTGAAAACATATCAATATTGGTTGTACAAATGTCTCAAACTGTTTCACATTAATAAAACTTAAATAAAGGACACTCAAAACTAATGAATCTATTTGGCACTATATTTACGGATTGATGGTGAAAAGAAGAGAAATTTGAATTTGATAGCAACTCTTAATTGATGACGAGGCTTCCAAGTCACTAACTACCTCCTTCCTTTGTGCATTCTGCCCCAGAAATTCTGCAAAATTAGGGTCCGGTTATACCTTTGTATATTTCAATATGTGATAGATATGTAAAACATGAAAGAGGTTATTGTCGATAAGTATGTTATTGAGGTAAACCTCTTTTAGTTTACAAAAATTCATCTCCAGGTGCTCACAATATTCTCTGCAAAAGATGTCAAAAACAGGACTTTGCAGAGTCCGAAAATAGGTTGTGAAGATATGCATTTATCCCCCTTTTTATAATACCTGTATAAAATGTGAGATAGGTTTTTTTATATTGGACTTCTAGGAAAACAAAGATCCTCTAGTTTCACAAAATGCATCTTTGATTGGCCACAATAGTTTGAGCACGATTATGACTTAAACAGGAAATTTCTGGAAAATGTACCATTTCTGTTCTGATTTCATCTTTTAACCTTAATTTTCTTTTAAATGTTTTTACCTTTACTTTGGATAAACTTTATTGCCGCTAGTGAAAGTGTTTTCATCTCTGTTTAACCCTTACTGCCTCCATGTTTACTTTTACTATTTACCTTGACTACTCTATTTTTTCATCTATCTTCACTTTGATTTTTCAATTTGATACACCTTTACTAACACTCTTTCATTCGATACACTTTTACTTTGATGACCTGTCAATATCCTTTACTATGTTTTTACTTTTACTATACATTTTAACTTTTTACTGTGTATTTCAACAGTAAATCATTTAGTTTTTTATATGTATTAGCGTATGGTAATGGATATTGATGAACTTTATGTATGTTTGATCTGTTTGTCTTTTGACTGTATGCTCTGTCTGGTTCCTTTGTTTTAACATTCAATGCTCTATGTGAATGCTTTCTTTCTTTGTTATGTGTATAATTGTTTCCTTCTTCTGAATGAAGGTTTTTAAATAGAGTTCTTTTCTATTCTTGGAGTAAACAAGTTTTGTGACTAGGATCAAAACTGTTTATCGAAGCTCTGGTCTTATGCTAATTACCTGAAAAACAAAAAAAATTGTTAATAAAACACAGGTCTGTGAGGAGGTGACCGGAGGCTGTACTGAAACTGGGAAGAACTGTGGACAAAGTCTAGAAGGTGTTCGGGAGGGAATCCATGGTGAAATCGTGTCTCAGAGGCTCACGGTGGTGCCATAAGGGTTTGATAGGTTTCACTGTGTAACTGAGTTAAATGCATGAAAATGAGGGTTTTTGGGGTTTTAACTGGTAATGGGTAAATTGGCACAAAATTTCTATTATGATCAGTGAGTGGTTTTGGCTTTAGTGGGGAGGTGGTATCGGAGGCCATCACACCTTTTTTATGGAGGAGGTGGTATTTTGGCGAGGTCACCTGATCTATGTTAGTGCTTGACACGTAGCATATGGGGGCCCAGGAAATGTTGTTTTATTAGGCGGCTAAAGGTCGGACATTTGGTGAACCCGATATGGCTATGGATCGTTGGATTTGGGTGTTGACGATCAGATGATAGTTGGGTGACAAATTTGCACGGATGAAATGGGCAGAGGTTTCGGGGGGGCTTGGAGCTTTAATCCGTGGTGGTTTGGGATTATTTATGAGTTAAACATGGGATTAAATTATCAGGCGAGGTTTAATGAAGGGTTATATTAACTTTACTGAGAAGTGGTGAGTTAAGAGGGTTTTGTCGGGGGTATGGGATAAAAGTATAGTTTATAATTAAACTAAGGGTTGGGGTATTATATACGAGATTTATTTATATATGGGAAAAGGTATATCGAGAGCTATATTATTATGTTAAAAATTAATATGAAATGAAATGAGTGGAGTGAACATAACACTAAGCATAATGTAATATATGTGCATTTTCTTCACATACACTTATACTTAGGATAAAATATTTTTGTGGGTATTTTGAATGAAATGGAATTTAACATGGGGTTGTTTACTTTTCATAGGAAAATGGAGTTTAACCTTAGGAAAAGGGGTTTTATTAGGATAATGAAGGGAAATGACTTTTATCAAGGGAATTCTAACACTTGATGTCCATAAGTCATTAAGCGGAGGGTCCGGTCCCACCAAAAGTGAGAGAAATGCTTTGAGCCTTTATGACTTGAAGGATTTTTAGTACTAGAACATGTGGATGGGGAAATTAGTAAGTATAGGGATGAAATGAATGAGGGGAAGTCAACTGAATCAACTTGTAAACCTCTATTTTTGTTTTCTTAATTGCTCATGCACATTGAAACATATGATTAAGCATGATAAACGTGATTTTGTTCATTCAACTTTATACTTCGACAACCTTTCTTCTACTTACCCATTACTTAACCTTACATTTTTTCTTCACTTATTTGGGTGCATTTAAGCTAACAGACACTTTTATTTCCTTTTCTTTTTATAAAACAAACTATCTACTTATAACCTTATATCTTCCAAGGGCTCAGATTAAACTGATAAGTTCCTTTTATTTTCTCTACCTATCTAATGATTTGCCAAGATTAAGCTGTTTGGTAAGATTTTATTCTCTAACTATAAACATAAAATTCAAAGCATGAAATAGTCAAGATTAAGCAGTTTGACTACCATCGGTTGTGGCATGTATGATAAGTTGCACACAACCATTATTAGCAGAAGAAGTAAAATTGTAGTGACATTTAGACTTGCACAGTTTCATAATCTGTTTTTGTGTTTGGGGTTCATATATTTTCATTTTTTGATCTTTTCTTATTCTTTTTGTCCTTTGATATTTCTTTTAGTACATACCCTCTTTACTTTTTTTAATTTTTAATATGGAAAACATTTACAGAAAGCAAAGGTATGTACAATATTACAAGACTTAACCTTAGCCAATTCAAAATTATGAATGCTATCACTATAGGACTCTAATAGCGTGTTTCAAAACCATTGACATGTAATAGAAAGGGTTGTGCAACTATAGTGTACACAAAATTTCTGATACAAATAGCTTGTGCTAGAACAATTCCCAATCACAGGGTTTAACATTAAATGGAATTGTATTTGATCCAAGTGGCATATCCACACATGGACTAGTTTACACAAAAATGATGCATATTAGAATGATGGAATCATTGTATATTCTTCAAAGACTAATGCAAAAGATTTTTTTTGTAAATAAGAAAGTATTAGAAAAAATGAAATGCTTAAGAACTAAAGCATCATGGAAATCAGGGTACACAGAGAAGTTGATAGCAAGTGAAAATACTTTAATGATTGTAAGTTTGAATATGTAAAGTCTATATGTTCACATGAATGACATAGTGTGTGATGAAGATTTAATGAATTCTACGATTCTTTGTATCTTAGAGACAAATTTAAGATTTTCATCATCCAATACTGAATTTCATAAATTCAATTTCAACATATCAAACTGCCTTCATGGAGTACTTACTTGCATACAAGGAAACATAGAAATCGTATCAAAGAAAAAAATTTACAATAACAAAATCGAACTTGTTTTGTGTTAGGTCCCTATAATACTAGTTTAGCCACTTTATTATTATTGCTAGTGTAGCCCCTATTATTATTGTTATGCCCATGTATACCCCATATTTTTATTGTTGTGCCCATGTATACCTAGTATTGTTATTGTTATGCCCCATAGAAGCCTAGTATTGTTATTGTTATGCCCCATAGAAGCCTAGTATTGTTATTGTTGTGTCCTTACATAATTATTGTTATGTAGGCTCTAATTATATTGTGACCCCTTAGACTCCCATATATAGAAAGGAGGTCTAGTCATTTGTATAATTTTAAGAATTGTTCATTTATTTGATGTAAAGGAAGTTTCCCCCACAAAGAGGCTAATTTTGAATTCATTGATCTATCTTCTTTGTGTTATGGTTACATAACATTTGGAATTAGAGCTTTGGATTCTAGGGTTTCGCTACTTCAAATGGGTCATTGTGGAATTTTATGATAACCTTTTTCTATGAAGCTTACGAATCTTAAATTACAACCATGTGGAGCTGAAATACTGGTGAAATTTGTGTATGAATTTCAGATCTTGGTTCACTATATGTTCTGTGATATGGGCCAAATAAGTTAGAGTTTCTACAGACTCTAGATTTCGGTATTGAACAAGTGACAGAGGGAAAATCGTCATAAATTTCTCTTCAAGCATCAGATTTGAATTTCATAAAAAGTGATAGAAAGTACCCAAACTATAGTTTTGTGTGTATCCATTTTATGGACGAAAGCTAGAAAAGTGACACATGGCATTATGTACAAGTTCTCTCTACTGAACGAGTCCATAATCAGGTCATCATGGTATATTTGGCATAACTTTACCTTGAATAATCCAATTTTTATACAACTCATGGAATTGGAAAGAAGACTTAGATGGATACCAAAGGACAAAAATTGAAAACTTGAAGAGCCAAAATTACAAAGATACAACAGTTTCAATATTGAGCTCCTAAAAAGCAAGAAAAAAGTGTGTATTTTTTTAAAAATTTTGCATAACTTTTGTTTGAAAAATTAGTTTGAAGTGATTTAAAGGGAATAGTGAAGCATAGATATCGTTGTTTGATTCCAAAATTCCTTGAAGAAAAAAATAGACACACCTAGTAAGAAAATAGAAATCTCTACTATGACACATGAAGAAGAGGAATAAATGCAACATGATATATCAAAATTACGAGACCACATGCAACAATTTTTTCTCTTGCAAAGAGTATACAAAAATGAAATGGAAGCTAAGATGGATGGCTTGAAGAATGGTTTAAAATCATACATGGAAGATTTGAAGGATGGCATAAATGTTAATATGGAAGGTTTTAAGGACGATTCAAAAAAATTAAAATGAAAAGGGACCTGAAAGATTTGAAGGAAGATTTAACAAAGTTGCTACAAGAAATGCTTCCTAGTGGTGACAAGGTACTCCATGAAAATCATGATGAGGATAAAAGGAATACAATTTTTGATTTTAAAGACTCTAATAGCGGATTGAAAACTAGCCACATTCCAAAGATTGATATGAGGAAGTTTGATGGGAAGGATATGATAACATGGATACTACAGATGGAGTAATTCTTTGATCTACATAATGTGTCAAACACACAAAAGGTACGCATTGCATATTTATATTTAGAACAAAATAAATTTATGTGGTATCGATATCTTTGTTCTCATAAAGAAATTGTCACTTGGAAACTTTTTGCAGAAGAATTGGTAGCACATTATGAGGATACAAAGAGAAATACCTTCTTTAGCCAATTGATAAATCTCAAATAAAATGGTTCAATGGTGGAGCATATTGAGGACTTCCAAAGATTGAATATCAAGGTAAATGATATTCTAGAGGAGCATATGATTGATGTATTCATAGGAAATTTAAACGATAACATCCAACATGAGGTTTGCCTTTGGGAATCTGATTTATTGGAGAAGGCATTCAAAGTGGTAAGAAAAGTTGAATGCAAAATTATTGCAACAAGGAAGTATAACACTCACAACTATGAAGAGGGAAGTGTTGTTGCTTCTAGCCTTCCACAACCTACAAGTCTGACACCACAAAAATTGGAAGAAAAAGAGAAAAAGGAATTTGTTATAATTTTGATAGAAAATACACTAAAATTGCGTTGGGAACAGATTATTTTAAATACATTAGGAGGAGGAAGAAATGGAACAAGACACATAAAAAAAAGAGAACATACATGAGGAAGCAACCCTAGAGAATGAAGAAATGAATCCGAACATATCTTGTAATGCATTGGAGGGAATTACCACCCCTCAAACTCTCAAGATAAAAGGATATATCAAGAAGAAAAATGTAATAGTTCTAATTGATTGGGGCAGTACCCATAATTTCATTCATTGCAGGATAGCCAATGAATTAAATTTGTTTCTATATCCAACACCGGAGTCTCAAGTGATGGTTACAAATGGAGGTACTATAAATTGATTTGGTAAGTACTATAATATCAAACTAACCATGGGGGAATATGTATTGAATATTTCAATGCTTTCCATTTCAATGGGTGGTGTTGATGTTGTACTAGGAGTCCAATGGTTGCAATCTTTGGGGATGATAATTTTTAATTTTCAAGAAATTTTCATGAAATTTTTTGGGAAGGAAATGGAATTGAATTAAGGGGTAATGTAGGGAAACTAGGGAAGGTGATTAACTCTAATAGCATGAAAAATATTTTAAATAAAGAGAAATGGGGCATAATTGAACAATTATGCTCACTAGAGGTTCAAAAATCGAAATCATCTATTTCTCCAGATTTCCAAAAAGTCTTGGAAAATCATTCCAAGGTATTTAAGACTCCCAAAGGCCTCCCACCTATTCATGATTATGATCATGTTATTCACTTGATTCAAGGAAGTGTTCCTCCAAACATCAGGCCTTACAAATATCCCTATGCACAAAATATTGAAATTGAACACATGCTTGCAACAATGCTAGAGGCTGGTATAATTCGACCTAGTCAAAGCTTTTCATCTACTCTAGTAGTATTCATGCACAAGAAGGATGGATCATGGTGTATGTGTCCGGATTATAGGGAGCTCAACAAGCTCACTATTACATGGAGAAACATCATTCACCATGTTGGATCTTCATTAAGGACATAATCAAATTAGAATGAAGACTAAAGACATTTCGAAAACAACATTCAGGACTCATGAAGGTCATTAGGAAATTTTGGTCATGCCTTTTGGCCTTACTAATGCACCTTCCACATTTCAAGGTTTGATGAATTCCATTTTCAAACACTTCCTTAGAAAATTTATGTTAGTATTTTTTGATGATATACTAATCTACAACAAGTCTTGGAAGGATTATGTTCAACATGTTGATAGGGTACTCAAACTATTGGAGGAGAAACAAATATATGAAAAATCCTCTAAATGCTTCTTTGGAGTACTAGAGGTGGAATATTTGGGTCATATTGTATCTCATGACGGTGTTAAGGTAGACCCTAACAAAATCAAATCCATTAAGGAAGGAAAATCCACACAACCCTAAAGCATATTCAAGGATTTCTCAGGTTGACATGATATTATCGCAGGATTGTTAAGAGTTATGGGAGAATAACAATGCCTCTAACAACATTACTGAAGAAAGATGCATTTTCTTGGATTCCAGAAGAAACTAAGGCCTTTTAACATCTTAAAGAGGAAATGTGCCAAGCATCGGTCTTAGCTACACCATATTTCACCAAAACCTTTATTGTGGAGTGTGATGCCCAAGGAAATGGAATTGGTGTTTTTTTAATGCAACAAGGAAGACCCATTTATTTTAGGGGAAATTATTTACACAAGCCTATTTATGAGAATGAAATGTTGGAAATACTAAAAGCACTAAATAAATGGTGACCTTACCTAATGGGAAGACACTTCAAGGTAAAAACAGAGTATGCTTTTCTTAAATACTTTTTGGAACAAAGATTATCTTTAGAAGAGAAACAAAAATGGGTCACCAAGATGTTGGGTTATGACTTTGAAATAATCTACAAATAGGGGAAGAAAAATTTTGTTACAGATGCACTCTCAATAAAGGATGAGGATGTGGAAGCATTGCTATGTGCCATTTATATTATCCAACATGATTGGATAACTGAAGCAAGGGATGAATGGAAGAATGATGAAGAGGTGTAGAAACTCATTCAAAATTTGTAGCAAGATCCAAATAAATTTGATACGTTTATTTGGAAAAATGATTCATTATGGTACATAGATCGCTGATATCTTTGTAATAATTCCAAGTCAAATAAAAGATTATTTTGGAATTGCACACCTCCCCCTTAGGAGGGCACTCAGGTTTCAAAAAAAGTTAACACAGGGTCAAAAAGGATTTTTTTTGGGATTGACTTAAATTTGATATTCAGAAGTTTGTGGCAGAATTTTTGGTTTGCCAACAAAATAAATTTGAGACAAATAAGACCCCAGGTATGTTACAACCTTTAGTTATTCCAAGTCAAGATTGGGAGGAGGTCTCAATGGATTTTGCCACATGTTTACCCAAGTCTGAAGGAAGAAGTTTCATCATGGTGGTAATTCAAAGACTTACCAGTTGATACTGCATTTATGGAAACAATTCAAAATCCGAATGGAAAACCCAAAGATCATTGTAAGCGACAGAGATCCCATTTTCACTGGAAATTTTTGGATGGAACTTTTTTCTTGTCTGTGTACTCAATTAGCTCATAGATCATCTTATCATCCTCAATCTGATGGGAAAATTGAGATAGTGAATTTTTTTTTGGAAGGATATCTTAGTTTTCTTTTATCTGATAAACAAACACAATGGGTTAAGTGGTTTCCTCTTGTTGAATGGTGGTATAACATTTCCTTCGATATTGTAATGAAAATGGCCCCATTTATGGCACTTTATGAATATAATCCACCATCCATCACATCATATTTAAGGGGAAATTCTAAGGTTCAAGCAGCAAAAGATTGCATCGAGCATCAACAATAAGTTCTCCAACTCTTAAAGGATAACCTCAATTTGGTGCAGAATCAAATGAAAAATAAGTCGATCAACATTGTAGTGAAAGAAGTTTTGATGTAGGTGACTGTGTATTTTTATGGCTACAACCATATAAACAAATGTCCCTCAAGCAAGCTAAGAAGGATAATAAATTATCACCCAAGTACTATGGTCCTTACAAGGTGTTGCAAAACATTGGTACTATGGCGTACAAATTGGAGTTGCTTACATATTTCCGAGTACACCCAATTTTCCTTGTTTCATGATTAAATAAGGTTATCGATGATAAGATCCTAGTTCAAACAATATTTCTAGAACTTGACGAAGAAAGAAAAATCCTATTGGAGCCTAAAGAAATCATGGAAACAAAAAACTGACAACTACGAAATTGATCAATTTTAGAGTATCTCATTAAGTGGAAGAACTTGTTGAAGATTCCACGTGGGAGGATGAAAATTTTATACAAAAGCATCCATAACTACTCAAGCATTAAGGACAACATGTTTTTGAAGGAGAGGGGCATGTTAGGCCCCTTACTACTAGTGTATCCCCTTTATTGTTATTGTTAGTGTAGCCCCCTATTTTTATTGTTGTGCCCATGTAGACCCAATTTTTTTTATTGTTATACCCCATAGAAGCCCACTATTTTTATTGTTGTGCTCTTAATTATTATTTTTATGTAGGCTCTAATTATATTGTGACCCCTTATACTCCTATATATAACATGGAGGTCTAGTCATTTGTAGCATTTTAAGAATTGTTCATTTATGTGATGTAAAGGAGGTTTCCCCTTGTACAGGCTAATTTTGAAGTCATTGATCTATATTCTTTGTGATATGGTTATATAACATTTTATCGGAAGTATTATTTCTAATCATATATGCATAATAAATGTATATGTTGCACCACTTGTACCTATTTCCACAATCATTTAAGAAATAATAATAGAAAAGACACAATTCACACTTCGTGATTACTGTTTTATACTTATTGGAGATTTCAATATTGAAATTAATTTAAATAAAAAAGAAAGAAACTATTAGAGTATATGCAATGCGAGCCGTTACAAGAAATAATGAGGAATTTTATTTCTGGGAATAAGATAATTATTGATCACATTTAGAAAAAATTTCCTCTTCAACAATGTCCTGTTCATATTTTACATTTATACTTGAATGACCATGATGTAGTTTAGGCTTCGTTATAATTTTAGTGATTGTAAGACTGCAAAAGCTATACATTTTTTCTTTTGAAGCAAAAAAGTTCTTAAGCAATTATAAATGCAATAAAACACATGTTTGGAAATTTTATCTATTTCTATATAAGCTGTAATGATAGATTTATTTTTGTGGGCATGCAAAGTCCAAAATGAATAGGTAATTAATTTAACTATTGCAAGGAAATAAAAGATTCAAATTTATAAATTTTATTATTATAAATTGTTGATGATACTATACTCGCCAACATTAGGGGATCTACCTAGTATGAAGTCAAAACTAGACCTCACACCATTTGGTGTAGGAGTACCATCCAATACGATGACTCGATTGCCATTATCTTAAAGATATGCCTTAGTTCTTGCTTGTCAGCATGAGAGATTGGTTTGCTTTGTCTTCGAACAGTGAGGTGTTGGCATTATGGTACAGGTGTTGTCCTTGATGGCATCTCACACAGGTGACATTTCAAAGTGCAACAGGTTAACAACAAAGGATTACAGATCAAACTCCAAAGATTGAAGAAAGAGAGGTATATGCTGGTCCACTTTGTCAAAGTAGTGTATACACATGGGCGCACAAAACAAAAGGAGCGTATATGTATACATGAACTTTTATAGAAGGAAAAGTGCGTATGGGATGGAAAATCAAGGTTTTGGTCCAAGGTATTTAGTCCGAGGTATTTGGTCTGAAATATTGGTCTGAGGTATTTGGTCCAAGGTATTAGTCCTAAGTGGCTTTGGTTTGAGGTATTGAGAAAGGCTCAAAACTATATAAGGAGGAGAAGAACATTAGGCCAGGTTGTGCAAGTAATTAATATCTTATGAAGAGTTATATCAAAGAAAATGTGCATGTCATGGGTTTCTGATGCTTTTCTTGTTCTGAACTAAGGATGCACCTAAGTGGTTGATGATGGATGATGGATCGGGATCATAAGGCCTGAAATGAATTATCATTATGTGGTTTTATCATGGATAGTCTAGATCTGAATACTAACGCATGATTTACACCGTAAATGTTCTAATCTGGGTATGAATAAAGTCTGGAATAGTTGTGATGTTTTAAGTTAGTATTTTCAGATTTGTATGCTGGTTCGCTTTGGTAAAAGTGCATATACACGCTAGTTTGGCACATCGAAGTAGTGTATACATTATGAAATATGATGTTTGAAGCTGCAGTTGGTTCTGGTTGTTGATGCAAAGTTCTGGGTTCTACTTTGTGTTTTGGTGACTGTGTTCTGGTGACAGTGTTCTAAATCTTCAATTGATTGATTATGATTTTCTTCAGTGATGATGGGTTTTCCACTGATTGGTTGTATTGCAGTGGTGATTGATTTTGAGCTTTAGTGATGATGGGTTTTCAGTAATTGGTTGTATTGTAGTGGTGATTGATTTTGAGTTTCAATGTTGCTGATGGCTCTAGTATGAAAAGTGGATGAAACATGGCCTTCAGATTGTGGTGTTGTGTTCTAAGAGTATCCAGTCTGAAAATTTATGAAACATGGTCCCTGGAGGAAGAAGTGAAGGTCATATCCTTCTGTAGGCCATTGCCTACATACTAGTAAATGGATCGGCTAGTACAAGAGCTAGGGGGTTGGAGATCCCTTCCAGTAGCAGCTAGAAAATGAGTGAAGGTTGGAGCCTTCTGTAGGTCGGCGCCTACATACTAGTAAATGGATCAGCTAGTACAAGAGCTAGGGGGTTGTATCTCCCTTCTAGTAGAAGTTGGAGAATGAGAGAAGGTTGTAGCCTTCTGGAGGTGGGTTCCTATGTACTAGTATGAGTCTGCACCAGTACAAGATTGTAAACAAGTTTTTCTTATATTAAAAGAAGACAACAACAGGTGGTTTTTGTCCCGCATTAGGTTTCCACCTTAAATCTTTGTGTTCATGTGTGTTGTTTATGTGTGATGGTTTATTCTATTATTACTGCACATGGTTGCTATTTATATGGTTAATGAAGTATTGATGCACTGATGAAATATCAACATATGATGAATTAATTGAATCATAAGTTTGTTGGATATATGCTGGTTGCTTTAAAGACAGTTGCATGTACATGTGAGTTACCTTCATTGAAGTAGCACGCATAAATTTGAGTATGAAAAGAAAAAGTTATTGATTTGACTAATACTGATTCACCCCCCCACTCCCAGTATTGTTTCCAACATGAGGTTCATGTGCCTAGTGAATGCTAGTGTTACTTGTGTCAAGGTTCTTCCACAACAGAGAGAGAGGGTGGGAGTGAGTATCAGGTCATATGGGAGGAAGTCCTAACTCTGTCAAAGACACATGACACAATAAGACATGCACAACTTCCGGAAGAGTAATCCACACAGATGTGGCAGTGACAACACACAAAGGAATGCAACACATACAACACCTAGCGGTCGTTATAATAGGTTTACATTAAAGGTTTTGTCTGATGTTTGGGGAGGTAACCTACATGGGAAGGACAACGTTAACAACTTATACAACACATTTTCATGAATATATGTATTAGAACAGTTGAATGAGTTCAATTGTTTAACACAGGTTAAAGCAACATGTATTACAAGTGTTCAAGATTAATTCTTACAAATAGTTATAACACGTGTGAAAACGAGTTGGCTTGTGAGTAGGCTTCTGAATTAAGTGAAATTTCCTGTTGGAAATAATACTGAGAGGGGGGGTGAATTAGTATTATCAAGTCAATTATTCCTTTTTCAAAATCAAATGATATACGCTACTTCAGATAATTGAACCTGCGTATATATGCAACTATACAGAAGAAAACCCGTGTATACAATGAAAACCCTTTAATTTACTTTATCTTTCTGATGTTGATTGTTAATCTGTATTTAAGCATCAACTAACCAGTAAATAGAAATATTAAAACAGAGAAGAAAGATAATCGCACACAAGAACACAAGATATAAGGTGGAAACCCAATGTGGGTGAAAACCACGTGCTGCAATTTGTCTCTATCTTTTCTTTAATTAGAAACTTATTTTCACAATTGTACTGGTGCAGTCCTTTACCAGTACGCAGGTTGAAACCTGCAGAGAGCTACAACTCTCTCTCTTTTCCAGCTTCTCCTGGAAGGGAGCTACAACCCCCTTAGCTCTTGCACTAGCCAAGATACTAGTACGTAGGTGCTGGCCTACAGAAGGCTACAACCTTCTCTTTCTTTCAGGGACCACGTTTCATAAATTTTCAGACTGGATCCACAAATAGCATCAATCAAACATAAAGAATTTCTGCATCACCTAATCACCTTTTCACCAATCAAAACTAAATCAAAATAAACACTTCTCTGACGACTGTACCTAGGTCACAGTAACAGTAACCACACACCAAATCTGAACCCAGAAGACTGCAGTAATAAACAGAAGCAGCAAGATCACAACTAAAAATATATACGCTACTTTAATAACCTGAAACCTGTGTGCATATGCTTCTGCGTATGGAACAACTTGCGTATACGCTGTTTTCCTTCACTGAACCAGCGTATATACACGCCTTCGATTCACTGAACCTGCATACAGATCTATAAAAAATAATTCTCTCTTTCAGATATTCAAACACCAATTAACCCAGATTATCAGTTTTATAGATCAAGCAAGCGCCACATGTAACAAATCAAAATCATACAGAGATACTATCATTCAAGCTTAAAGATTATGATCCATCAAGAGAACTTATCCTTCTCTTTGCGCTAAGGTTCCTCCTTCATTCAGATCCAGATCTACACCATAACCCAATTACCAATATTCCAGATCCAGCATTTTATCAGATATTCAACAATAATTCAGATGACCCCTTGCCACATGATCTCCTTCCTCTTTTATAGTTTTAGGCCTTCCACAATACCATGGTCCAAAACCATAATAAACCAATACCACAGACCCAATACTTGGGATCAACACGTCTGACGAGGAACCATGGTCCAAAACCATAGGTTCAAATACCAAGGACTAACTACCATGGACCAAAGGTAAGTTCTCCAACATATACGTGCTTTTCCCTGCATGAAAGTGCGTGTATACACATACGCGCATTTGAAATGTCTAACCCGCATGTATACGTGTCTTAGTCTAGATGAACCTGCGTATATGTCTTTTCCTTCATTCTGAAAGCCTGCACTGAGATCTGTTACCAAAGAGAGTAGCCATCAAGGAAAACACCTGTGCCATAGCACCAAACCTGCTGCCATAATGCCAACATTTCCAAGACACATCAATACACCATACATCACTAACCCCATAGGTGGGGTGTTGAAGCCATTACACACTCCTCAAAGAAAATATTATAGATTCTCAAGGATATGTGGGAGGAGCCAAGGTGAAAATTCCTTTACATGTACAAATGAGGGGGTACTTATAGCCAAGGGTGAAACTGGCCCTTATCATTGTTCGACTTCCCTCATGACTATTTGACTTTCATGAATTTTTAGATTACACGACTCTTCATATTACAAGTGGGTCTCTTGGAATTCCATGTTACATTACATTGATTGACAACAGTATGGCCCACAGTAGTGATGTGACCAACACGACTCATGACACGACATGACTCGACATGACAGTTATGGTATGTTCATGCTGTTGCTAATGTGCATGTCGAGCTGCAGTGTTATTGAGTGATGGATGTCCTCTTGGTGTATTACAACTTCCCCTCCGCATGGCAAAGTGTGTGGATTTCTTGATGGTCATTCGGTTCGCTTGATGTTGCATGTGCACGTTGCTCCTTTTCTTGCACTTTGGCATGCTTGACATGTTCGTTTGTTTGCACAAATATCTCCTCACATGTTTGCTCGTCCTTCTATCCACGCATGTTGTCCATTCGTCTGTTTGCGAACACATCTTCTCATTGTCGTTTATCCGTCCATTTGCGAACATGTCCTTTTGCATGTACTCTCCTTGTTCATCCCATTTGTCATCGCATCATGTTTGTTCATGTACATGTATCTATAGTCACTCGTGATGAAAATCAAATCCGTAAACCTCCTAGTCTACCATGATGCATGGTCGTTCTCTTTTGAATGCAGGTGGTTGGGAGAGAGGACAAGGCTATGAAACTACAAGAGGAAAGTTTCACGCTAGGATGCGAGCTCCAGGAACTGTGGGTGAAAATTGCACAGAGGTCACTGGGGGACTGAGATGGACAATTCAGATCAGTAGTGACTGTTTGTGGGATCTGGTTTAGCCGGAGGGTGGATCTGCTCAATTTCTGGAGGGAAGTAGTTCAGGAAGCAGAGGGCCTTGACAACAAAAAATGCGCAATTCTTGGAGGGAGCTGGCTGCAAGCTTCATGAGCCTTAGTAGCAAAAACTTCACAATTCATGAAGGGAGCTAGTAGTGGGCAGCAGGAAAGCTTAGTAGCAAAAACTACTCAATTCTTGGAGGGAGCTGACAAAAGGATGGGGGGTTTGTTGGGGACAAAAAATATGCAATTGCTGGGAGTTTGACCTACTCAACAACTGTGCACCATTTCTGAGCTGAGCGGGATGCTGGGTTGTTGAGGGGCTTGCTTAGAAATTTGCGTAGTTTTATGGGTCAGCATCTAGTCATCTGTCTGGGTGATTGGCTAGACAAACTGCACAATTTTTGAGTGGAGACAGGGATGGGCACTCCGTGTCTGTTTTACCTATCTATGTAATTTCCTCAGTTAGTGGAGCAGGAAAGGTCTACAACTTCTACAGAATTTTGGAGGGGAGTGAGTCCTAGGGTCACTGCCTAGTCAAACTCTCTGGTTGACTAGTAGGAGAGTTGGTTGATCAGCTTGGAGTCAGTGCAGATTGAAATGGCTTGTTGGACACTTCTGCATTGTTCTGGGTGATAGTTGGTCAAGTCGATTGCAGGGTGAAGGTCCTGTTATTAGAGGGTGATCTAGTTGTCAAAACTTCAGCAAAATGACTAAGTGTGTGAGTGAGTGAATTTGTGCATACACTAATTTTGCGAACACACACTCAACATAACTTGGTGTCAAGATGCCTCAAACCATTAAGACAACATATACTTATCATGACCGATCGATGGTGCGAGTGACAAGCGCAATGCTTGTGATAGATTGTTGAACGACCATGACGAAGTTTGTGTGATAGTACATGAAACATCGTGTGTGAGTGCGATATATGTGTACATGGTGAATACAACTCAAACACAACCTTCAACATCACTAGAATGAAGTCACAAGCATGACATAGTAATCAACATGTGAAAGATGACAGTTGGTTGAACAAGTGAAAAGAAACAAGACAGGTAGAAGAAACACATAAGATGAATTTTTTGCGTTTATGCACATGCATGTTACTGAGGATTGGGTGATGTGATAATGATAAGCAGTTTTGCAAACTCAGGTAAGAGGTGTACTTCAAAATATGTTCTGTACTTACCATACTTATCCTTAAGATGATCATGCATTCGATGAAGTTTGCATGCAATCCTGATCTTTTCCATTACTTGGTTCCTTGGTCCTTCTCCTCAACTCCTTGGGAGTGATTTTAACATGTCACCTTTCTTGTAGTCACTGAGAGGTAGATTAGTGCAATTTTAGCGGACAGCGACTGCTTTTGGAATGAGGCCCTGGGAGGTTTGTTTGCATAGTTTTTGCATGCAAGAGAGACAAGACAACTTGGAAAACACAGTGTAGTTTTGATGCTCAAAGTATTGCTGCGGAATAGGGGTCCTAGGAGGACAACTCTGCACAATTTCTGAGTGTAGTGCAACTGGACTTATTTGTGCATTTCTAGAGAGCAGTGTTGGCTAGGGCCTCTGTGGGCTGCGGGGTTTTAGCAGACAATCGAGGTTGGTGTCTTTGCGCACTATAGGGTTTCAATAGGAAAGGGAGGAAGCTTGATGGTTGTAGAAGCAAAGTGCATAATTTCGGGAAGCTAGATGAGGCTAGGTTTCTTGGGAAAATGGCTAAGTGTGATATCAATGACACATATGAAACATTGGTAGGACTCAACTGTGATCTCACACAGACACTTTGTGATGAAACAACCTTCGTGACGTGATTGCGTGAGGTGAGTGTGGAACATGTCTATGTGATGACAACCTCTCATACGCATACAATTTCCTTGAAGCAAGACAACATTCCCTTTGTATGACAAACAACAACCCCTATGCCTAAATATGACCCACGCTGCATCAAGATGAGAGCATAGACAACTCTTAAGATCAAGGAGGGGAACTAGAAATCATTAGCTTACCAGTAAGCAACCAAGGATAATCGATTGCAATATCTAAGGTAGGTTTCGAAATTTGGATGTGAGACAAAATTTTGGAGGGTGGTTGTAGCCACTACAACATAACTAAAGCTAATTAGTAATTGTACAATTGGAGAAGATAGTAAAAAATGCACAAACGCTATGTGTAACTTGCAAATGTGTGGAAGTGTTGTTGTAGTTTTTTCATCTTCCTTTCTTTGCACATATTAGCTACTTTGCAAATCTTCTCCACATATTCCCATTTTGTGTGACACTTTTCCCGTACACTGATGGACTTTTAAAAAAAATGGCATTAATTTTTGAACCAACATTTATTTAGGTTAGCAAATAAGAGAGCAAAGAAATTCACAATAATTGGTCAAATTGCATGCATCTATGATCTTTTTCAAATTTGTGTGTCAGGTTAATTATAATTCAAAGACAATAATGACTAGGTTGTAGGCACTTGCTATCTGACATTGTAGTTTTGTAATAGGCATAACTTGGCATGGTCTTTTGTAGCGAGAATTATTATTCAAACCTTCTGAGCTAGCTTCCATTATTGTAAACAATTTATAGTCACATAGAAATGAGATGCACAATAAATGGATGAGATGGTTTTGTAGCTTCAAGGTATATTTGCTGATGCAGAAGCATCTAGCTTCATATTATCATTGTATTCTAGTAGAAATAGGGGGTCTTGTATTTCAAGGAAGTTGGTTTCCTAAGTATTGGATTTATGTAATTATTTAATGTTTTGAGTGATTGTAATGATAATATATATTAATTGAATATTGTGAGGCTTTATTGTAAATGTTCTTGAATGTAGGAGAACATGAGAGATTTAGGATAGTTGAGTGATGAGAGGATTGAGAATTGATTGTAAATCCTAGATTAGGAGTCAGTTCATGATTTTGTGGATTTTAGAGAATTCTTAGGGATGAGAAAGAGATTTTAGGAATGAGGTTGAGGAGTTCATGGATCTAAACCAGAAATTGGTTTAGAATCCCTTTATATAAATGTAAGCCTAAAAGGCATGAACAGAGGTTAGAGAGTTTGAATAGGAAAATAGATAGCAGATTGGAGTTTTTGTAAGCCTACGGGCAGGTAATGAACAGAGGCCATTAAACTAGAATCTCAGATTGAGGAGAGATAGAGTGACTCATTATGTAATTGTTGTTGATTTATATATATGCAAAGAGATTAATTCCAATATATAGGTGTGTTATCGGATATCAATTAGTGGATGATTGAATAAATTAGGATGTTCTGTATAATAGAACGTTGCAGGCGAAGCTCAGTGAGTACACAGAGAAAGACACTAAGAGGAGGACCATAATGGACAGGTGAATCCATTAGATGGGTCTAATTCAAGCTCAGGAGGAAGTGCACAGTTAAAAATACCGAGAGACCAAAACTTTGAAGGAATCCGGAAACCACATAATCACTGAAGAAATAGTGTAAATTCATAGTAAGGATGAAAGCGGAGAGTTGAATAATTGTTACAGAGTAGCCGTCGGATATCGAAGATAAAAAACCTAGATTAAATCACAAGATTGAATCAACAAAGTAAATCAATCGGGATCGCATTGCATATTCCACAGGGAGGGAGTGATTTCGACATGCGATATATAGCCGGACTTGAAATCTTATGAAATGTAACCCATTAAACCATCGAATCCATAATACATGTCGGATTGGAGGTTTAAAGTGGAAAGGGTCAAGTGCTAAGGATGGTGTGATGGGCGACAATGATAATCGTTGATCGGAGGTGTCGGAAAATCGGAGTCGGCTATCAGAATAGCGCTACGAAAAGCAGAAGACAGACCTAATAATAGTTATATATGCAGGTATATAGTTTTTGAAGTTCGGGTAAGAGGTTCGGGCTGATTTTCCCTTTGTATTCCATAAAGGGTGAGACTGAGCCATTTAACATAAAATGTGGTATTAATGGTTCCGATAGTCGCAAAGATTGAAGTCAGAGAAGTGGTGGCATATATGTATGCATATAAGACCCACGGGAGGGCCGATTGTCAATTGTGATAAGAGCAATCCTCGTAACTGTGCCAAAGGCCGAGAGTTAGTGGAGAAAGGTATGTTGTGCCTATTTTCCCGTGTACTCCCTTATAAGGGAGTTACAATGGATATTAAGCACCGATAGAGAGTTCCATGCGAGGATCATTTATTAGCCAAGGTTTAAAGAGGAAAGGTTATGTATATGTGTTTAAGGGTTTTATAAAGGTTGGGAGGTGGTTCCAAGTTCCGATAAGGAAGCTTTAAGGAAGACTTCATTAAAAGGGAATAATGAATGTTTTAAAGGGTTGATAAAGTTCTGATAAAGGGTTTAAAGCGGGGTGATTGGTTCTGATATAAAGGAACCGTGTAAAAGGGGGCCTTAACCATCTTTATGTTAAAGTTTGACCTGGTGGGTCATAGAAATTCCTAGGAGAATGTATTTATGCATCTTTATGCATACTGTGGGTATGCACAGGGGTAACCCTGCGTCATTTTTGGTATCAGAGCTGAATCATAAATGAAACATTTAGTATCAAGCAAAAGAAAGAAAGGATGTGTGGAAGTTACTGAAAGAATTCATAACAGAGATATTTGGAAAAGATGTGCATGAAGGAAAGGGAGATCAAATTCTAATCTGATAGTCAAGCAACCAAAATATAGCCGGGAGAATGGAGAAGAACAATTAAGTTCTTAGAGGTAGGTAAGGCAGAATTAAGTAGAGATTGCAGAGACAGGAAGAGTGTACAATGATGTTTGGAGAATGGAGATTCACTTGGATGTGAAGAGTGAAAGGAGAAATCAGGCAGGTATTGTGTTTATTTAATTCTGATTTGAGTTTGCTGATAAGGAAATAGATTAAGGATTGATGGTTTCAAAAATGAAGTATCTCAGCAAAGAAGAAATTGTTGCTGATAGCTAGAGATTTGTCAAGATAAAGCCAGAAGATTGGAAGAAAGGATCAGATTCTAAAATCTGATTGACAGTAGTTGAATATCGAGAAATTGTGTAGTGGAAGCATAAAGATTTTCTGAAACAAATTTGCAAGAATGGTGAGATTCTGAAGGTAGTTGAAGGTATGCAGTTTTGTATAATGATTAGGAGATATGGAATGAATGAAATTTTATAGTAATATTACAGTAGTAAAACTGTAAGAGGGATGTTTGTAAGTTTTTGAAGTAATAGAGTTTGAAGAACAGATGAAAGCTAGTGGAAAGGACAGTCCATTCAAAAGTGCAAGCGAATGGAAGGACAAGATCAGACAGAGATCTTGAAGGTAAGATGATATGGTTTTTTTCTAATTAGATTGAATATTAGAAGATTGTAGTATTTGCATCGAAGCAGAAGTATTATTGCAACTCCCAAAAGGCAATTCCACAGAGGATGTGGTTAGAATTGCTAACAGATAAAGGAAGTTGGTGAAAGTTTCAAAGTGAAAATAGAGATGTGGCAGAACCTTGAGGAATTCCAACAACGATTGGATAAAGAGGAAAATTGTGTTCTTAGAAGATGCAGATGAGTTGAAGCCCAGAAAGAACAAAGAGAAGTGCTCAAAGGAGGTTCTAGGGATAGAGAACCACTTGCTTGCCAAAATACTGAGTGAGGAGAGCTTGGTGAGGTAAGTGGAAACAAGACATGACTTGCTGTTGAAGAGGCTTTAGTGCAACTCATAGTGAATGAGTGAGGAACTCATAGAGATGGAGAGGATGATGACTAGTGATAGTCATAACAGAGGTTCTGAAAGAGACCATAGCAGAGGACAAAAGGAGAAGGATGCCAAGGAAAATGTCATATAGAGACAGTTAAGAAAAGATGAATATGAGAGGGAGAAGGCTGAGATATTAGTTTAGCTTAAAGTGTTAATTGAGATGTTGCAAAGAAATGAAGCAGACCAGAAACATGGTTATGTTATACGAAAGAAAGTGAAGTGGAAGAGGCTACAAGAGAAGAGGAATCAACAAGTGAATATGCAGTTAATAAAGGATCTAAGGGAACTTGAACATATTATAGATGCCAAATAGAGGATAGAGAAACTAGAAAGAGTTGAGCTACAACAAAAGGAAGATGGTGAAGACGATGTTAAAGTTTCAATATGTGAACTCGAAAGTGGGCCATTACTTTTTGAAAGTGATGAAGAGCCAGAGGAGTTGAATCATATGAATGATTCAAAGCAGCTAGAGGACTTGATGACTGAAGCATCAAGTTAGATTTGAAGGTATGGTATTTCTAAAACTAATGTCTTGTGTATAATTGCAGGTTTGGAAGAAGATGGATAGTCTTTTAAAGCTATCAAAGATGTGGAAGAATACCTTCCAGAAGATGAAAGTTTTGAAACAAAATATGACAAAGAGACTGGGAAAGAATCAATTCATTACCATGGACAAGTACAGAGAAGCATCATTGAAATAGATGATGAGGAGGAGAGGTTAGATGACAGTCTCAAGATTTCTTTGAGTTTGAATCAACATACTGACATGCTAACAGAAGAGGAGAGAGCAGAGCAATGTACTGAAATGTTGCCAAAGGGAAAAGAGGTACAAAGACCTTATATTTTTTATTATAATGATTGTATTATAATTGAAGATGTTGTTGCAGAATCTGGAACATATTTGGCACAGGTGGATAGCCAAATGAAGGAAGAGGAGGAAGCACATCTACTGAAGGATGTCAAGAAAGGCTTAGCAGAGGAAGAAGGACCATGTGATGATGGATCAATAACAAATGAAGCAATGCGAGATTGTGTAAAATTTGCAAAGATCACTCGAAGTAAAATCATTGAGTTATATAGAGAATTAGACTTTCAAAGGAGGAAGTTGGAAGAGCAGAGGATGAATGTCCAGGATAGGTTGCCGAAGAAGGATGAAAAAGAAGTTGTCATCAATAATAATCAAGAAGAAGTTAACAGATGCAAAAAACAGAGGCAAGAAATTGTTCTAAAAGACAATGTGGCAGCAGCAAAAAAGGTGCAAAACAGTAGTAAAGAAGAAGGTAAGGATGAAAAGGAAACAATCAGATTAATTGAAGAACTAGCAAGGAGAAGAGTTCAGCAATCAAGAGATAAAAACAATCAGCAGACAGAGGATATATTGGACATATAAATTGAGTTGATAAGGAGGTTAATGATGAAAATGTCTCAGAGAAAGACAACAACAAGAAAGAAAAGGAGTGACAACAAGAGGAAGACAGTAGCAGACTACGAAATCAAGGCAAGTGGAGCATTAAAACATAAAGTATGAAGACCTGGAGAACGGCAACAGACAACAACAACACTAGAGAAATTGACAAGCAAGGACAGATTACAAAATAAAATTTGGGATCCAGGAGGAAACAATTATCTAGACTTATGACCAGGTGGTCATAAATTTTCTTACATGGGGAGTTCGATGCAAGAGCATCTAGCTCCATATTATCATTGTATTCTAGTAGAAATAGGGGTTCTTGTACTTCAAGGAAGTTGGTTTCCTAAGTATTGGATTTATGTAATTATTTAATGTTTTGAGTGATTTTAATGAGAATAGATATAATTGAATATTGTGAGGCTTTATTGTAAATGTTCTTGAATGTAGGAGAACATGAGAGATTTAGGATAGTTGAGTGATGAGAGGATTGAGAATTGATTGTAAATCCTAGATTAGGAGTCAGTTCATGATTTTGCGGATTTGAGAGAATCCTTAGGGATGAGAAAGATCTTTTAGGAATGAGGTTGAGGAGTTCATGGCTCTAAAGCAGAAATTGGTTTAGAATCCCTTTGTATAAATGTAAGCCTAAAAGGCATGAATAGAGGTTAGAGAGGCTGAATAGGAAAATAGATAGCAGATTGGAGTTTTTGTAAGCCTACGGGCAGGTAATGAACAAAGGCCATTAAATTAGAAGATCAGGATGAGAAGAGATAGAGTGACTCATTATGTAATTGTTGTTGATTTATATATATGCAAAGAGATTGATTCCAATATATAGGTGTGTTATCGGATATCAATTAGTGGATGATTAAATGAATTAGGATGTTCTTTATAACAAAAAGTTGCAAGCGAAGCTCGGTGAGTACACAGAGAAAGACATGAAGAGGAGGAACACAATGGATGGGTGAATCCATTAGATGGGTCTAATTCAAGCTCAAGAGGAAGTGTGCAGTTAAAAATATCGAGAGACCAAAACTTTGAAGGAAGCTGGAAACCACAGAATCACTGAAGAAATGGCATAAATTCATAGTAAGGAGGAAAGCAGAGAGTTGAAGACTTGTTACAAATGTAGCTGTCGAATCTTGAAGATCGACGACCCAGATTAAATCGACATAGTAAATCAGTCAGGATCGCATTGCATATTCCATAGGGAGGGAGCGATTGCGACATGCGATATATAGCTGGACCTAAAATCTATGAAATGTAACCCATAAAACCATTGGATCCGTAATACATGTCAGATTGGAGGTTTAAAGTGGAAAGGGTCAAGTGCTAATGATGGTGTGATGGGCGACAACGTTAATCACTGATCGGAAGTGTCGGAAAATCAAAGGTTGGCTATCGAAATAGCGTTGCGGAAAGAAGAAGATGGACCCGATAATAGTTATATATGTTGGTGTATAGTTTTTGAAGTCTGGCCAAGAGGTTCAAGTGGGTTTTCCCTTTGTATTCCATAAAGGGTGAGACCGAGCCATTTAACATAAAACATGGTATTAATGGTTCTGATAGTCATGATGATCGGAGTCAGAGAAACGGTGGCATATATGTATGCATATAAGACCGGCAGGAGGGCCGATTGCCAATTGCGATAAGAGTAATCCTCGGTAATTATGCCAAAGACCGAGAGTCAGTGGAGAAAGGTATGTTGTGCCTGTTTTCATGTGTATTCCCTTATAAGGGAGTTACAATGAATATTAAGCGCTGATAGAGAGTTCCATGCGAGGAACATTTATTAACCAAGGTTTAAAGAGGAAAGGTTATGTATATGTGTTTAAGGGTTTTATGAAGGTTGTGAGGTGGCTTCAAGTTCTGATAAGGAAACTTTAAGGAAGACTTCATTAAAAGGAAATAATGAATGTTTTAAAGGGTTGATAAAGTTTTGATAGAGGGTTTAAAGCGGGGTGATTGGTTTTGATATAAAGGAACCGTGTAAAAGGGGGCCTTAACCATATTTATGTTAAAGTTTGACTTGGTGGGTCATAGAAATTCATGGGACAATGTATTTATGCATACTATGGGTATGCGCAGGGGTAACCTTGCATCATTTGCACTCATTTTGTAAATGTTAGCTTTGGCATCTTTAATTACTGTTTATTGACAAATGTTCCATCTAACAGATTTCACAGTTGCAATAATCAGAGTTGATTTTATGTTTGAAAAGGTAAGATCTAGTGAATATACAAAATCAAAAAACAAAATTGTGCAACTTGGTGGTGTTGACAACATTCTTGATTCAAAAAGTTTTTTGAGCTGAGAAACTAATATGGTTAGCACACAAAGTAGGGAAGTTATTTTCACTGATATTAATTAACTTGGTGCTATTGATGATAACTACCACCGGTTGATTGCATATGAGAGTTATGCTAATCTACCAATAAACGAGAATAATAGTAATATGATTTGGACTAGTGGATTAGTGAATGTTGTGTGTGTGTGCTAGAAGTTTTTGATTTCAGGGAAATTGCTCATTTCTGCGCAATTTTTTTTGATTAAGAAACAAGAACTATTATACTATGAATGAAGAGGATTCCTTTGAATGAAAATACATTTAGATGAAGAGGCTAATATTCACTTGGCATCATCTGAAGAAAATAGTTTCATGATCTTACAAGTTGTTAAGGCTAATGTTATTACCTATTTTTTTTTTCCAAGTTACCAAGTTCCTTACGATCTTTCTGTTTTAGAAATCTCATTGTTTAAACAACCTTTTAGGGACTTTTGTTGGCTTTGTGCACATATCATGGGCCAAGAAACTACATAAATTTTTCTAAAATGCATTCTCTATATGCTTTATCACACATACAAAAAGCATTGTGTATTTGACTAGGTTGATATCATTTCTAATGAATTAGCTTCTCAATTGACCAATTTATCCAAGTCCAATAGGTTCTTCATGATGTCATATCTCATAATAGATTTAATTTCTAGTGATGACTTTAGCGGTTTTCCATGTAATCCTAAATTCAATGTGAATCAAGAACCAATGAAATTTAGGTATCCTATATTGTGGAAGAATAATGCTTCTTTAAAATTTTGTCTAATTCAATATGTTTTTGTAGGGAAAGTCAGTTACATGATAATTGGACAAGAACTTCATCATATATCTAGATTGGTACAATTTTTCCTATGGGGAAAAGGTATTCATGAATAAAGAGAAAGTAATACACTAATTCAAATATATGGATTTCAAGGTAAGCCATTGCTATTGCTGAAATATGTTATAGATAGGTATTTTCTTGCCAACGTTGGTAGGCAATATGTTATGAAACTAGCTTAAGAAAAGATAGAAAAGATAGATCAACGCCTTATAATTCAGCCTGTTCGAGGGGGAAACCTCCTTTACATTACATAAATGAACAATTCTTGGATGATTCAAATGACAAAACCTCCTTTCTGTATATAGGAGTCTAAGGAGTCACAATATAACCTAGCCGACCTAACAATAATAATATAAAGCCACAAAAATAACAATAGAGGGACTCTATGGGGCACAGTAATAACAATATGGGGATAATAGGGGCACAAAATATTAATATGGGGTGCAACTACAATATTAATGGGGTAATCACTAGTATTATAGGGACCCAACATGCCCCTCTCCTTCAAAAAAGTGTTGTCCTCAATGCTTGAGTAGTTCTGGATGCTTCTGTATAAAATTCTCATCCTCCCATGTGGAATCTTCAATGGATAAGTTCTTCCACTTGATAAGATACTCCGAAATTGATTGATTTCGTAGCTGTCGAGTTCTTGTTTCTGTGACTGCTTCTGGTTCCAATATAATTTTTCCTTCCTCGTCAAGTTCTGGCAATATTGTTTGAACTGGGAGCTTGTCACCTATAACCTTCTTTAAACATGAAACATGGAAAACTGGGTGCAATTGAGAAGCTGCAGGAAGCTCCAATTTGTATGCCATAGTACCAATCTTTTGCAACACCTTGTACGGACCATAATACTTTGGTGATAATTTTTTATCCTTCTTAGCTTGCTTGAGGGACATTTGCTTATACGGTTGTAGCCGTAGGAATACCCAATCACCTGCATCAAAACTTCTTCCGCTGCGATGTTGATCTGCCTGTTGTTTCATTCTATTCTGTGCTAACACGAGGTTATCCTTTAAGAGTTGGAGGACTTGTTGTTGATGTTTGATGTGATGTTCCACTGCTTGAACCTTAGAATTTTGTCTTAAATATGATGTGATGGATGGTGGTTGATATCCATAAAGTGCCATAAATGGGGTCATTTTTTTGCTATATGGAAGGAAGTGTTATACCACCATTCAGCTAGAGGCAACCATTTGACCCATTGTGTCTGTTTATCAGACACAAAGCAACGAAGATATCCTTCCAAACATTTGTTTACTATCTCAGTTTTCCCATCAGATTAAGGATGATAAGATGAGCTATGAGCTAATTGAGTACCAAGACAATAAAATAATTATGTCCAAAAATTTCCAGTGAAAATGGGATCTCTGTCACTTACAATAATCTTTGGGTTTCCATGTAGCTTCTAAATTGTTTCCATAAATGCAGTAGATACTGTACTGGCTTTAAATGGGTGTGATAATGCAAAAAAGTGTGCATACTTGGTAAGTCTGTCAACTACCACCATGATGACACTCTTTCCCTCAGACTTGGGTAAACCTATGATAAAATCCATTGAAACCTCCTCCCAACGTTGGCTTGGAATGGATAAAGGTTGTGATAGACCCGGGGTCTTAATTGTTTCAACTTTATTTTGTTGGCAAACCAAACATTCCGCCACAAACTTTTGAATATCCGATTTAAGGCCATCCCAAAAAAATTCTTCTTAACTCTGTGGTAAGTTTTTAAAAATCTTGAGTGCCCTCCTAAGGGAGAAGTGTGCAATTCCATAAGAATCTTTTGTTTTATTTGGGAATCCTTACAGAGGTATAAGCGATCTTTGTACCATAAAGAATCATTTTGCCAGCTAAATGTATCAGATGTATTGGAATCTTGTTGTAACTTTCGAATAAGTGCCCACACTTCTTCATCATTCTTCCATTCCTCCCTTGCTTCGTTTATCCAATCTGGTTGGATAATAGAAATGGCACACAACAATGCTTCCACGTCCTCATCCTTTCTTGAGAGTGCATCTGCCACCACATTTTGCTTCCCTTTTTTGTAGATGATTTCAAAGTCATAACCCAACATCTTTGTGACCCACTTTTGTTGCTCTTCAGAGGATAATCTTTGTTCTAAAAAGTATTTAAGGCTATCATGATCTGTTTTTACCTTGAAGTGTCTTCCCATTAGGTAGGGTCACCATTTCTTAAGTGCATGGAGTATTGCCAAAATTTCCTTCTCATAAATAGCTTTGTGTAAAAACTTTCCCTTGATTGGACGACTTTTAAAAGAAATGGGTCTTTCATCTTGCATTAAAACATCACCAATTCCATTTCTTGAAGCATCACATTCCACAATAAAGGTTTTTGTGAAGTCTGGTGTAGCTAAGACCGGTGCTTGGCACATTGCCTCTTTAAGATGTTCGAAGGCCTTTGTTGCTTCTGGAGTCCATTAAAATTCATCTTTCTTCAATAATGTTGTTAGAGGTGCTACTATTCTCCCATAATTCTTAAAAAACTTGCGATAATATCCTGTCAACCCAAGAAATCCTCGCAGATGCTTTATGGATGTGGGGATTTTCCATTCCTTAATGGCTTTAATTTTGCTAGGGTCTACCTTAACTCCTTCATGAGATACAATATGACCCAGATATTCCACCTCTTGTACTCCAAAGAAACATTTGGATCTTTTTTCATATAATTGTTTCTCCTCCAATAGTTGTAGCACCTTGTCAACATGTTCAACATGATCCTTCCAAGACTTACTGTAGATTAGTATATCATCAAAAAATACTAACAAATTTTTTCTAAGGAATGGTTTAAAAATGGAATTCATCAAACCTTGAAATGTTGAAGGTGCATTGGTAAGGCGAAAAGGCATGACCAAAAATTCATAATGACCCTCGTGAGTTCTAAATGCTGTTTTCGGAATGTCTTCAGTCTTCATTTTGATTTGATGATATCCTGAACGAAGATCCAACTTGGTGAAGTAAATTGATCCATGCAATTCATCCAGTAATTCATAAATGAAAGGATTGGGAAACTTATCTTTAATAGTGAGCTTGTTGAGCTCCCTATAATCCGGACACATGCGCCATGATCCATCCTTCTTGTGCACTAATACTATTGGAGCAGAGAAATAACTTTGACTTGGTTGAATTATACCAGCCTATAGCATTTCTGAAACCATACGTTCAATTTCACTCTTTTGGGCATAGAGATATCTGTACGGCCTGATGTTTGGAGGAACACTTCTTGGAATTAGATGAATAGCATGATCATGATCGTGAATAGGTGGGAGACCTTTGGGAGTCTCAAATACCTTGGAATGATTGTTCAATAATTTTTGGAGATTTGGAGAAATAGATGATTCAAATGTGGAAACATCTAGCGAACATAATTGTGCAATTACACCCCTTTGTTCCTTTTTTAGAAGCTTTGTCATACTGTTAGAGCTGATTATCTTTCCTGGTTTCCCTGCAATACCCCTTAATTCAACTTCCTTTCCTTCCACAGAAAATTTCAGGAAAAGTTCTTGAAAATTAAAAGCTATTGTACCCAAGGATTGTAGCCATCGGACTCCTAGTACAACATCAGCACCTCCCATTGGAATGGAAAGCATTGGGCTAGTCAATACATATTCTCCCATCAATAGCTTGATATTATGGCACTTTCCAGAGAAATTTATTGTTCCTCCATTTGCAATCATCACTTGACACTCTGGTGCTGGATATAAGAAGCAATTCAATTCTTTTGCTACCTTACAATCAATAAAATTGTGGGTACTTCCTAAATCAATCAACACTATTACCTTTTTCTTCTTGATTTGTCCTTCTATCTTGATGGTTTGAGGAGTGGTAATTCCAACCAATGCATTACAAGATATGGCCGGATTCATTTCTTCTTTATCTAGGCTTTGTTCTTGGAGTATATCCTCTTCTTTTGACCTTTCTTGCTCCTTTTCTTCTTCTTATTCGCAACCTATGTAGAATAACTTCTTCTCAGCACACTTATGACCTTTTGTGTATTTGTTATCACAACTGTAACAAAGACCTTTTGCTCTTTTTTCTTCCAATTGTTGTGGTGTCAACCTTATAGGTTGTGGAAGACTAGGGGCAACAACACTTCCATCTTTATAGTTTTGGGTGGCATGCTTCCTGGTTGCCATAATTTTGCTTTCAATTTTTCTTGCTAACCTGAATGCCTTCTCTAATGAATCAGGTTCCCAAAGGCGAACACCATGTTGGATATTATCCTTTAAAGACCCTATGAACACATCAGTCCTATGCTCCTCTGGAATATTTTTTACCCTTATGTTCAATTTTTGGAACTCCTCAATGTGCTCCATTATTGAACCCTTTTTTTGAGACTTATCAATTGGCTAAAAAAGTATTTCTTTTTGCATCCTCATAATGTGCTGTCAATTCTTCTGTAAAAATTGCCTAAGTGATAATTTGTTTATGAGAGCAAAGCCATTGATACCAAACAAACTGATTTGGTTCCAAATATAAAGTTGCAATATGTACCTTTTGTGTGTTTTGCACATTATTGAGATCGAAAAATTGCTCCATCTGTAATATCCATGTTGCGGGATCCTTGCCATCAAACTTCCTCATATCGATTTTTGGAATATGGTGGGTCTTCGATCCCACATTAGAGTCTATGAAATCATGATTAACAATTTTTTTGTTCGCATCATGATTTTCCTTTACAACCTTTGCACCATTAGTAAGTATTTCTTGTAGAAAATTTGTCAAATCTGTCTTCAAATCTGCCATGTCTGTCTTCAAATCTGTCTTCAAATCTATCTTCAAATCATACATCTTAGCTTCCATGCCCTTTATCTTAGATTCCACGCCATTTATTTTAGCTTCTGTTAGCTTTTGTGAGCATGACATTTGTTGCACTTGTTCTTGTAATTTTGATATATCATGTAGCATTTCTTCCTCTTCTTCACGAGTCATGCTAGGGCTTTAATGTTGCTTACTAGGTGTTTGCATTTTCTTTCCTCGAGACATCTGTTACCGATAATAATGCTCTACTATGCCCTTTGAATTCCTTCAAAATAATTTTTCAAACCAATCTTAAGCAAAAATTTAAAATAATCTACACACCTTTTTTTCACTTTTTAGGAGATCGATATTTCCTATGATGTATCTCTGTAATTTTGGATCATCCAATTCTAAAATTGTGACCTATAGTAGCCCTTTATGTCCTCTTTCCAATGCCACTAGTCTGATCCCAATTGGATTCTCCACGGAAGAGTTATGTCAAATCTCCCACAGTGACCTGATTATAGACCAGTTCAGTAGAGCGAATTTGTACGACGTGCCACATGTCCCTGTTTCGACATTTGGCTCTAAAAACGATATACAAGAAACTAAAGCCCGTCCTCTTTCTGTACCTTCTTATGAAATTTCAAACCGATGCTCAGAGAGAAAGTTATGATGATTTTCCCCAGGTCACCTGTTTGGAATGAGATTCAGGAGTCTGCAAAAAGACCAACTTCCTCAGCTCATATCTCTGTAAATATAGTGCGAAAAGATCTGAAATTTAGACCTGAGATTTAGTGTGATTTCTTGTCAAATGGGTTTTTCTTTAGCTTCTGAAACATTGCAGAAGAAAAGTTATAGCGAAAATTCCACGATGACCTGTTTGGAGCAGCGAAACCCTAGAATCCAAAGCTCTGATTCCAAATGTTATGAAACCAGCTCAAGAAAAGATAGAAAAGATAGATCAACGCCTCATAATTCAGCCTCTTCAAGGGGGAAACCTCCTTTACATTACTAAATGAACAATTCTTGCATGATTCAAATGACAAAACCTCCTTTATATATATAGGAGTCTAAGGAGTCACAATATAACCCAGCCGGACCTAACAATAATAATATAAAGCCACAAAAATAACAATAGAGGGATTTTATGGGGCACAATAATAACAATATGGGGATAATAGGAGCACAAAAATATTAATATGGGGTGCAACTACAATATTAATGGGGTAATCACTAGTATTATAGGGACCCAAAACAATATCTTGATTAGCTAAATAGAATTCCTTTGTCGTTTATGGTTGGAGAGATCATAATGAAAATTGTGGCTCATGTTATGGAGCTTGCAAATAATTTGAATCCTTTTAACTTAACGAAAGTTGAAGCAATTAAAGCCTTTGATGATGAGGGTGTATTTGGTGCACAGATGGAAACAATTGGATACAAAAACTTGTTTGCAAAAATCAGAGAGCAGAGCAAACAATGTCAAAATGCATAGACAAAAAAGTAGCAGCTAATCATAGATGCTAAAGATATCATGGAAGAATGAAGTATCAATATTTTTGAAGAATAATCTGTACATTGCATAAACTATACTTGTGGAAATCAAGGGCTAACCATATATGTTACAGAAATCATCGACGAACCAGGTATCAATACTTCTATAGAACAATTTGTATACTGGATAAACAAGACCAACGGAAGTTCATCGTCGAGTGAAAACAAGACAAAAGATATTGCAAATACAGAACTGATTCTTGAAAAGATGTTAGATAATGATAAGAATAAAGTGCTTGATTGGATTTTTATTTGAGAAGAAGTGTATACTGGTAAAATGACCAATTCCAGAAGTCCTATGAAAATAGTAAGTGTTGAAGAAGATATAGACATAGAAGCCTACAACATTATTCCACCGAATTGGATTATTGTTTGTTTTGTAGAAAAATGAGAATCAATAACACAAATTGCCAAGGAATCTATTTTCTTTTGTGATGGTTTTGTCACATTACAAAACAAAAAGTATGAAGGCAACAATAAACAAATGAAAATTAAGAAGGTAAAGCTTCATAACAATAATGTTTTATACAAAACCAAAATTCATGTTGATTTGTCTGGAGTTGCAACCAGATTGGTCATGGAGTTGCATCAAGTTACCGGCAACGTGTTTGCAAACTCTCTTAGTAAACAAGAAGCAGAAAAATTAAGCCTAAAAACAAGAATGAAAGAACTAGAAGACGCTCTAAATCTAGGTCCTTTTTTAATGACATCATTGGAAATACAAACAACAATGTTGATAGTTACTATTTGTGACACATCGTATAGATTTTATAAATCTATCAATTTCCTTAATGGAGTGAAAACATATATATTATTAGCAATATATGCTAGTGATTGCAAATCATTGAACATGCATGGAAATCATCTTCTGATCTATAGAATTTGGGACAAAGAAATAAGTCATTTGTCAAGTGCATTCAACATGATAGCGAAGGAGACATGTATTTTGTGAACAATAACTTATTTTCTTTTAGCCAGAGACTTGATTTACGTTTTGATGCAAATAAAAGAGGGAAGGAATTGCCAAATGCTAATTGAATGAAGCAAATCAAAGCTGCATGGTATTTGAGGATCATAAGAATGGAGAACATTGTTTATGTATATTGAAACATAGAGAATCGAAGAGAAAATGCATATGTCAAAGGAATACAAATTGTGCAGAATTTGAATGGTCTACTTATCACATGTGACTCTTGATTAATTTCAAGACAAACCTTAATAGTTCAATTGGATAAGATGAAATAGTAAAAGGAAACAAAATTCGAAGATATAGATTATTTTAGTACACATGAAAACAAGGAATGAATAATTAGCTTTGCTAATGTTAATGAACAAAACTCTTCTTTAGCTGTGAATTATAAGGAGAAGCCAGAGAAATTGAGAAGGAGATATTCAATCAAAGTGTCAAACTGTGAATTACATCTACTCCTATGTAAGAATGCATATAGGAAAAGTTCAAGAAGTTGCTTCAAGAAGCCACAAACTCTGAAAATAGTTAACAGTTAAAAAATTAGGAAATATGCTTTTAAACAGTATAAGTTTTCTTAAATCATACAATATTCTTTTTTACGTTTACTAGTCATCAAATGTTCAGATTTCTATATATATGTTATTATGAACTTAGTCAATCTCTAGATGCAGTTTTCCACTCTTCAATGCAAATGACTTTTTCATAAAATGGTTCACATGATTCCAATTCATTTACTTTTTTGGCTAGGTATAAAGGTTTTGGTAAACTCTTTAGAAGTTAAATGTTATTTTCTGTACCCAAAATTATCGACATGGTTTACATTTGCACTTTTTTTTTTTTTTAATTAAAAAAAACCATATTGCTTTGTTTCAAAGGTACATTATGAGTTATTATATGTACTTAATTGATTGTGGAATGATTTTTTCCATTTTTCCGAAATGCCTCAGTGCAAATTTAAAAAGACAAAAAAATTGAAATGGCAGACACGAATATGCTAGTGAACTGGGATATCAGAAAAAAAGTGTTACTATTGATAAAATAACTATTATGAGTAGCCATATAGTATGATTTTTATTCCAATTGTATACCTTATTTTTAAAAGCTCATTGCTTTTTCCAAATTCTGACATTGTTTACCAATTTCATGAATAATTTGAACATGATTTCTCTTTTGTTGATTGAAATGAACATTGAATATTCAATAACTGTTTTCAATTGTCAGAAATCTGTTTTATATTTGATTTTAATTTTAATCATAGCTATGGTAATTACAATTTGAACATGGATACAATTCTTGTTATACGAATGACATATTTTAGTTTGTTATGACACATATAACAAAGTCCAATTTTAGTTTGAATATTGTCATGTAGCTTTGACCAACCTTTGCAATTTTCTTTGATCTCTTATCAGTAGACTATAGAAAACCAACATTAACAAATTGCTTCCACAAACAATAGGATTTGGTATCTAATGTCTAAAATCATTTCATACTCTGTATAATGAAATCTCTACTTTCAACCTCTCGCTCCCTCCTACTGTTGTTGTTTTTGCAAAGAACTTGCAACCGATTTATTCCTTTCATAATTGAGCAAACCACATATGAAATGACATTTAACTACTATTGATTTTAATGGTATTCATTAATAAATGATCGTCATCAATCTTGAAATTTTGATAATACTAATTTGCTTGATCTTTGATCAGAAAATACTATTGTAAAAATATTTTCTTTAAATCATATCTATTTTACTTAAATTCCAATTCGAAATAGTCCAATCAAATGAACTTAGGCTGTCAAATAAATAATAATAATTTCATTTTGTAAAGTTTCTTTTTCACAAAGTAGGAAATCACTCTTGATTATAGAATTACAACTTATCATTTTTTTTCTTCAGATTTTTGAATGCCCTCCAATATAAGTGCAATGAAAGAAGAGCTACAACAAGTAGTCCCAACAACTGAAAAAATTCATATGTCAATGTCATGTCCATGTTCAAGCTCTGTAGTAAATCGTTCAAACGAACAAACAGATAATATTAATTTTATTCTGTAAATGTTACAATTAGACATTTGCAGAATGAAGATCTCGTATGAAAAAGCATGAGTATCAAAGTCAAATTGAAAAAGGTTTCTATACCAAATGGCTTAGAAATTTGCAATTCTAAAACTAAACAATGTAGCTATAATTAACATTGTAACTAAGGAATGTTTATCAAAGTTTGTAATTGTGGCATATGCAAATATATTTATGTTTATGCACATGCATTTGTTCTTCTCTACATGCGATTTCTCAGGAGAAGCACCTCTACATAACCACTCATGCACATCTTTCTTCGCATAACTATTTTTGTAGATGCAAAATATATAATAATAATAATAATAATAATAATAATAATAATAATAACAATAATAGCACAAATGCATACATGCAGATCTCCAGAGAAAATTCATAATGTGTAAAAAACTCTCGATATTTCATTGTACTAAGCTTCACACTTCACACAGTCTATTAATAATAAAATAACCACTCATTTTGTACACGCACAACCACCTCTGCACAACGTTTTTAAAAAAGATAACACCAAATAGTACTCCACAAATGACAACACAAAAAAATAGTGATCCATATCCATATTACATCCTCATATTAGAACAATGTAATAGAAATGAGTCTCAAACTATTGAGTCAAAAAATATTCTTGGAAATAGGCTCAATCCGCGATGCAAGGAACGGAAACAAGGCCATTCCCATAAGCACCATTTGGTCCCCAAATTAATCTCTAATTCGTTAACTTTACTTTCTTCACATGTCCTCTGTCTATGACTAACTTCTCTCACTAGTCACATATAGATACGAGCTATTCATTAGTACTCTAGTAACTCCAACAACAACTACAGTAGAAAGGGGCACACCAACACTAGCACTAATAACACATCCAACAAAAACTCATATCTTTTTCTCTAATCCAAGATGACTCAATAGAATGCTAATACCGATGCTTTAAAAGTAATATGTATACTTGAATTCACTAAACAAATATCAAAAGGAGTATTTTATAATATCGATAAATACAACCTTATCGATATCTTTGCAACTAGTTGTGATAACCTCATTACGTGTGGATTTACTAGATGGATATTAATAACAATACTTGGCATTCATCAATTCTTGCATGATAAGTGAAAAAAACAAGTTTCTGTGTCGATAATGTAGAGAATTCTTTCAACAATTTGTACATTGCATGTTATCATTATGATGATTATGAGATACAATATGTCATAAACATGAATATTGATTTCACTAAGCACTACAATACATAGTGACTAAGATTGATAAATGAGATTTGATATTATATATGGCTCTAATATTCTTGCACTTACTCTTTGCATCCAAACAAAGCTCTATCCTTTTGTATGTATTTAGATAAAAAATTATAGAGTCTAAAGTAATTAGTGTAGAAGAAAATGATTTTGCGAGAATGCGGAGAAATAATTATTGCACAATTCTGTAGATTCAAATATTGTTAGTTATAACATTAAACCATATTTCAGTGATTCAATAAACTGGAAAAGCTATTTGACAATAGTTAGATTCTTCAACCAAATAATAAAGGATAATGTTAAGTATGTTTTTGTTATTTGGAAAGTATACATTAGCATTAGCTATACGAAAGAGAAATTGCATAGATTGCGTGAAGTACCAAAGTTTGAACAATGAAAGCATGAGAGCTTCTTTAACTAGCTGCGTGGAAAACATTGTGTGCAAATGGTCATGCATATACAAATATGGGTGTACAGAGGGAGTTATGCAGAAGTGATTATAGGTATACGAAAGAAGTTGTACGAACAAAGTTGTGCATGCATAGAGGGGGGCTGGTAGGACGAATATTCAGTTGGGCTGATCTTATTTCAAATGATTTTTTTTCAATTAGTGATTTAACATTGATGTGTTTGAGTGAAGATATTTGTTTGAGTGCGAGAAATTTCAAAGCTAATATAAAATGTTGCACAATCAACTTCTATGAATTATTTATTATTAAAACATTTCCAATAATACAACATTACACATATGATTAATTTTTTAATCCCTTGATTACTAGAGCCTTGAGTACATAAGATTTTGAATCTGCTATATTATGAAAATTGTTTGCTTATGCAAATATTTTTCTACACATATCAAAATAATATTATTATGTTATTAATGAATGTTACTAATAATATTGCAGACATAGTGATATGTGACCTCGAAGGGAAGACACATGTGAATGTAGAGGTTTGTGTTCCTTGTTCGACACACCATCCTTCCACATATATTTGAAACTGTTATGTTGTCATTTCAAAGAAAGAAGCCTAAATTCTGGTCCAATTATAATAATGATTATTTAATAACATTGAAGCTAATGAATATCATGTGCAATGGGAGCTATACAAAGTTGTATTTATTCCCCTGAGATTTCCAGATGACCTAGGTTATGTTCAAAGGAAGCGTGTGTGGAGAAAAAAAGTAGATGCATATTTCTTTGACTATGTCCACTGAAACATGTTATTGAAAATGGAAGTAGCTATCTAGCTATGGTTGTGCACATCCAAAAACAAATGCATGTGTGACAATTCTTTAACCATCCCCAAAGCTTTGTCTAGTATTTATTAAAATAACATATATACACCTCTCTTTTTGAATTTTTATTTAGTAATGTATTTCGTAAACATTACTTCCTCCTCACAACATCTGGGACCGACCACAATTAATAATGGTTTCAAATGTTAATGACTGAATTTATGTGAAGGACGCTATATGCCAATGTTTAGCAACATGCTTTGTAATTGAAATAGAACATAAATTTAATACAAATATATGCATTATTTATAACTAAAATATTACTAACAATATTAGCAATAAAATCTTTTAGTGTGAAGTGCAGATTTCCACATAAAAAAAAACTCTCTCTATACAATGGACTTCCTCTGCACTTCCAGACAAGAGCATAAGCACAAAATGAAAAATTTATTTATAAATAAAATTCAATAGAAAGAGAATACAAAAATATGCATTATTTATAACTAAAATATTACCAATAAAATATTTTAGTGCAAAGTGTAGAGTTCCACACAAAAAAAACTTTTTCCATACAATGGAATTCCTGTGCACAACACTTGTACATAAGTGTGCTGAGAATAAATTATTTTACATAGAGTATGAAGAGGAGGAAGAAAAGGACCAAGAAACATCAAAAGAAGAGGATATACGCCAAGACCCAACCCCAGAGAAAGAAGAAATGGATCAGACCATATCTTGTAAAGCATTGACAAGAATTACCACTCCTCAAACGCTCAAGATAGAAGGACATATCAAGAAGAAAAAGGTGTAAGAAGTGAAATATCACATCGAGAAAGAAGAAATGAATCCAACCATATCTTGTAATTCATTGGTTGGAATTACCACTCCTCAAACTATCAAGATAGAAGGACATATCAAGAAGAAAAATGTTCAAGAAGTGAAAGATCACATCGAGCATCAAGAAATGAATCTGACCATATCTTGTAAAGGATTGGAAGAAATTACCACTCCTCAAACTCTAAAGATAGAAGGACATATCAAGAAGAAAAAGGTTCAAGTAGTGAAAGATCACATTGAGCATCAACAACAAGTTCTCCAACTTTTAAAGGATAATGCCACTTTGGTGCAAAATTGAATGAAACAACAGGTAGATCAACATCGTAGTGAAAAATGTTTTGATGTAGGTGATTGGGTATTTTTACTGCTACATCTCAAACAAGCTATTTATGAGAAGGAAATGTTGGCAATACTACATGCACTTAAGAAATGACGACCTTACAGAATGGGAAGACACTTCAAGGTAAAAATGGATCATGATAGTCTTAAATACTTTTTAGAACAACTATTATCTTTAGAAGAATAGAAAAATGTGTCACAAATATGTTGGGTTATGACTTTGACATCATCTATAGAAAATGGAAGCAAAATTTTGTTGCAGATGCACTCTCAAGAAAGGATGAGGATGTGGAAGCATTATTTTGTGCTATTTATATTATCCAACCATATTGGATAAACAAAGAAAGGGATGAATGGAAGAAGGACGAAGAACTATGGCCACTTATTTAAAAGTTGCAAAAGATCCCAATTCAAACAATATTGCCAGAAATTGAAGAGGAAGGAAAAATCATATTGGAACCTGGAGTAGTCACAAAAACAAGAACCTGATAGCTATGAAATCAATCAATTTTAGAGTATCTCATCAAGTGGAAGAAATTACTCACTGAATATTCCACATGGGAGGACAAGAATTTTATACAGAAGCATCAAGAACTACTCAAGCGTTGAGGACAACACTTTTTGAATGAGAGGGGCATGTTAGGCCCCTATACTACTAGTGTAACCCCTTATTGTTATTAGTAAAACCCCCTTATTATAGTGATGTACCCATGTAGTGCCCATATTGTTACTATTGTGCCCCATAGAAGCCCACTATTGTTATTATTATGCCCTTACATTATTATTGTTATGTCCCCTTTGATTATATTATGACCCCTTATACTCCTATATATATAAAGGAGGTCTTTTCATTTGTATCATCCAAGAATTTTTCATTTGTGTAATGTAAAGGAGGTTGCCCCCTCGAAGAGGTTGAATTATAAGGCGTTCAACTATCTTTTGTATTGATAGGAATTTTCTTTTTGGTTAACAAGAATTGAAGCTAAAGGCAAGCAAAGGAACATGTGGAGTGCTTCTCTAATTGTACAAATTTTTGTGTGTAATATGTACAACCTTTATTCAATTGACTATTGTATGGAATAACCAGCTATCGTTCTTGCCAAAATTTAAATCACTTGTATTAAGTGTGATACCATGACAACTCATGAAGCCAAAATGTCAAAGCTCCTTTATAGGCCTCTAACTGAGCAGTTTTCTTATGCAGAGGATTTACTATGCGGATGATACAAGAAAAAATCCTTGCACATGGTATTTTGATACATGAGTTACATCATTAGTGTGATGCTTTGATTATGATCCTTTTTATTAAAGTACAGTTTCGTTGTGCTGAAATTTTGCTATGTAGAGGACAGAGTATGTGCGAGTGAATTGGGGTCTTTTGCATAGATGAGGGAGATCTGACATTGAAGGGGGTGTAGAGGGAGATATTATCATTTTTTTAACAATTTTCATAATCTCTGGACCATAAAAGCTACTCTTATTATGCAATATTAAATAAACATTGTTTTCAATCAGTGTGACATGTGGTTGTGGGGCACTATTATAAATCTGCAATTGATATTATTAAGGGATATGTGCGCGAGAACTGGGGCTCTTTTGCATAGACGAAGGCTCTAAATAAATTATGTTTTCAATCTATGTAAATAATAAGTGTTGTGCGATAAAAACAATGTGTGGAGTGCTTTGTGCAAGGTTTATTAAAATAATAAATATAAAAGTCTCTTTTTTAATTATTATTTAGGAATTTTTTTCACAAGTACAAAACTAGTTGTGTGAAGGTGATTGTGTGGAGATGGCTATTTCAAGGTAGCGTGTCCAGAGTTTCAAATGTCAATGGCTGATCGAAGGGAATTATTCAGTGCAAAAGTAGTTGTGTGAAGATATATGATACACTCCTCTAGTAACCACTATCTTCCATGGCCAACATACCATTATATTTATTCGAGAATAATCATTGGTGGAATATATGTGTACATTAATATAGCCAGCATTGCATCTCAAATGATTAGAAATATGCAAAGAAACATCATCAAACTCCTGCTTGAAGCAAATGCATGAGAAAATGTGATCCTAGTCAAAATTTAGAGATGGTACCATGGAGAACATATCCATGGGGCTACGATATGCAAAGAAACATCATCGAAAGATGAAAACTCCTGCTTGAAGCAAATGAATGAGAAGCTATGATTGTGAGAAAAACTAGCTTACAGAGTCTTTAGTGCACAAGCATATATGCAATATTAAATTTGATGAATGAAAATTGATATTGTATATTGGCTATGAAGTGTTTGTGCGACATTGTATATTGGCTTTGAAATTTTTCACACTCGGTCTCTACACTTAAAAAAAGAAAATTGTTTCGAGCGTATTACAAACGCCTGCATACTAAAGGATTCAACGCTTCCTTTGCCTACTTTTAGAAACATATGCACAAACAAAGCTTTTGTTCAATGATACGAGAATATGATTATTTAATACTAAAATATTAGCAATAGAATGCTTTAGTACAGTGTACAGAGATGTGCACAATGAATGTTTATTTATAACTAAAATAAAGTGAAAAGAGAATATGGAAATATGCATTATTTATAACTAAAATATTCACACAAACATTTTTTCCACACAATGGAATTCTTGTGCACTTCCACATAGAAGCATAAACAAAAAAATGTTTAGAAATACAAAGATAATAATTATTAACCCAAAAATATCTACCACAATGACTAAAAACAATCTACCATGACAATTAAATCTAAAACATAGAAAACGTGTTCCCTAAAGTAACATATATATTAAAGCAAAATGTTCAAAAAAATCTTTTGTAAAGGTATCTTATGATTAAATTTAGTTATTTAGGTTCATAGATTCCAATGCAACTCACGATTATAACCCATTGTTTAATAATCATAGTATATTTCAGAATACATCACAGGAACTCTGACTGTATTACACTTACAACAATGTAAATGAAATTTGCAAAGCCAATTTAAATGTAATTTAGGCGAAGTTTTCAAGAGCTGTGCTAAATGAAACAAGTGTGTGGGGATAAAGCTATGCATAGAAAGAATGTGTGAAGGAAGTATGTGCATAATAAGTTTTATGAGGAAAGCTTGTGTGAAGAAAGATGTGCAGAGGAAGCGTGTGTGGAAGACACTATGTAGAGATGACTTTCGTTTTATGGGGTACAAATGTATGGAGGTAGGAATGACAAGATATTATGGAGATTATTGTGATGATTAAGCACTCTCAAAATATGACATAACATGGACCCCACACTACCTTAATCAATTAATTAGCAGTAGAAGCGGGGACCGCAACAAAGTTTCATGCAAAGAGAATCAACCAAATAAAATTAAATATGGATTATATTTTAATACTATAATATTACCAATAAAGTCCTCCAGTCTTAGAAGCTAAGATTGTATCTTAAATGGTGTATATAAATACTGTATAAGTACATAATCTCTATAATACTGCAAACTTTTAAACTGATTCACCTTTGCCTGTTTCTTGTTCACATTTGGTAGTTTTATAGTTAGTTCGAATTTGTTTTGTAAGGTAAGTAAAATTGATGGCTCATGGTGCAGAGAAGTGTAGTGAAAATGGAAACAGTACAGGTTTCCCCAACTATCTCCTAATACCCCAGGATACTCCAACCCACAAATACAACTCTGTTTTCCTTAATTAAGGGAATTCAAATTTTTTATTTAAAATGTGTAGTCAAAATCAAAAGATGGATATTTCCTTCACAAATTATAAGATAGGACTTTCTCACACCTTCTAATCCTTTCCTACCCCTCATTCAAATCACATTCGTCTCCATCCATCAAAATATACAATGGGTAGGATGAAATAGGTTGTCAAACCCTCATATGCAACCCTAAAAAATGATTGTTGTAAGCGCTACAAAATAATTTCGTAGTGCAATAAAAAATATGTAGGCGCTACGAAATATTTTTGTAACACTTCCATAAAAGTTTCTTTTCAACTTTTGGGGAGGTGAAATGACTTATATTTTTTTAGAATTGATTCTCCACAGTCTTGGGTGGACCCTCGACATAGTAATGACTTCAATCACCTTTCTTCATGGAGATTGCAATACGAACTCAAAATGGACAATCAAAGTAAGTGTTTAGACTGCATTAAAAAACAATATAGTTTTATGTTTTGGCTAATGGGTTTCACATCACAAAACCCACACACTAACTACCCAGAGCATACAAGAACCTTTATAATAACTCCCCCACATGATTTGAACCAAAACATAAAAGAACCATGAAAAGAACCACACAACGATTATGGCTACCATATTCATATTTCTAGTGTGAAGTGAGTCAACAAGGGCATACTTCAATAAGTCAAATCTTCCTTAGCAATACGAACCAACAACGATGTTGATTCCAAAATCTCGAGTGTTGCTACAAATTCAAGCTTAAAGCATTAAGCATTCAGAGAATCCACATATTATAGAAATTGACACACACATAAATAACTACAACACAATGTATCATTCTGACATGCACGTAACATTTCTGAATTGGTCACAACACTCTCAAAATATTAAATAAATATATACACAGTTCGTAAGTAGAAAACGATGACAAAAGTGCTTCCACATGAGCTCTAAACCATACACACAGGTAAATAAATATATATTCAACCCCAAAATACATTTAAACCAAGGCATCGATTTGGCATACAGGCTTGCATCCCTGCCACATTCAGATTCAACTTTACAAATTTAGAGAGACAATCCTCATTAACAATATGTAGACAAATAGAAAAACAATAAAAAAGGCATATAACCAAACTTTCTCATTAATCAAATATCAAATTCAGGCTTACTCTAAGCTAGCCAGAATATACACTATGGGCATGTGCAGCCTAGACTGTAACATCCCTCCATTGCTATCTTGTGAGACCAAAGCTAGACTGAGTTGTAACATAAAATCTAGGTCTGAGGGGTAAAAATGTGACAAACTACTTTATTATTGAATAAATAAAGATAATTTAAACGCTTGGAAAACAAGACACCTAGAGATGAGATTTTTGCTAAATGAAATTCCATTGGTGAATGGGAATGCATAAATCTTTCATGATAAGAATTCTATATCAAATTATAGATAAGCTTAATGGATGGGAGATAAATATCCATTAAGTTTCTTAGCTAGAGAAAGATGTTAACACTAGTACAAAATGACTAATTAGTTACTAAAAAAAAATAAAATTTTCATATAAACGACCATTTTTCAGTCAGTGACCAATAGTAGCTAATTTACAGTATCTTATAAAGCGACCAACTTTTAGTCATTTTTAGCTTAGTCATTAATTGGTTTCCTCAATTTTACCATCTAGTAGTATATTTAGTCATAAATTTGGTCATTAATCATCGAAATTAATGACCAAATGTACAACAAAATATATTATTATATGAATCCTCGAAAAAACCAATTAATGACTAAAGAAATATGACCAAAATGTTGGTCGCGCTATAAGATACTACAAATTAGCTACTAATAGTCACATATATGCAAATTTTAGTCATCATTTAAAACCAATTAATGACCAAAGAAATATGACTAAATTTTGGTCGTGTTATAAGATATTGTAAATTAGCTACTAATAGTCATATATATGCAAAATTTAGTCATCATTTTAATCAAAGAATTATCATTTGTAGTAGTGATTATATTTTTTTATGTATTTTGATATTCATTATATAAATGACTGATTCAGTAGTTTCTATTCAATTCATTCATAATCATTTTAAATGACTAATTTATTCATATATTCATTTTATTTGTGTTCATCATTAATTAATATAAACTACTAATTTAGTAGTTTGAGATTGATTTTATGTGTTCATTATTAATCAACATAAATTAATTAGTATGATTTTGCGACTAAATTTTAGAAAAATGTCATAAAATGTGCATGTTTATCTAATATGAGAACGCAAAGTTACATATGTTAATTACAAGACTAAATAATATCAAGTGAAAATAAAAATAATTTCAACCATATAAATTTTATTATATAAAATATCAAGTATTACAATATGAGTTTCCAACTTAATATCGGTTGGACTACAATTTACACATGAAATATTGTTTCATCATTTCAAAACATTACCAATGTGCTGCGAAAGCATTGCAAGTGAATTAACAAAATCTGAAGGCTTTACAATCAACCTCTATGAGTATGTCTTATGCAAGATATTGGCTCTAAGGGTATCACTAGACATATTCTCTTCTCTCTCTCATTATGTATTTGTCGCTCGAGTGTTATTGTTCTCCTCTTTCTTCAATTGTTGATTATTACCATCAATATTGAGTTCTTGTCTTGAAAAATAAAGAAGATACAATGCAAAGTATAAGACATGAAAGACAATTAATCCTTTTTTTTTTAACACGGTCAACTATTTATTTTATATTGCAAAAAAGAAAAGGAGAGAGCTCCTTGTACATTTGGAAGGAGGCTGGTTCAAGTGTGGTGCACAAAATGGGAGCACAGTCCCAGCATCCGCACTTGCAGCCTTAGTTCTATAAAAATAAAAAACTAATATGGCATATTGCCTTACAAGCTGTCTCAGAAACAAACTATATTTGCACTGCATTATATGAAAGACAAGATCACCATAATTGATTTACTAATTCCTCTTGCTGATGGCGACACTTCTTGTTGTTCTTGGTGGATGTTTCCCCTTGCTGGCTTTGATTGAGGGTCTTAATGTACTCAACTATTTCTTCAAGATGCTTGCATTTGTCTTTTAGATCTTCTATTTCAGCTCTCTGTTTATCTATATCTCTTTGCATGTACACATTGGTTATCTTCATTTCTACCCTGAGGCCCTTTAAAGCTTGGTTAAACCTTCCAATCATGAATCTATTGGCCCTGCAAGTTGGTAAACTATCGTTCTTTTCTGCTCCATCTAAAGGATTGCAAGACATTGTATTGCTTTGAATTTTTGTAGAGGCTCTATCTTTTTTGATCCCCGTGATGGACCTCTTATTTTGATGTGCTTTGCTTGTTCCTCTGTTCTTGATGACAAAGTTCTGGTTGATGGATTCCACTTGATGAAAATTCGCCAATACTCTGAGAGAACCAAATGTGCACTGGTCCTGCTTTGTGCTACAATAACAATCCAAGGAATTGTCTTGAAGGGAGTAGATGGTTGGAAGATGTTGATTATTCGAGAGGTGAAGGATGAAATGAGTAATTGGCTCCTAATAACCAGAAGACTAAGGACGCTGGAGAGGTGAAACTTCTCTCAAAATGAGGGTAGTTCTTAAGAACCAAAACCTATGAGTTATATAGAGGGGGGTAGCACGTGAGTGGAGAGACTACTATGGGATTTTGAGTATTTGGATTATGAGCAAGAGGTATACCAAAGGTGCTATCAGCTGGTGGAAAGCACTAGAGAGCAACTAAAGTCAACAAAGTTATACCACTCTCAGGTGAATTGAGCCTAACTATACGAATTGATGGGTCGGGAGGAAGAAGATGGCACGTTGTTGAAAGCTTCAAGCTGGTAATGAGATCATCAAGAGGATTTTGGGCGGGGGGATACAAACAAATCTGATCACTTGAGAGATAGCCTGAATGTGAATAGGCTAAAATTTCTAGATAACAAAAATGACTGTGCTCTTCCACCAATTTATTGACCTTAGAGCGGATGGTTAACCTACTACTGTAGGTGATTGTCTTGTTGTAGATTACCTTTGCGCTTGTACAACTGCCTATTATAGAACACATTGCACTTGTGTGACATTTTTAATCCTGGAGCTTGTGACTGATATCACTGTTACCATCTTTTCTCAGAGGTAAAGGACACCTGTAATCCTTATCATGCGTGCTATGAAGCTTGTTAGGGATTTAGTGTATTTTTTGCTCTGAGTCTTGTAGATTACACATAAGATCCATTGATACCAGATCTTCTTTGTATTCTATTGAAAATCTGAATCTTGGAATGAGAATTTGATCATATTTATCTTTCCTTTTGTTATGCTTCTTTCCACTTTCTACTTTCTTAGTCCTCTTCATAGTTGTGGAAATCATGGTATGTTTACGATATAGACTTCATTGTTTTCCTTGACAGTCCCAACTGATCTTTCAATTGCTTTGTTGGCATAATTATCTACTTCCTGGTTTTGATTTCTCAACACATGTTTGAAAGTTATGTTTGCCAGACTTGTTATATTTGATTTGATCCTCTGACAAATTTTATTAATAGCAATATTATTGAAGTCCTTTTCATTTACCATTTCTTCTATGATAATTGCCAAATCTCTTATAATTATAGGATATTTAATCACAAGTTTTTTTAATATTCTTGTATCTAAGAGAAGGCTGTAAGCTTCCACCTTGTTGTTTTTCATTTCTCTAAGACTCCATTCATGAGTAATAATTGTTTTCCCATTAAGGTTTGTAATTACTCCACCTGCACTTGCATTTCCTGTTAGATTCTTTATCATCCAGTGTTGAATTCCAATTCTTCGCTGTGGAAGTTTTTTTCTTTTTTGCTGTAGCTTCTACATTTTTTTCTAATATTGCTTTGTTGTACCAATCTTTCTCTTCTTGTTGTAGGCTGTTCTGACCCACATTTGACATTCCATTAGTGCTTATTATTTCTGATACTAGGCTCCATGTTTTTGAAAGAATCTTGCCTATTCTTGGTTTTTGTTCTTTAAAAATACATTTGTTTCTGGCTAGCCAAATTTGCTAGCATAGAATTGATGGGAGGCAATTCCAAATCCTGCTTATTGTGGCCTTGTTTCTTTTTGAGTATGGATAGCTCTTCTCCCAAGTTTTATAATGTGCTGACAACTGATTTGAGAAATTTATATTTATTTCTAGCGAGCTTGTTATCTGAGTCCAACATTCTCTGGCCACCCTATATTCCATGAAGAGATGTTGAATTGTTTCTTCCTCCATTTGACACATGACACACCGAGAAGGCCCTTGTATTCCTTTTTTTTTTAATTTTCATAGGTTAGAATTTTCCCTTTAAGAAGAGTCCAAATGAAAGCTTTGATTTTAGGAAGGCATTTTGTTTTCCAGGTTGCCTTCCATAGACTCCAGTCTTGTTGGTTTTGCTATTCTTGGAGGATGTTATACCCTGATTTCACTGTATATTCCCCTCCATTTGGGTCCCACACAAAGTCATCCTGATCCTCTCTGTTTATAGGAGCTGCCCCTGATAGGTGAGATTTTAGTTTCTCCCATTGACCTTTTAATCTTTTTGGAATTGTTGGTGTTTTCCATTCAAGCCAGTTATCATGATCCCACTCAGATATTGAATATAAATTATTTATCCTTCTCTCTTCCATCCAACATTGGAGTCCTCTTAGATCCTGCTGGAGATGTAGAGGGTCTCTTCCCATTATTCGATCCTTCCAAATTGAAATTTTTTTTCCATTCCCTGGGTTTTTATAAATTTGGTCTCTAATAAGGGGAATTATCTTCTTTACAAGTTTCCAGACTTGTGTGCAAGTACTGATTGGAATGGATTCAGTTATCAATTTTGTTCTATGATGATTCAAATATTTCATGGCTAGCACTTTTTCCCACCAGCGTTCTGTTAGTGTCGGTCTTGAAAGCCCTCCATCAGTGATCAAAGCTCTTTGCATTTGCATTAGTAGGTGTCTCATCAGTGTCAAATTTTGCATCCCGTTAGGCATGCCATAACCCTGATGGAGGAGTTGGTTTATTTTTACCCCTCTTGGTTTTGCTGGATCAGGTCATATCAGTCATTAAGCTCTTTCAAGCTTGTCTTGTTTTGTCTTGAGGTCAAAGGTCCTAGGTCTAGGGTTTTGGTCATTTATCTCTGCAAGGTCATGTCTTTGAAAGTCCTTGAGTGCCCAGCAAGCCAGAGGGAGGATTGTAAACATGTTTCTTTGATATTTTCATCATGTACAGTTCGTTTTTAACCTTGGATTTAAAAACTCTGTTTTTAAAGCCAAGGTCATGTTAAATTTTTGTAAAAAGAATGAAATTCCAAAAAGTCTTCAAAAGGGCAGCAGTAACCCAGGTCCCCTTGCCAAAGTCCCTCAGATGATCTACCTGCAAAAAGAATCAAGTCAAAGCACTCAATGAGTCAAATTCAGGATAAAGGAAACCAAAAATCAGTGTTATAAAGTGTCAAAAGAAAAACATTAGAAAGTGGGTTTGTAAATGAAATTTTTTCAAATGAGACTTATAAAAGCCCAAATTCCCTCCTTTCACTCTCATTGTGCATTCTAACGCTTGCAAGAGAGATAGAGAGAGTGATTGAGAGAAAGGAGCAAAATTACAGCGATTTCGGGCAGCTGAGAGGGGCGCGACCCGTCGAGAGAGGTGCGCGACCTGTTGGGTGGTGCGCGACCCGTCCAGAGCCCTTCTGCAGTTCAAAAAATCAACGTGCGTGACCCGTTGGGAGGGGCGCGACCCGTTGGGCGGCCTGCGCGACCCGTTGAACCGCTTGGCTGCAAACTTCAAGGAAATTTCCCTAATCTTCTTCCAAATCACCGAATTTGCTCGAGGTAGGTGCTCTAAACATGGATTAATTGCTGTTATGAATGGTGGATGTCATGGGCATGCTTTTATGATCAAAATTTTGCAAGTAAAAGGACATTATATGGCTGCAATGTTCATGACCAAATTGTGCTAGGGTTTGTGTTGTTTCAAGTTACTTTTCCCTTGGGTTGGCTTCCCTCCTTTCCCTATCACTCACATTTATATGTTCATCTCTTTTCCCATTTTATCTTATAAATGAAATGCAAATCTTTCCCCATCCCTAGCCATTAAAACTGAAAACCCTACCCCTTTCCCAAAGCATCAAAAAACAAAAATTCAAAACCCTAATTCCCCTCTACCATATGCATGTGCAAAATAACAAAAACTGTTGGTAAACATGTCAGCATGTTTTGTGCATGGTTTCCCTTTTTCCCCTATTAAACATGTATACATATATTCCCATGTTTACTTTCATGCATGTTTTTACCATATGCAATAATCTTTGCAAATGATTTCCCTATTACAAATATGTGTTCTAATATGCATAATGATTTGCAAAATTTCCCTTGAAATTCCCTGTTATCTTTATATATTCCCATTCCTTGTTAAAAGATCCCTCCCCTAACATTTCCCTCATGTCTTTTTCCCCTTGAAACAACATAGATTTCAACACTTTTTGCAGGTAGAGACAGTAGTTCAATTTGTCCACTTTGCTCCTAAACCATGTCAGAAACCGAAACTTATGAGCAAAGTGATGACCATTCATCATCTACAGAGGTTGAGGTACAGAGGAGGCCTCGTAAGGGTGGTAAGGGTGGACATCATAAGCGAGAGGAGCCCACCTCTTTGGCAGAATTACAGGCTTGTCCCATGGCAGTGACTTGTTTTCAGTATATGTCTTGTTATGATTTCTGTGAGAGGATTTCCCGGATTCAGCACCATAGAGAGTTGGCCCGCTTGTTTGTTTTACACCTCCATGATGGACATGTCACTCAGGCAGGGGTGAACTTTACATTGACACCCGAGGTGATCTCACAGGCTACAGGGATACCGAATGTGGGTGAGGTGTGGCCTAAGCGCAGGTTGCTAGATTTTGTTCACTTTGAGCCCTATGTCCGGCCACCATTCGTGAGACTTTTGACGGGTGTTTTTCCATTCAGATTTCTCCGGAGCGAGTATGCTCCCATCATGAGGCTTATTATGCATTATTTTACCTGTGAGGGCAGATTTTCACAGGTGTACTCATATCACATTCGCCTTTTGATGCATTTCACCCGAGTGACGATGATGAACATCCCGGTCTTCTTGTTTCATAACATTCAGAGGATGGTGCCCATGTTGCAGAAGAAGACCCCGGCCCAGCAGTACAGGAGCTTATGTCATTATGGTTTGATTCAGCTCATAGTCTCACATCAGTTGACTCAGCAGGGCATCTTATGGGAGGAGTTCATCTCCCGTGAGTTTTTCACAGCACCACCCCAGCCACATCCCGAGGTCATTCATGAGGAGGGTGGACCGTCTCAACAGCCTGATATTCCGGTCACTAGACATGTTGTTTCTTCACCTCAGCTCACATATCAGAAAGGCCCGAGGGCCTTATTTGCAGTAGCTAGGCGAGTACTATCTCCACAACAGGTGGAAGGGGTCTCGCCTTCATCTTCAGCTCAGCGAGTGTTATCTCCACATCATGTGGAAGGGGCCTCGCTTTCTTCACCAGCACAGGTACTACAGAGGGGCAAAGAGCCCATGATTCATGAGGGTCTGGTGATTGATCTTGAGGCCAGTTCTCCTAGCCAAGAGGCGAAGGAGATCATTCAGCATCTCAGGGCTGAAAATGATGTTTTACAGAGGAGACTTGAGGGTGCCCAATGGACTATTACTTACCTGGAGCAGCGGAACAAACAGTTAGAGGAGGAGAAAGCACTTGATGAGCTTTGGAGGATTCATAGCGACCGAGTCTTGAACCGTAGAAGACCCGGTGATCCATTGCCTGCTGACCGAGAGTCAATGCTCATTCAGGAGAATGCCCACTTGGAGAGGTTGTTGGCTAAGGCCAACCAAGAGAAAAAGCTGCTGAGAAACATGAAGAATCACTATTGGGCAAGGATGCATGTATGCAAGGCCAAAATGAAAATGTTCCAAAGGAGGTTGTCCGAGGCTCTTAGGCGGAAGAAAAGGACCAATCCACTCCGTATCTTGGCGGAGGCATCCCTCAAAGATCATGGCACTCACTAGCTCAGCCACAGCACAAATCCCAAAATTTTTTGAGAATTTTGGGTAATTTTGGCATTTTTTGGAAATTTACAGGTTTTGGCTCCTCAACGGGTCTCACCCCCGGTGAGACCCTTTGTCATGGCAGCTCCTTTTTGCAAAAACTCAGCATTTCTAGATTTTTCATGCAAAGTTACATATGCCTATGGATGGACTTGAGTTTTTATGGAGTTTTGGGCCTCCAGAAGGTCAAAATACATGCAAAATTTGACTTTCTACCCCTTTTTTGAGTCGCAGAAGCAGTCTTGGGAGAATTGAGTTTTGACTGGGCAAATGAACTTCAAATTCAAAAATTCCAATTGGGTTGGAAAGTAGACTCGCAGACCTTTCGAACGAGCTATCCTTCACCCGATTCTGACACATAGAAGTGCCCCAAACATAGCTCCAAAGTGCGCGACCCGTTGAGAAAAGGGGCGCGACCCGTTGAGCAGATTTTGCCAGATTTGACCAGTTCAGCCTAGAAAATGCAGATTTGACTCTTTTCGACTTTCTGAGGTTAATGATGGTCCTCTTGGATGTAATTGTGACACTTTTTGGATACTTTCACTCTTGTTTAACACTTCTAGAATATTTTTTCATGTAAAGGGTAAAAATTGAATGTATGAACTGGTTTCCAAGTTTATAGAGGCAAGTTGTTTTGACTGCCTATTTTGTAGTGCTTAGTTTAGAAGTGGTTCAAACAGCTCCTAGGATAGTGAGCTCGACCCATGGAGGCAGGGAAAGAGGTTAGATCATCTATATTATGTACTTTCTTGCTCATTTTCATGGTTGGACTCTAGAGGGAGAAGCTATCATTGTATTATTTCACTTGTATCTCTGCAATTTTTGGCTAAGGAAGACCAGGGTTTTGCAGTAATCTTTGGGATTCTTGTGGACTCATGTGTTGATGGTGTGTTTCTTCATGTTCTTGTAAGCTTTGTTATGTGATTCATTTCCTTTCTTTATTGCTGCACATTAAACAAATGAAGTGTTAAAGTATGAATTCATGCTAGCCATGCTCTGCTTTTAAATTTGTTTAATTTCCATGTTTTCTACTGTCTAAAGGGAATTCAAAGTCATTGTTTGCTCTCTTTAGCTCCTCATCTTTCATTCTTGATCATCCACCTCAGTTAAAGGCATAAATACTGTTTCCTACCTTGCCCCAAGGAATCCCCTGCAGAAACTGTGTCCAATCCCCGCACCCAAAATTGCCATTCCCTCAAATTGCCACCAAAAACCCAAAAAACCCCAAATCAACCTTTTTAATCAGTTTACTAGCCTAATATCAGTGTTACCTTGTTGGTCATTTCATCCCATTGAAGATCTACCGAGATTGACCGGAGAGAGCCTTCTCCTGCCCCGTAGGGCTAGCTACGAGGCTAAATGGTTTGATGTAGCCTTGAGGTTTACCTTTCTCAGCCTGAGGTGAAATTTCAAGCGCTAACACGTTCCTTTCCACTTATCATTCTCCAAATTATTTTTATCCCTAAAGCAATATTCATTTCACCTGGTAAGAAGATTGCTAGACCTCCTTTTTCATAAAGGAGGGTGAATTGCTCCCAACGTACTAGGCTAAATTTTTTACTCTCTTGTTTTCCTCCTTGCCATAGAAAACTTCTTATTATTATTTCCATTTTCTTGTGCACACTTGCTGGGGCTAGTATGATTGCATATTGATAGATGGGAAGGGCTAAAAGGAGTGCCTTGATCATAGTCACTCTTCCTGCCAAATTAAGCCACATCACTCCCCAATTCTGGATTTTATCCTTCATTTTTTCCACTTGTTTCCTCCATAGTTCCGAATTTAAATTTTCCTTAGCTAGGGGTAGCCCAAGATATATAAAGTGAGTCCATTTTGTTTGTATTGGAATTTCCAGAATTTGTGATATATGCTGCATATATCTTGGAGAAGTATTGCTGCTATATATTCTGCATTTAGTATTATTTAGCATTCCTTCAGAGGCTTGAAGAAAATCATCCAACACTTTTTAAAATCTTCTAGCTATTATGCTTTATTCCCCCCCCCCATAAGAAGGGTATCATCGACAAAGAGTGAATGATTTATATTTTTAACCCCTCTTGTTATTTGTATACCTGTTGTTCCTTTTTTCCCTTCTCTGATTTTCTAGTGCCGCACTTAAGGTTTCTTCCATGATGATATAGAGGAATGGAGATAGAGGACAACCTTGTCTTAGCCCTCTTGTGCTCTGAAAAAAATTACTGGGCCTTTCGTTTATTAGAGGGGCTATCCATGGGGTTGATATACAAGCCTGAATAGTCTCTATTATATTTGTTGAGAAGCCAAATTTTTTGAGTACTGCTGCTAAATAATTATGATTAACTCTATCAAAGGCATTTGCCATATCCAGATTTATTATCATTCCTTTCTCTTTCCTTTGAATGCTACTATGAATAGCTTCTTGGACAATGATCACATTGTCTGTGATTTGCCGCTTGGGAACAAAACCGTCCTGATTTTCTGATATGATTTTTGAAAGAATTTTCTTGATTCGATTTGCAAGAATTTTGGTGATTATTTTATATGAAGAATTGAAAAGAGAGATTGGTTTGTATCTATTGAAAGTTATTCGATTGGACTCTTTGGGGATGATTGCCAAATAGGAAGAATTTGTGTTTCCTCCATTTTTTTTGAAAAGAATTTTTAGTTATTCTCATAAAATATTTTTTAATAATATCTCAGTGTTGTTTGTAGAAAGCCATTGTAAACCCATCTGGTCCAGGAGGCTTGTCAGGGTGAAGACTCCAAACCGCTTCCCTGACTTCTTCCTCAGTGATCTCTTTATTTATTTATGCATTTTGCTGAGCACTTATTTTTTTATTTATGTGCTGCAAAAAATCTTCATTAACTGCTTGTTGATCGTTTGCTATTAGCAACTCTTAAAAGTAATTGTGTGCTGCAATTTTTAATTCTTCAGCTCCCTTTATCTCTTGCCCATCTACTTGTATATGTTCAATCTGATTTCTTGTCCATCTTATTTTCATTGAATTATGAAAGAAGGTTGTTTTTTTATCTCTTGATTTCAACTAGAGACATCTGGACTTCATTCGACTTTCTTCTTCTTCTTTTGTATTTTTCTTTTAGATTTCCAAGAAAAATTCCTTTTCTTGTAGATAATATTGCTTGCTTTCTTCTTTGTTTTCTTTTTCTTTATGAATGCTGTTCATTTTTTTTTTGTAAATCTGTTTTCCTAGCTTTGTCTCAAATATCATTTTCTCTTACCCAAATTTTTAAGTGCAGCCTTAAATTCTTTAGCTTTGTTTCCTAAACATAATGGGGAGACCCAGTGATACTTTTTGTCTAGCTCTCTTTGATTTGTTTTCCAAATTCTTCATTGCTGGCCCAACTTGAATTGTATTTGAAAGGGAGCGGGCCTTGATTTTCCAACTTACCCATGCTCAATACCATCGGCTTGTGATTTGAAGCCATTGTGTGAATGATATTGATTTTCATAGAAGTGAACTCAGATGCTATGTTTTCATGTACTAAGGTTCTATCTAGCCTTTCCTTGATATTATTCTTGCCTATTCTTTAGTTACTCCATGTGTACTTCCCATTGCTTGGAGGAATGTTGATTAGTTTATGTTGTTCCATTATTTCTTCAAGGGCTTCTCTTGACGGGTCTGTATGATAGTTCCCTCCAAATTTTTCTTTGGTATTCCTTATTAGGTTTAGATCTCCTCCAAGGATTAATTTCCCATTTTGCCATTCTGTTATTTCTTCTTTTATCGAATTCTAGCAGTGCTCTTTTTCTCTATAGTGATTTGGAGCATAAACATTCATGAAGATATACAGTTCCTTTGTGTTGAGGTCTCTCAAATCTGTTCCAATCCAGTGTTTGCTGATTTTTTGGTTTATAAATTCCCATTTTCTTTTTTCCCATATATTCCTCCTGATGCTCTTGTTGCCTCTAACAATTTTCCATCATATGTTCTTAATTTTTGAATCAATTTTTTATTTTCTTGATATCTTGTTTTGGTCTCTTGGATTATGTAGATGTCTAGGTTTTCTTTGAGTAAAATATCTCTAGCTACATTGGCTTTGAAAGTGGTGCCAAGGTCGCGACAATTCCAAGAAACCACTATCATTATTTATTGTTGTGCTGGTGGGAACCTCCCTTTCCTCTTTGCTGACTTTTTTCATTGTTTCTTGCATTTTTCCCAAGGAAGGATTCCATTGGTTGTTGAGTTTCTAGTGCCATTTCTTTAGCCGCTACCTCATCTCTTATTTCCTTGTTGGATTTTCTTCCCACTTTTTTTTGCTGATCCAAGGTTTGAGGGTTTTATTTAGCTTGATTTCTAGTTAATATGTGGTCCACTGAGGGAGAGGTAGAGGGGAAATAGGAATAGAGGAAGAGGGAATGTGTGCAAGGGAGTTGGGGTTAGATATTGGGGATCTGGGAGAGGATGGTTCAATAGAGTCTTCCAAGGGCCCAAAGAGATTTGTAGATGCATGGAGTGGGGAGATAACCTTAAATGAGGGCTAAGAAGTAGTCTCATTTGGTTCTTGAAACTGAGTGGCAGTTGATATTGGTTTTTTATTGATGGGTAATCCAGCTATTGTATATGCATCCATTGATCTACCTTGATATTTATTGCCTCTGGAAGGCCTTTTCCAAGGTCTACTTTGACACATATTCGAGAACATGCATGCATGTTATCCTTTGGTTCGCATCTGTCTATATATTTTCTCACTGCATTCCCTATAGCTTTGACCGAATCATCTCCCCAGCAATGTAGCGGAAGGTGTGGAAGTCTGACCCAGATTGGGATTGCACTTGGCACATCCATTTCTGGATCGAAATCTAACATCCACCTATGTAGATACAAATGTCTGGAATCCATGAAGTATGGACCGTTTCTAAAGATCAAATCTCTATCTTCCTTGATTCGAAGAGGAAGGTATAATATCCCCTTCCACAAAATTGCATTGCTATTTTCCCCTGAATGGTTGCATTCCAGTTTCTTTCAACCCATTTTTTTACTGATTTGGGTGATGACCATAACCCCGTGAACTACCCAACTAGTCCACGTTCTGCCAAAGAAAGAGCTACTCTTTGAGGGAGAGCAGGTGGGAGAGAGATCTCTGGTATATCCTAAAGCTTCTTTACAAATTTGTTGATTGTTGGCCTGTTCTTTGGAGCTCCATTCAAAACAATCAGAGTCACAAATGCTTCTTCGTTTTCTTCAGATCCTTGGTGCCTGGATGAGAGGGGGTTGCCCTCCTCTGAGGGGTGCATAGTCAAGGAAGACTCAACAACAGGAGGCTGCCGAGAGAGGCCTGTAAGAACAGGGAGGTGGCTAGGTCTGCGTAACTCTCAAGTAGACTCGCGCGTGCATTTTTGATCAAATGATGAAAGACGATGAATACTTGAGTATAAAATAAAGTAGACTATAAAATATTTATTCGACATATATCTCAACATTCGATGGTGGCCACTATGCAGCTAGATGAACTGTATAAACAAAGCAAATAAAATGTCACTATAGAAAATAACACCTTGGGAATTAGTATTCAACATTCAACAAAACCTTAGGCACAATCATACCAAATAATTTACAAGTTAAAAATATAAGGCAATAGATAAATTGTGAAAACAAATGGAAAAAAAAATATCAGTGTAAAAAATATCCTTATTTCTTATTCTAAAAGAGTCATGTTCCTTAAATTTAGATATTCTTTTGCCCACAGTAAAAGTTCCTTGCTATTACAAGTTGTGTTTTTAGGATCATGAGATTGATCCAACATCACATTGGATTGTGGAGACAAAATGATTCAACTTTCCAAGATGAGTACCTCACTTGGTTGAATGAAGGTGCTAGCTGTGGGTAGTGTCAAAACCTTAGGGAATCAGAACACTGAGGCCTAAGAAAATATATCACCACTTATCCACTGAAAGAAAAAATTTCAATCCCATAATGGCCTTTGGGAGTACGTTTCCTTGGATGGATATCACACTCTGAGAGATAATTGTCTAATACAATGATAAGTGTACATATATTCTCACAATGCCCCTAACAATCAGACCTTATAGTTGTGTCGTATAATATTAATCATATTACACTATTTAATTATAAATTATGATGATCACATAATTATTAGTTTGAATAATTAGTCTAAAATTGTGTTTTTAGTATTTCTGTATACATGAAAATATTTGGAAAAAGGGTACTTTTGTGACTAGTTAATTTCGAGTGAATCTAAATACACAAGAAATTATGGTGCCTTAGTGTTTCTCTAGTGGTTATCTACTCATTGTACCAATTGCTCCCATGTCCTCTACTGATTTTGGTGAATTCCTATTTGATGATGTCCAATGCCAATGCAATGGACATTTATCCTTGATGTTTTTTCTGAGCCAAAGGGAAGCTCCACAAGCAACAACCAAAAAATAGCCTCAAATATATTATTGAGGGCCAAAATGCAGTAATTATATGACAAGCCAAGAAATAATGCACATTAATCCTATTCCATATAATATTGATTAATAATTTCTTTGCATGATCATGTAATACTAAAGTGTCATGTAGGGATATTGAAGTTATTCATCCATCAATATCACCTTTGAGAGTTCTTAGTAGTTAATACTTCCTATTACACACACAGTAGATCACCAACTTCAAGGATAGCAATATAAACACGAAAAAAATATATTAAAATAAATGTTAGGAAGTCAAATGCGACTAATCTTGAGTCAAGAAAATACCAAGGCATTCTTAGGCACTAAAATAGAAAATCCTTCCATTGCATTATTTTCAAATTTTCTTTAATTTCTTTAATTGAGAACATAACTTTCAGGAAAAAAAAATCATTGAAAAAGGTCTCAAAATCCTAACAAATACGCAAGTGATTGTCGTATCAATTAAACAGAAAGGAAATCGTTCGATATGCTTTTAACTTGCGGAATATATTGAAGAATATGAAGCTTTCTCATCCCTTTCTCCTAATCAAATTGTAATCCATGGGTTCCAATCAAGTAATCAATTTCCCTCCAAGATAGTTAAGAGATCACTTTGGAGAAGGACTTCTAGAAGCATTGGGATAATAGAAATGGAATTAACTAGGAGGAAAATGAAGCACTTTAGTGGGTGCTCCAAAATACTTGAAAGCAATTGAAAATGATTTTATACTTCCTCCACACATTTTAAAACAAAAACCATTCATATGCATCTCATTTATTTTCCACCTTTCTGTAATATGTAATTCTTTGAGAAAGAATAGAGCATTCATAAATATTGTCATGAAAGAGGACTCTTCATAATCCTAATAAGTTGGGCTCTAACAAATAAACAATTTCATGTAGTGAATAAATCTTACATGGTAGATTTCAATGATTAAAATGACAACTTTATTCTTAATCTCATTATAACAAAAATAAATTCAAACCTAACTAGTTGGGATCTAACAAATCAAGAATTTCATGTAGTAAAGTAAACTTACATGGTAGATCCCAATTATTTGCAAAGACAACTTATTCTTTATCTTATTAAAACATAGATAAATTCAATAGGACATACATATTTCCTTATCTAAGAAAAACTTTGAACACATTTCGAGATTTCATAGAAATATAATGATACGACTTACCTATAGGACATGAGAAAGCTATCTACATCTAGCACTCGTCAACCGACAATAGTATTATTAGACACCATCTGATGCCATTAGAATCATGTAGATATATAATGTTATATAGATACCTTACAACACCTATTCAACACTACCTTCAAACTTCAAATTCATCAATTGATTTACTTTAGTAGCAAATTCTAGTGGGATTTCACTAAATACAACCTGACAAAAGCCATTTCTGATAGCTGTCGTTGCCTTCTATGGATCTATCCTCATGTTGAAATATAATAACTGATATTCCCCAATTTTTGAGATACTTTCTTCATGTTCAACATGGGCTATTGGGTTATTCATGTGGAAAGGGTTGAAAATATTAGATGTATAATGGAAACAAGCATGCAATTCAAGGTTGCTCCTAAAGTCTCTTGGGTGAATTATAAAACACCATCTACTTAAAACATGATATATGGTAGTAAAAAAAACCTACCCAAGATCCCACTTAAGAATTCAAAATGTTGCAAATAGGAGATGTCTTAAACAATATCAACTATTTAATTACATAATCACACTAAAATAGACAAATCTTTAAAATGTTGAAAAGTGTGAAAAAAATGGAGTTGGAATATTATAGTTATGTCAAGGTAGATATAGCTATGTAAAATGTAACTTCTATCTAAAACACGTAAATGTAACTTCTATAGCTACATGAAATGTAACTTCTATATAAAAAAATGGAGTTGGAATATTATAGTTATGTCAGGGTAGATATAGCTACGTGAAATGTAACTTCTATATAACATTCTAAATATCCTTTTTCCAATCATTTAAGAGACTAAGATTTTTTATCTTCGGTTAATAACTTAATAATCCACCAAAAATAGCATTGAATTGGTTCTTCACCAACCAAGGGGAAATTTTAAACCAGTGTGAAAATGCTTACTCATTCCCCTGCCATATTTTTGATATTTTATTTGTGTAATGTAACTTCTACATATTTGATAATTTAAATGTAAAAAATTACCCACATTGAAGTTATACAATTAACATATCAACAATAAGATACAATATGCATGAGTTATAAGTAATATGACATTTACATGTTATATCAAGAAAAACTTTTTCTCATCTCATTAACTCTTATTTTATAGTTGGTGATGAATATAGCCTTTAAAATTATGAGCCATCCTTGTCATATGTTATATTTAATGATGGATATAGCTTTTAAAGCATCAACCTTGTTTGTTATTTTATCTGCGGTCAATTTAAATGGAATTGCTCATAATTTTATTCAATATTATCTTATACAACTGGAAATAAAATGATGTGGGGGTGCTGTTTCTAGTGATTTTCAACCTTATTTTAATTACCTAAATTTAACCTATTTAAAGTAAATAGTTGCACTGACCATATTATATTCAAGTCAGTAACTTTGCTTGAGGGCATCTTCATGAAATCTACCATCTTTGAAAATTATGAAATATTAGTAGTATCTTGCACTAAATAGACAATGTTGGCATAGAATACTTTATTGTGTTTTTTCACTTCGTATCACAAATTTATTGATATTTTATGATTCTTGGTTTCGCTTTCCATGCTAAGACTGAATTCATCATGCATACTAGGATTTTTAGTTGTGCACACATCATATTTCTCACTTCTAATTGTATAAAAAATAGAGAGTATGCACAATGACATGTAGTGACATGTGGGTGTCTATTTTACTCAATGATATGCTCGATTTTTTAACCCATTCCAATCCTACCACAATGACATTAAGAGAGACAAGGACACAAGAAGGACTACCAAGAAATGAAATTAGAGACTTTAGAATGAAACCCAAATTGTCCTTGAATGTAACAATAATTATTTGTAGTTGCCTGGTCACCGATGAGCATCTATCTAATCACACTGTGAAAAATTCCTTGCATTATGAGAATTTGGTTGCACTTGCACTAATCCTCTATAGTATTTCCTCTACTTTCCTATAGATATAATTTTAGAAATAATCCTACTCCTTCAATTCTTCCCTATATGGATCATCTTTGTCCCCTCTATTAATAGTTATTTTTCAAGTCAACAAAATAGAACTCTCCAATTGCATCATTGCATTTCAAAACAAATGCTTGAGTATTTCCAGGTGATTGTCGAACCAGTCGCTACTCAGGTTCACGAAATCCTTGATTTGTATCCATCACACAAAACTCTTTTCATAATAAAATTATAAATCCCACGTCTGCATTCCTCATCCCCGATATACTAATTATTTATAGTGGAATACTTTATCGTTTCTCCCTCGGTGCAATAGAGATCCACTGTTGTGGCATGGATATGATTGGTGCCATAGAGTGGTGCATTGAATCTTTCAATATATGTCACAAAACTCCTCTCACCTCACAAAACTCTTCTCATCTACAACATTAAGAGTCCTCTCAAACTGCCTAGTCTCCATCTCATTCACCCTTAAATAAGTGGATATTTACATGGGTGATAAAGTGTGCCTGGGGATTTAATAGAAGGAGCTATCACTAAAAAATAAAATACAATGCAACATAATAGTTATCAGTAGGAGGACCAACCCTCCTAAGCTACTTCCTAACTAGATCAAGATACTCCGAAATTACCTCTTATAACGAACAAAATATAAGCTCAATTTCCTATAGGGTCTACCTATGCATGGTATAAATGAAAACACTATAATAAACAACATGTACAACAACGTTGGTCAATCTCTTCTTCTAGTCAAGGGCATTCCCAGATTTTGAAAAGTATCAAGAAGGTCATGTTCCATCTCATCTAGGATCCTCTTCTTCTTCTACTCTCTCTTTTTAGGGTCAAAATAATAACAAAGGTCTTTGAAATTGATGGGTGGGTAAAATTTATCAGGCCATTTGGGTTCTTCCGTTTTTAATAATTGTATGTAAGCATTGAGTGTAAATTGCAAAAAACATTCAGGTTCCTTCTTTTAGCTGAAATTAACCTAAGATTTGGAGAGTTATAAGGTTTAATGGATGTAAGTATATTATTCTTAAAGTATAGTAACATGGTTTAAAACTATAGGAATTGAGATTAGAATCTAAGGATGAAATATAAAATATTTTATGTTCATGATTACAAGAAATTTTAATTTCATGTAACAAAGTTTGAGGAAGTTCTAGTATTTGCATCCTATTAGAAAATTTACTTGCATCACCCGAGCCCTTTGAATTTGGGTATGGTAGAGTCCATTACACAAACAATCTACTTCTAAAAAAAGTGAAAAGATCTGTATCATAAGGACATGAAAAATGCTTACTTGTCCATTTTCTTTTGATGAATTGTTGGCCACAATCAAGACTTGCATTATCATAACCATTAAACCATTTGTGCAATAAGGACATGCAAAATTCTTACTTGTGCATTGCCTTTTGATGAATTGTTGGCCACAATCAAGGTCTGCATTAACATAATCATTAAACCCTCAACTCTAGATTAAATTTATGCTTTAATCATATAAACCCTCGAAATTGTTTACCCATAAGCACAAAAATCATCTTTAGTAAAAAGGAAGAACTCTCTAGATTCCAAATTCACACCCATGTACAAATGGCCAAAATTTCCACGCCCAATGACCTCGCCTTTCCTCCATCTAATTGTGGATGCTCTCCTAAGGTGTTTCCCATGCAAATTCCATCTGGGGTTCAAATCCCATGAAATCCGCCCTTCTTCCATCTAATAATTGACTCTCTCCTAAGGTGTTTCCCATGAAAATTCCATCTGGGTTCGAATCCCATGAACCTCTAGATCACGTTGATGGTCTTCCTTCTTTTGGCATTTCCCCGCAGAGATCAACAAGGCAGAGAAAAATGCAGTGCTACAGTGTGATGTTGTAACCTGTGAATATTTTACTTGAACCCAGCACTAAAATGGAAATGAAAAAGAAAATAAATATTTATAATGGAAAAATAAAAGAAATATTTATAATATAAAATAAAATGAAATATATAAATTGCAATGGTGTTAAATGATTTATTTTTAATAAGAATTTGTTATTTTTTCATAAGACGCTAAATTAAAAATAAGAAGAAGAAGAACTTAAAAATGATATTGGGATGAATGTAAACATTTAAATATGGCCTCACTTAATAACAAAAATTTAAATTAATCAAAATAATAAAATTCAATTTGTTATATTTTGATTTTTTTATTAACTTGTGAATAGGCTTTGTTACAATACCATGGGTCACTACCATGGCTTATCAATACTACAAGTCCAAAAACCATAACTTCTTTCAAAACCAAAATATTATATAACAATATGACAAGATTCTTAACCGTGGATATTCACTCACCCCGACATTACGGTAGATATTATTAACTTGTAAAAAATAGTATTTGTTACAATACATGGGTTATCAATACCACATGCCCAACAAACATAATTGATTTCACAATCAAAATATTTTATAACAATATGATAATATTGTTAACCATGGATATTCACCCTCACTTTACCACGGATATTAACTTGTTTAAATCAGCTTTGTTACAATACCATGGGCCAATACCATGGCTTATCAATACCACATGCCAAAAAACCATAACTTATTTCATAGTAAAAATATTTTATTTTATTTAATTTTACAACATTTTTTTAATTGAATCTAAAAGGGAAAATGTTACAATTTGAGATATATCTAAACCCTCTGTCCTCATGAATACTAAAAATATTCCCATAGAAATTAAATTAAGGTTTTAATAGAATTAAGTTAAGATGGATCTATGTCGGTTCTATATATATATATATATATATATATATATATATATATATATATAGAGAGAGAGAGAGAGAGAGAGAGAGAACCAACATAGATCCATCTTAGCTAAGGATCCAAAGGATGAGCGCAAGCAAATTGACTAATTATAATAGATTAAATATAGTGCATGATTTTTAAAGTTTTTCATTATTTTATTTTCTTTGACATCATTGATCCAAAATATAGGTTTAATATTTTATAACCAATTAAGTTTTTTTAATTTATATAATTTCTTAAACACAATACAGTGTGATAAAATTTAAGAGAGAGTTGGGGAGGGGGTGGAGAGAGGGTGGGAGATAGTGAAAAAGTTGGACGACAGAGAGAGAGAGAAAGAGAGAGTGATTGGGGGGAGAGAGTGAGGTGTGTGTGTGTGTGTGTGAGAGAGAGAGAGAGAGAGAGAGAGAGAGAGAGAGAGATGGAGTTGGAGTGGGAGAGAGAGGGAGGAAAGAAAAAAGACATAGAGAGATAGAGGTGGAGAGAGAGAGAGAGGAGTGAGAAGGGAGAGATGGAGAGAGAGTGAGGGAGAGAGGAGAGGAGGGAAGAGAAAGAAGAGGAGAGGATAGAGATAAGGAGATAAGGGGAAGGGAGAGAGATGGAGACTTAGTGATGGAGAAGGATGGGGGGGAGATAGTGATAGAGTTGGACGGAAGCAAGAGAGAGAGAGAGGGAGAGTGATTTGGGGGGAGAGATAAAGGGAGGTGGGATATAAGGGATAGATAGGAGGGAAGATAGAGATGAGGAGAGAGAGATGGAATTGGAGGGGGCAGGAGAGCGAGGGAACAAGAAAAACATAGAGGGAGAAAGGAGGGGAGAGAGAGGGGGTGACAAGGGAGTCATGGAGAGAGAGTGAGGGAGAGAGGAGAGCGGGAGGGAATAAAGAGAAGGATATAGATAGAGAGGGAGAGAAGGGGAAGAGAGAGATAGACAAAGAAGGGGAAGAGAGTGAGAGAGAGTGTGTGTATGTTTGGGGGGTGATATAGAGAGAGTGAATAACAAAGAGACACAAATTCAAATATAGATATTATATCATATTATATAACATACCTAGATCCATATTAACCCTATAACTATCAAGTATCGAGAGGGATCCAATATCTCGAGGTGCAAACATTTCCTCAAGTTTTGTACTAGAAAAAAAAGTTTGCACCTTGAGAGATTGGATCCCTCTCGGCACTTGATAGATTTGGGTTAAGATGGATCTAGGTCCGTTAATATGAAATTAAAGTAGTTTTTATTTGATATTATAGCCTTAGAAATGAAAATTTCTCTTCAAATTAATTTCAAATTGGAACTAGATCTAATGAGATTCAATGAATAAATTTTTAAAAAATACATAAATTTTTTTTTTTTTTATTAAAAATATATATTTTTAGAATTACAATTTATTAGAGATAAATAATGCAAATTTGGCTCACCTATACACCATGTGAGGATTAAGAAGTGTTTAAGGAAGAATAACCTTTCAACCAATCTTTAACAACCTTTCAATCCGCTATCACTTGTAAATTTAGATTGCTTGGCACAATTAAGATGATTAACATAAAAAACTGATTCATATTATTGTAGTACTTGTCACGTAGTTTTATTTTTGTTCTTAGACTAAATTAGTCATTCATCTTAGTCATTTTTAGTTGTATTACTTATTAGGTAGTCACATATTTTAACCTTTGACTAAATTAGTGATTTATGTTAGTCATTTTTAGTTCGGTCACTTAATATTGCTCACTTTTGCTTATTTCACTTGGAAAAGATGTGGTGACTAACATTTTTAGTCACCTAGTCACTAATTTCTCATTTTATACTAGTGTAAGTTTAGGAAAAACATAAAAGCCTCGTGGGAGAGAAAGGCGAGATTTTATGGGAAAAACCTATAAAAGTGGATAAAAAGATCCACAAAAGTAGGACACCACTAAAGGAAACCATATCATGAAAGAGGGAATTAAATACCCATTGAAGAGTTCAACAATATGAGATTGATCAATGGGAAGGAACTCTTGGCTCGGGGGTGAACTAGAGGAAGCTAGTTCTAGGTTGGGTGGCGGTGCTCGATTTTCCAAGTGATACTCTTCCAAATAATTTGGTTTGATTTAATTGCATAGGATGTTCTGGATGTTTTGGTCCTTTACACTTTATGTTGTTGATGATTTTAGCATATGAATATATTTGCATGCAATATTAGTGCCTATAAGATGATTAAATACTTATGTATGTGACAACTACTCAATATAAATTTAAAACAAAGTTATTTTTTTTTATATTGGAGTATAGTAGGTGTTTGTTAGTATTGTGTCAAGGAGGTATGTGACAAATGGTATCAGAGCCTAGGTTCAAATATTGAGGCCTATGGGCCAACCCACGTCTGTAAGATATGAATGAGTTGTAGGTTCTAAACTAGGCCTAAGGGAAAACCACAATGGAAGAAAAAAAAAACAAATAAGAGATTTCACTGAATAGTTTGGTCATAAATTTTCTATAAGAAAAATATTCCAATGAGTTTTAGAGTAGTGCCATGAGGAATTAGAATTCGTAACGGTTGAAAATAAATCTTAAAATGATTATTGGAGGAGAAATTTGAAGCTGAAGGCAATTTTGAATTGAGGTTGTTTGATTTATGGATTCTGAAATAACTAAGTTTTGATATTTTAATGTGAAGAGTGAAATATCCTATATTTCTTGACAATCATGTAATTATTCATGTTTTTAATTGCACAAGGAATCACTTAAAGACAAAATTAGTTAGAAACCCTGATTTGGACTAGGAAATTCCATGACTTAATTCAAAAGGAAAAATATTCCCTCAGCTAGTTTATTAGGGAAGAAATTAATGCCAATATGTTGTAAAATAAGCACACAAGTGACCCAATCATCAAAGTATTAATTCAGATATGAAACCCAATCAATGATTATAAATTCATAATAAGATTTCTATTGTGTTGAGCAGCTTGAAGTGATGGTTATAAGTGCATTACTGCACAACCATATAATTAAACCATGAATTAGTACAATGGTGTTTCATGATTGATCTCAATGATGAGCTCGAGAAAAGCAACTCCAAACCTATGAAGGCATAAGTGGTTCTACCCCATATATATATATATATATATATATATATATATATATATATATATATATATATTGAAGATAGACTGGTCGAATCAGTTTTAGAAGTTATTATTTAGTAGTTTACATACCTATACTGAGTTCTTTTCAAGCAAACTCAATTAAACAGAGATTTGATTGCAGTAAAATACAAAATAAACATGAAAGATCCATACTAATCTATTTTTTTCCTAGGTGTATGTTACAACGTAGTAAATTTCATATGTTGGTAAATGAAATAAGGATGTCTCTCAATACTCCACACAGCTACTAGATTTGAAAATGGGATGGGCAACAAAAGTAATTATTTTTCTTTCAGTTGGTGATAGAGTAGCTAAAAAGGCTTTGGATCTTTCGTTGAAATTATATATATATATTTTTTGTGTTTACGAAAACATATACGAAATTTTGGAAAGTTAAGTTAACGATGGATTTAAAATCATTGAGGATGCTAAATCTATAAAGATAGGGATTTGAGAAAAAATCCTTTCCCAAAATCATAACATTTATAACATTGAGTGACTAGGGAAATTTATATTTTTTTTAATAAAAAAAATCATTTCCAAAATTATCATATTCACAAAAACAATCTCGATTGAGGAAAATAGTATTTTATAATAAAAATAAATATTTTGAGTCAATTCAAGGAATTAGAATCCTAATAAAATAAGGAGATTTAAGTTAAAGTTTCCTAATTGTAACGATGTTGCTAAAAATCGAATCATGAATAGGTCACCAAGAAATAAAGAGGTGCCATGTAATAGGTGTGCTCATCAAGTCCGATATGGTATCGTGGTGTCTGGTCAGAAAATTTGTTCCTAACTCCTTTTGTGATTAATTCTAAATTATGTTGATGCATCTGAATAATGGTTTTTTTTTGTTTACATATTAGTATTGTAATCATTTTAACTCATGTGAACTATGCCATGAGGCCTAATGGTAATGGACTTCAAATGCTATTAATTTATCTTGCATGCCTATTATGTAATCATTTTTTGGTGAGTATAGTTTTTGGGTTTTTCTACTGTAAATGATTATATAATTGATGGATAGATCACTGTGTTTACAATCACTTACACATACTGTAGTCAAAATCTAGAAGTATATCTTACTAGATATCATTTTGGGATTCAACTGTGTTAAGTAAGTCATTCATGTATGAGCATTTCCATGAGAGGTAGTCGTAACTGACTAATTTATCATGATTTTTGAATAGTTCAGTTAACACTCATTGCATCGGGTGATGCTCACAAGGGTGAAGAAGTGGGATTGAAACTAGTGAAATGAATCACATAGCATCAATCATCACTTCCAGGGCTTGCACCCAGTAACCAGGACTTCTTGGGAGGTCACCCATCCCAAATCGCCTCTGGCTCAAGCGCGCTTAACTATGGAGTTTTACCCACAATCAAGTCCACTTCGCTTGCTACCCCATTTTCAAAAGTTTAGCAAGTATTGTGCCCCATGAACCATTCAAGTAGAGATCCCTTCACTCTTTTTGAATTTAAGTATGGGGGTTTACACAGTGAATTATATTAGATATCATTTTAGGATTCAACTGCATTAAGTAAGTCATTCATGTATGACCATTTCCATGAGAGGTAGTCGTAACTGACTAATTTCTCATGATTTTTGAATAGTTCAGTTAACACTCATTGCATTGGGTGATGCTCACAAGGGTGAAGAAGTGGGATTGAAACTAGTGAAATGAATCACATAGCGTCAATCATCACTTCCGGGGCTTGCACCCGGTAACCAGGACTTCTCGGGAGGTCACGCATCCCAAATTTCCTCTGGCTCAAGCGTGCTTAACTATGGAGTTTTCCCCACAATCAAGTCCACTTAGCTTGCTACCCCATTTTCAAAACCTTAGCAAGTATTGTGCCCCATGAACCATTCAAGTAGAGATCCCTTCACTCTTTTTGAATTTAAGTATGGGGGTTTACGCAGTGCATTATATTAGATATCATTTTGGGATTCAATTGCGTTAAGTAAGTCATTCATGTATGACCATTTCCATGAGAGGTAGTTGTAACTGACTAATTTCTCATGATTTTTGAATAGTTCACTTAGCACTCATTGCATCGGGTGATGCTCACAAGGGCGAAGAAGTGGGATTGAAACTAGTGAAATGAATCACATAGCGTCAATCATCACTTCCAGGGCTTGCACCCAGTAACCAGGACTTCCTGAGAGGTCGCCTATCCTAGATCGCCTCTAGCTCAAGCGTGCTTAACTGTGGAGTTTTCCCCACAGTCAAGGCCACTTAGCTTGCTACCCCTTTTGTAAAACCTTTGCAAGTATTGTGCCCCATGAACCATTCAAGTAGAGATCCCTTCACTCTTTTTGAATTTAAGTATGGGGGTTTACGCAGTGCATTATATTAGATATCATTTTGGGATTCAACTATGTTAATTAAGTCATTCATGTATGGCCATTTCCATGAGAGGTAGTCGTAACTGACTAATTTCTCATGATTTTTGAATAGTTCACTTAGCACTCATTGCATTGGGTGATGCTCACAAGGGTGAAGTAGTGGGAATGGAACTAGTGAAATGAATCACGTAGCATCAATCATCACTTATGGGGCTTGCACCCAGTAACCAGGACTTCCCGAGAGGTCACCCATCCCAGATTGCCTCTGGCTCAAGCACGCTTAACTGTGGAGTTTTCCCCACAATCAAGCCCACTTATCTTGCTACCCCATTTGCAAAACCTTAGCAAGTATTGTGCCTCATGAACCATTCAAGTAGAGATCCCTTCACTCTTTTTGAATTTAAATATGGGGGTTTATGTAGTGCATTATATTAGATATCATTTTGGGATTCAACTGTGTTAAGTAAGTCATTCATGTATGACCATTTCCATGAGAGGTAGTCGTAACTGACCAATTTCTCATGATTTTTGAATAGTTCACTTAGCACTCATTGCATCGAGTGATGCTCACAAGGGTGAAGAAGTGGGATTGAAACTAGTGAAATGAATCACATAGTGTCAATCATCACTTCTGGGGATTGCAACCAGTAACCAGGACTTCCCGAGAGGTCACCCATCCCAGATCGCCTTTGGCTCAAGCGCGCTTAACTGTAGAGTTTTCCCCACAATCAAGACCACTTAAATTGCTATCCCATTTGCAACACCTTAGTAAGTATATCTTACTGCTGAGAGTCATTATGGCCATGTTGATCTTAGGATATGGAGTCCATACAAAAATCAAATCACTGTATGACTTCCCTGGAGCATGCGAGTGAGATCATTTGAATGCAGCGACTGTGAATCGTATATCATATCGTTGTAACCATGAGAGATATTCAAGTAAAGTCTTGTAATCTATGTGCATGTGAGTCTTTCATTCACAGCTATAATCCCTTATTCTCAATTATCAAGAGTGAATATCCTAAGCCATGCACGAGGCGATTGTATCAAGAGTGAGGATCTTGAAGTCTCGAGACTGAAACCACCATTACTGTGTTGCGGGTTTATTCCTATACTGGTCTTGCATTCACATCGATAATCCCTTAATCCCAATTATGAAGACAAATGCCACCTTCACTGATTTGGCCTCCAACAACTAAAGTGTTAAAAGCCAAAACTGTGTCAGGCCCTTTTGCTTCTACGGCAAAGAGCATGAGAGCATGAATGTCGATAACTCCAGTAGAAGGAGACAATAGAGCCTTGACATAGCGTAACTCGGCTCCATTTCCATGGCTTCCTCTACTTTAATCATGCACAGATCCATGATCCCAGTTTCAATACCCACCTTCCTCAGATTCTCTATCACAGTAGATTTTCCTCTTTTTTCACATAGACGGGCCCAGAGAGAGTGAGGAGGATAATAGATTCAAACGAGGTGGGTAGGATCAAAATGGAAAAAAATTTCACATTGACTTATTCTAGTTTCTTCCTCAAGTAGAGCCTCCAATCAATAATTTCCTTAACTAAACACCACTTCTGTGGGTTAGATCTATGAGATGCTAATCGTCTGTAACATCAACAGACTTTGTAGACATTTTAGTTATTTCGATCATCCTTACTACGATGAATGCCATTGAGGATGGAATCAAAGTGTTTATATCAATGTCAAAGGTTAAGTTTCTGACAATTGTCTTCGAGTTTGTGAAGTCACATGTATAAATGGAATGGATTCCAGTATTTCATCATTTAAAGTATAATATCAACCTAAAGAAAGAAAATGTGGGATGAACCACATTGAAGAGCCGACGTGTGTGCACTTGGTGATTGTGGTTTTAAAGTTTGAGTTTGATTGGGGAGTTTTCTCCATGAATTTGGTCCTCCCGCGATCATTTTAACAAGGACAATAGACAACCAAGACATATTAGTTGTGTGCACTCACGATAAGAGGGAGCTCTTAGTTGCCGACATTGGGGGTAACTGCGAGACCGGAGAGCTACAACCCTATGTTACGGTTGACAATCATTCATTTTTAGTGATTGGTTTTCTTGATTTAATTGAGGATAGTTTCCCAGCAGTTCTGATTTTGGGGACGAGGATCCTTCTGCAAAAATTATATATATATATATATATATATATATATATATATATATATATATATATATATATATATATATATATATATATATATATATATATATATATATATATATATATATATATATATATATATATATATGTATATGTATATATATATATATATGTGTGTGTTATTGTGTGCCAATACTCTAGTGATGGAGAAAATACTGGTGATGACGACACATTCCTTGAATTGCACGCCATTATTCGGTGGTGATGTAGGGCCATGCGAAAGTGGTGGCAAGGATTTGTTTGGAAAATGATGATACTGTCATAGGAATAATCCTTTTTATTAAAACCCCTTTTAAAATAGGATAATTAATACTTTCCTTTGACATATTTTAACTACAACTAGTTTCCGCATGTGGATCGAATGCACTCGTTGACAAATGAATATGACTCACTAATCTGGTTCACTATGATGAAGCACAAATAATTTTGGGTCCTCTATTAGTTCTTTCCAATAGTTTGGTGGCAGGGTAAAATCATTTTAGAATTGATTCAATTTGTAAGATTATGTATGTTATTTATTGATTGCAGTTATAATTTTCATGTTGGGATATATAATATAAAGTATGATTATGTAAATCATAATATGTGATGGCTCATGTTGGGATAATTTATTAATACAAATTAACACAAATATTTTATTATCAATCCAGGTTTGTAAAACTTGGAGGCATGTACAGAATGTATGGATATCAGATGTAGTCAAGATTAGAAGATAAAATATGAAGAACTAAGGAAATGCATTTTATAAATATAAATCTAATAAAATAATTTCTAATTCACTAATGCAATATATGTAATATGAAGTGGCTTCTAACTTAGGAGATCCATTTGTGTACTTCTTCTACAATATTACTTGATGAATAGAAATCAAAAACCATTAATTGACAACAACTTAAGATGCACAAATAAATAATGAAAGAGGATCCTAACTTATGAGATCCTAGATATTCCTCATCTCAAATTCATTCAACATAAAGCTATTGTTAGAAAACTAGAATTGCATAAAACTACTTGAAAAAAAGAAAGATGAACTCTAGTTTTTATTCATTAATCCAATAGAAGGAGGGTTCAACTTGAACATTGGATTGTCCCTTGATATGAAGATGATAAATAAACCAAGATTCATTAGAAAACATAAATCATCATACATCAAATCAAGTAAGAAAATCTGAAGCAAAACAAGTAAACAAATATGAAGCAACTAGTTTATGAAAATAAAGCTAGTTTAACAAAGCGTACTTAACTTGGAGTGGGGGCCCTCCACCCTTGCTTTCCACACTTGAAGATATTATAAAATACTGCAACTTCAGTCAATCATCCACACCATTGAACATCAAAATTAAGGTAGAACAAGTTCCTCAAATTAGCTTCAATATTCAAATGTCTTAACATAAAATTCTACAAAGTCTACATACATAAGCCTTAAAAGTTTTGGCTTAAATAGAAGATTATGAAAAAAACTTATATAACGTATCTCTAACAACTATATCTATTCATATCAACCTATCCAAGTCGAACTCATCCAACCTATCACTAAAAGCATGGAAAACCCATGAAATCATAAAACTACCTTATTTCCTAGGGATTTTTTGAATGACTCATCCTATTTGACCAGTTTTGACTGCGCCTGATTAAGCTTCGTTTGACTGAACCAAGAGGATTTAGTTCATTCATAGTTCCAAATCTTTCCATAAATGTATCCATATTGTGCCTAGGTTTTCTACAAATATGGCATCCATATAGCTATTACAAGAATTTCTAATTTTGTCCAAAAATTCACTTGAATTTCAATTTTCATAAAAACTTCTAAAAATTGGAAAATTAAATTTAAATACCTGAATATGCATAAATACATCAAAATGAAGTGGATGTGATGGTAAATGGGTGTAAAATATAGAAACTAAGTATTTTTTATTAAGCAAAACTAGACTAAAAATGAGGGCCAACATCTCCCCCTTGCTGATTCACAAGCATGTCCTCATGCTTGTTTCTTCCTCTTAGATCTTCTTATCTTTGATCTGATTTCTGTGCCTGACCCTGATACTTTCTATTGTGTTGCCTCTAAAAGATAATCTATCCCCCTGTTTTCTTCTTCCTTGTAAATAGTAGCTTTGACCTTCTGTTTCTCATATTTGTTTTTCCACATGTTTTTATCTTTAAGCCACTTGAATGCCTATTTGCAAAGTAGATCATTCTTTATCTTTAGTTTTCCTACCTCCTCATTTAGTTTTTCATTCTCCCTCACTAGCTTTGCATTATTTTTCTTGTATGCTTTATTTTCTTTCTTCAAGTGATTTTCCAAGATGTTGTTTATTTCTAACTGATCTGTCAATTATTTTATCTTACTCAAGTGCAACTCTTTTTCTAATTCTTGTGTATGTTTTGCAAATGATGTTGCCTCTACATTATCAAAATATGAGTCTTTTTCTAAAGCTTCTTTCTCCAATCTTTCAATTATGTCTTCTACTTGTTTCTCTGTAGAAAGTGTTTCTACAATCTGTACTTCTTGGTCCTTGCTACTTGTTTCTGTTGGGCTCTTCCTCCTATGCCTCCTAGGAGTGGATATGAAGGATGTTTCCTTCTCAATCATGACAATGTTGTTTTGCTTCTTAACCCTGGTTCTTGGATAGAGTGGTGAATTCATGATGCCTCTGGTTTCCTGATCTGTTTTGTACTGTTCTTCTAGGACCTGTTCTTCATGCTAGTTTTGGACTAAAAATTCTTTCCAAATTATAGACTGAGTTCTTACTTGATGCTCTACAAATTTTTTTATTAGTACCTGATGATAAACTTGAGCTTATTTTAGTTTATTCTCATTTTTCATTGACTCTATCATCTTGATGAGATTTCAGGAGAAGAAATATGGCAAGTTTATTTTGACTTCTCCTTTAATGTGTTGGAGTAGCCTGACATGGTACAGATGTGCCACACTATGTCCTCTATCACATGTGAAGAATTTTTGAATGTTTAAAATTAACTCTCCCCATGGCTCATTGAACCATTCCCTAGGTATGCCTTTAGTTCCCTCAAAGACTCCCTTTCTATTCTTCTCTAAGAAGAAAGTCCATGCTTTGTCCTTGAAGTGTAGATCTTTATGATAGTTTTCTCCTATCAATGGAAGATCTAATGCTTGGGAGATGTATTATGGAGTCAATGGAATGATTAAGTTCCCTACCATAGTTTGATCTTGGGCATAGTTTTTTACAAACTCCATGGTTATACTCTCACTGTGCCCACTAAACTTCTGAATAAAACTTATAAGCCCAACTTGATATAATTTTTCTATTGTTTCCTTCTTCCATTGCTCAATCTAAAATTTTGGTTCTATTTTAGTGGTCATGTTTTCTGAAAACCAATTGATATATCCCTCTACTATCATTAACCTCATTTTTGAAAATGAAAATAACAATCATTCATGCATAGATATTTTTTTGGTTCAGTTATACATTGTAGTAGTAGGGCTTACCTTTCTCTTGATACTCTTTAGAAACAATAAAATCAAGCTTGTTTGATCCCTGTCTCACTGCAACAATAAATCACTATTTTTTTCAAAACATTACTCTTTGATGACAAACAAAAATAAACATTCTGCTCACTCTCTGTTCTATTTTCTTTCACCAAAACTCTGCTTTATCCATATAAATGAAATTTTCTCCTTATGCATATCACTGTTTATAGAGAAGAAATCTAAAATCGAAACTCTTTTGATTTTGAAATTTATATATATAAAATCATACCATGACTTCTCCTTTCGATTTCCGTTTCTATAACTTTTTCCTATGGTTTAAAAAATCATTTATATGTCAAATTGAAGTTGTTTTTGAGTTCACTATTTGTGCAATCAAACTATAACTAACTCACTATGTATTCAATACTTTGTTTCATCACCCAACTCGACAAATACATGTGCTTATGCAACCAAACTACAACTTAACACTCTATTTCATCAATCAACTCAGTGAAAGCATGTACTTATGCAATAAAACTACAACTAACATTTTGTTTCATCAATGAACTTCGGCGATTTCATGAGTAAACATGGAGGATCTAAATCGATTTACCTGTTTGCAATGGAATGTTGTGATTCCCTCTGTGTCGTAGCTCAATCAACCTGCGTTTCATAATGTTTTCTATTGTTAAACTTCATTCAAAAACCTTATGTCTTTATTGATGGCAGAGTATTAATGTATGATAGTAATGACAAATCGTAAAAATTGTAAATGTTTGATGCACTATCTTATATCTTGGAGTCAAACTTGTGTTTGCATTAAAAATCACGAGATTTCCTCATCAAAACATCCGTTGCATTTATTGAAAGAAACCAATTTTTGCTCTTAACTTCTTACTCACGAGATATTCCTCAGTTAGTTCTGCTCACTCTTACACGATTACTAGTTTTCTCAGCTTTATCCCTCAATCTACTCCACTTATCTTCTTATCTCTTCGATTCTCCACTGCTATATTTCTCTCTTTCCTTCTCTTGATTTGATTTCCTCTATTTCTGCGTTTTATTTGTCAAACCATTATCCTTTAGCTCTCGAATGTGTGCTAGCAGTTTATACAACACTCATCTTTCTCCCTGAGCCTGCAAATGGCTATGATGGTGGAGAGAAAATGATTTTTACAGAGTTCTGTGTGTAAAAATGGTGCAGGTGCAGTGTATAGGTTCTGGCTTAATGCAAAAACTCATGGCGTTGTTTTTAGTTGAAATGTTTATTGCTATGTTTTCAAATTTTGGTTGACCGTTCCCACATGCTTCAACCTCTAACTGCTCCCCTTCGTGCCCATCCTGCATTCCTTCATGGTTGTCCTGCGTACCTACCCATGGTGCTTACCTCCACGCCTCAGATTTTTATTACATTAAACTTTGACTGCTATTTTACTCATATTATCGTATAGTCAGCCTACCATACATTTCATTTCCACCATCTCACATTATTATTCCACTCGATACTTTATTCATGGTGCATTCTGATTTGACCGTTGAACCTTTGAAATTCATCATAGTTCTATTGCATGGCCTTATGCCCATTAAACTTCGTCATACCTCCACTTCATATCCATTCCCCATGTCTTATGCCTCTGAAACTTTTCCATAATGTTTGTTTTTATTGCACAATGGCATCACATTAATCGTTTCCTTACACTTCATAGCATCATATTTTTTTTATGTGCTTTTCATTACAACTTATCGAAATGAATTATTTCGATTTCCTTTAACTTGTATTATTTCATAATGCGCACATTTCAATATATGTAATTTAATTTTAAAATGACCATGTTAAGGTCATGCTTAAAATTAAATTCATGATACTAACTTGTGTATGGTTTTGTAGGTCTAGGGTTTGATTATTGGACCCTATAGTTTAATCCATTTGCTTTTCAAAAGAAAAATAATTAGGGTTAATATGATGTATATATGGAATACGAAATGAATATGTGGTATTTGGGGTATGTTTATGGAATTTAATGGGTAGAATAATGAGTATGGAGATGAATATATATGTATAGGATGAGTAGAATAATGACCCTATAGGAATAGGATGAGTAGAATAATTACCCTACATGAATAGGATGAGTAGAAGTATGCATGTCAAGTACTAAACTAATCTTAACAATCTCTAAAAAAAAAAAAAATTGAAATTCAAGAACAATTTTTTTTACTCATTGTACTTTAATCCCTGATAGTATTTGATGATGTCTTCTGGTTAAGTAATAGGTGAAAATGTCTTTATTTGATTGTCTAGGATCAATTGAAATGTAGAATTTATTTCTTCATCATGTTCTTGCTTTCTTCATTAATTCAGGATCATTGATTGTTGATGTTGTTCAGGTCCTTTCTGCAATTGGTACTCGATGAGTCAGGCCCCTTCTGTCATATTTTTTATGCAATATTTGTCATATAATACATGTTTCTTCTAACATTTCAGGTCCCTTCTGCATAATGTTTCCAATAATGTTTCAGGTCCCTTCTGCAATACAATTCAATTTCCTTCTTCAATTCAGCTTCTCAAACTTTCAACTACTCAAACTGAATTTCTTTTACAACTTCCCCCTTGGTTACCTGAAGACTTGTCCTCAAGTCTTTTATTGTTTTGTAGGGTGCATTCTGCAAAATCAAATTTTCATCAGATTTAAATAAAATTTTTGAATTCATGCATGCCAAAATTGTTGGTTTTCCTTCGTGAATTCATGTTTAATTTGTGCCAGTTACCTGGTTTTCACAAGCAAACTTTTATTATTTCTTTTTTTCATATTTTAATTAATTAATTTATTTTTATCTTTTTTATTCTTCTTCTGGAATAATGGGAGGCATATTGCTATGTTGTTCCATTACTTCCGTATCAGTATCTTTTGACATTTGTTTCATAAAATCTTCTTTATTTATAGGCTTGTTGTAAACTTTAAGCCTATGTCCGTTAACTACAAATGAAGTAGATTCTTGGCCAATTTTTTTTTATCTTAACAACTCCATTATCAAAGATCTCTTCTATCTCATATGGCCCCAACCAATGAGTTGTGAACTTTGCCTTGCAATCTTTGAATTTGGAGTCAAACAATAATGCCCAGTCTCCTTTATTGAATGATTTGTTCTCGATGAATCGATCATGCCATTTCATCCTTTGCTGTTGCACAAGAGTTGTGTGCTCCAATGATTGTTGTCTCTGTTCATCCAGTTGATTCAATTCCATTATTTGATGTTGTTGTGATTCAGATAATTCCATTCCTAACTTTGTTGCTAACTTGAATGTGTGTACTTGAAATTCTACAGGTAACAAGACTTCTTTTCCATACAATAACTGATATGGACTGAACCCATTTGTGTTTTTCCATGTTATTCATATGCCCATAGTGCATCTCTTAACTTCTCTGACCAGTCCTTCCTATTCATTTTTACCGTCTTTGTCATGATATTTTCCAGGACTTTGTTTGTTGACTCCACTTGTCCATTTGCTTGAGGATGGTATGGTGTTGATTTTCTATGTTTGATCTTGTACTTCTCTATAAGATCATGAAAAATCTTGGAAGTGAACTGTGTGCCTTGGTTAGTTACAATCTATCTTGGTACTCCAAATCTGACAAAGATTTCCTCAAAGAGGAATGTGACCACTGTGTTTTTTATTTCTCTTGCTACTACCTTTGCCTCAACCCACTTAGTAACATAATCATTACATACTAATATGTCCTTCTTTCCATTTGAAGGTGGATTTTTTGGTCTCACAAAGTCTAGAGCCCATTGCTCAAATGGTTCTATGAGCACTTGTGGCTTAAGCATCATTTCATCTGATATTATTGGCCTTCCTATTCTTTGGCAACTGTCACATCTCTTGACACAAGCTTTGGAATCTTTGAAGATTGCTAGCCAATAGTAGCCCAGTTGCAGCACCTTGTAGGTTGTTCGCTTGTTTGCAAAATGACCACCACATGGCTCATCATGATATGCTTTCAAAATTTCTCATATTTCATCTTCTCTAACACATTTTCTTATTATCAGATCAGAGCTAGTACAAAAGAGATCACCATTGACCTATTTATACCTAGAATTTTCTCTAATTATCTTTGGTTTTTGTTTCTTTGTGAATTGGGATGGTAATTTTCCAGAGGACAAATAGTTTTCTATATCTGAAAACCATGGTGTTTTGACTGTTGTTGCAAACATATGTTCATCTGGGAAATTATCTGAAACAAGATTTGGATCACCATATGTATGAAGCCTTGAAAGTAAATCTACTACTTGGTTGTATTTATCTGGTCGATCTTGAATTGTAATATTAAATTTCGGAATTAAAAATAGTAATATTGTAATTCTAGCATTTGTGATTGCTTTGTTCATTAAGTATTTGATTGTTGAATGGTCTATGTGAATGAACACTTGGTAGCCTGTTATGTAATGCCTAAATTTGTTTACTGCATGTACTACATCTAACATCTCTTTTTTTGTGACTATGTAGTTCAATTCTGCTAGTGTTAAGTTTTTACTTATGAAGTATATAGCATAATTAAACAAGTTTTTTTTTGTCCAGGTGATTTACATATAGCTGTATCAGATGCACTAGTGGAGATATGAAATGGAAAAGACCAATTTGGTCCTCGAAGAATGGGGGACGTTGATAGTTTTTCTTTCAATAATTGAAATGAATTTTGACAATGATTTGTCCATTATAATTCAACATATTTTGTAAGTAACTTGAATAGGGGCAATGTTATTTTACTGAAATTTTCAATAAATCTCCTATAGTAGCTTGCATAACCCAACATACTACTTACTTCCTTTTGAGTTGTAGGTGGCATTAAATTCACAATGACTTGTATTTATGTTGGGTCCACCTTAATTCCTGATGAGGAAATATGGTGTCCCAACACTATCCCCTTTGTTAACATCATGTAGCATTTTTCATTACTTAGGGACATATTTGTCTCTATGCATCATTTCAAAAATTTCTCAAGCTTTTTCAAACAATCGTCAAATGTTTTTCGTATACAGTGAAATCGTCCATATATACTTCTACACATTTATGGATCAGATCAACAAATATTGCAAGGATTGCTCTTTGGAAAGTAGCAGGTGCATTACATAGCCCAAAAGGTAAAACATTGTATACACATGTTCCCCATGGGAAGGTAAATGTTGTTTTGTCCTCATATTCTATTGCTATTCTAATCTGATTATACCCACTAAATCCATTCAGAAAAGAAAATAATTTATTCCTAGCTAATGAATCTAGGACTTGGTCAATAAATGGTAGCGAGAAATGATCTCTTAATGATGCTTTGTTTAATTTCGAGTAATCTACACATATTCTTCACTTCTCATTTTTCTTTGGTACTACCACTAAGGGTGAAACCCATTGATTGTTAGAAATAGGATAGATGAATCCAACTTGTAATAGTTTCTGTAGTTCTTCTTTCACTATTTCCTTCATCATGGGGTTCATTCACCTTTGAGGCTGCCTTACTGGTTTAATATGGTCATCAGTATAGATGTGGTGGATACATGTTTTGGGGTGAATTCCCTACAAATCTGTGTAATCCCAGTCAAAATAATTTGAGTATTTCTGTAACAATGCTCTTACCTCTTGTTCTTGCGACGACTGTAAGTTATTACCAATATTCAGGTTTTCCAGGATAAATATCTATTGTTTTAGTTTTGAATTGGTAATTGTATTTATAGGAAAAATATCTGTGAATGAATCTTGCAGTGATTGAATTCTGCAGGTTTCCTGAAAACAGTGGTTCAAAAGATTACTTGCAGCTTCATACTGGGTTACTCTAAGATGCTCTGAAATATCTAGTTCTGAGATGAAAATATCCAATAGATATTCATTCTCCTCTTCTTCTCTAAGGTCAAAGACTTGGTTAATACCTAGAATTGATTTAGTTTGTTGTTCTTCTTGTCCTTCAGGCAATGATACTAAAGAAGGTTCTTGTGTTGGAGAATAAAGTGTGTTGTGCTTTCTCTCGTCCCCATGTGCAATAATCATACTTCATGATCTGCATCCTATAATGGCATCAACAGTGGCTAACCACGGTCTGTATAAGATTAGTGGGTGTCCTCCTAAGTTTGTTTTTGGTTGCAAAATGAGGAAGTCTACAAGATACTCCCATGAATCCAGATAGACTATGATATCTTCTAATATTCCTTCTGGTATAACCTTAGATCTCTCTGCTAACCCTAAAATGGTAGTAGTAGATCTAATGTTGTTTAAATCTAAATGTTTCATTGTCTCCATAATCATTACATTTATAGTTGCTCCCAAATCTATTAATGTGTTTGGAACTGAAAAATTATTTATTGAGATAGTAACCATATGGATACCAAGGTCAATATATTTTTCGATTGCTGTCTTTGTAGACATGATGCTAGCTAGTTTTCCAATTACTTGGATTGTAGTAGGATCCTTTTTATTTTTACTATTTTTCTTAATGCATAACTCCTTTACTATTTTAGCATAAATTGGAATTTCTTTTATTGCCTATAATAAAGGAATTTGACATAAGATTTTTATAATTCATTCAAAATATCAAATTCGAGAAGAGACATTTGAGTTTTCTACTCTAATAACCTTTCTCGATACGGTGGTGTTTGAGTTATTAAAATTTTTCCTTTCTGACTTTGATTTTTTGAATGTGATGTTTTAGGTTGTTCTCCTTATTCAGCCGGCTCTTCTATGATTGGAGGAGAATTCTTATGTAGTACTTTCCCAGAACTTAAATGGAAATCATTTATGGGAAGAATGGAGTGTGTTGGAAAATATGTTTCTTCTTCCACATTGTATGCAAGTTTATCCATTTTGTTACTTGGATTTGCTATTGGCTGAGTTGGTAGTTGAGTTGGTCTAAGCTGGTTCGAAGGAAACTGTAGCTGTTGTGGTTGAATTAATAATGGTGCAAAATTTTGTTGTGGAAATGGCATAGATTATGGATATTTTTGAAACTATTGGTAAGGAAATGGCTATTGATATTGTTTTTTTTTTTCCACAGAAAAAGACCAACCTTTTATTAATAAAAAAGGTTACATAAACCATGTAAGCGTAATGCCAAGATTGCAACCGCCAGCAATCGGGGCGAGTCTCAGCTACCAGAACGGCTCGCTGTCAGAGAAGCTCATGTACAATGGCACACAAAGCGGCGAAGCGAGACAACCTTGCATTCAAAAGAATGAAAGAAGAGGAAAAGGAAGAGGGGAAGAGAAAGAGGAGAAAAGGGAAACTGCAAGATCACGTTTTTCTCCCTTTCTCTTTTTCGACCTTGCGCCATTCTCCCAGAGATGGCTCACAAGAGGCAAGGACAATTTGGCTTTCGGCATGAGGAGTTCCTGAGTCCTTATCTGAATCTGATGTTTCTGAAGTATGTTGTCTTTTAATTCCTCCGCTGCCTGGGTCCACAACAATCCTATCAGACGATGGACGGTGTGGATCCACGAGAACAGACGTGTCCACTGTTTGCACCTCAGGTTCCTGTGTAGGTTTATTGCTTTCTGATGGTACTGGTTCCTATTCTTCTTCTGACTCGTCCTCTTCTGGCTCAGGAGGAGGAAACTGCCAACCTTTCCTCTGCTTCCTGATCGGTTTCTTTTTGCTGTTTGTTTTCTTAACCTCTGAGCATGTATTTTGAAGATGTCCTGTCATCCTGCAATTCCTGCATCTGAACGCTGTATTCTCGTAATCAAGAGATTGCAGCCAGTTTTGTTGCTTATAGATCAGCATGATATTCTCTGGTAAACCTTTACTTAGATTTACTTCTACACAGATCCGAGCAAAGGTGAAGATTCTATTTTCTTGCCTTTTCGTGTCTGTTTTAATATACCGCCCAAGGCTGTTTCCGATGCTTTCCAAAACCTGTTCGTTCCAAAAATGAAGAGGCAAGTTGTGAAGCCTCACCCATACTGGTAGTTTGGAGACTAACATGGTGTTGGGGTCAAAATCTGCAAACCATGGGGTGATAAACAACCCCGTGGACCCCCATAACCAAGGTCCCTCTCTGATTATTGTATCCCTTTCCTCCGTGGTTTGAAATTTAACAATAAAAAACCCCTTGGAACAGAGGTGTATTTCAAATTCCAGAGACAATTGAGTAAAAATCCAGTGAAAGAGGTCCATGGGTTTCAGCCAGAAACAATTGAAGCGGCATATTAGTGCCTGGGCTTCATATATCTTTGTGTGCTCCTCTGTTGCTGTACTGTTGATTTTCAGTGCTGGGGTTTGTTCTTGAAGTTCTACTATGTAGGGTATCGGTGTATTTCCAGCCTGTTCTGGAGGAGAGCCTGCCGCTTTTTTCCCTTGAAGGATGTTTCTGTAGGAGGGGCCTCTATTTGATTGCTGTTGACTGTTGGGCATATTCCTTTTGTCTCCCTCTGCAGATCTTGGGATGCTCTAAGCCGCACCTCCTCGCAGCCGCAAGTTTAGGGTAATGGTCATCTCTGGTTTTATGGAGTAGTCCTTTAAGAGCCGACAGTCCTAGAGAGAGCGGAGCCCATTGACCAGATATTGGATCGGTACAGGATACCCCATCATTTCCCATATTTTATGCTTGAGTTGCAGGATAGAAAAATCATCGTTTACCCAGACAATATGAGGGTTACCCACAGGAGGTCTAATAAAAATTTGAAAGGGAGAAGAGTACGGCTGGATCTGGTTCATACCTTTTGCTGGGGAAGGGAGCACTTCCTGCTTATGCCGATCCCTCCTCTTTGCCTCTTCGTTCTTCTGATTCAGCTTTTGGGTCTGCGTGACAGGCTTGGGAGACCCTGCTCTTGCCGCCGTTTTCATTTTCCCTATCAGCAACAACCTCTCTGAATCTCGACTCGAACAACCGGGATCTGCCGAACAGAGAGAGCGGGAAAACCGGGCCGGCGGAGAGCATACGCTGCCCTTGGAGCAGCCATTGAGGGCCGAGAACGATTTCACCGACACTACGCCATTAAACTCCGATTGGGCGCCAAAGCCCTTGGCCTCTCGTCCGCCTGGAGGGCACATTCTCAAGAAAACATGGAACAGAGGCTGAGCTTCACCTGCAAGTGCATCCAGTAGCATGGATTTCCCAGATCCCGAAGGACCCATCAGAGCCATGAGGGTTCCGGGCTCTGCATACCCTGTCAAGCCCTGAAGAACAGTCTGAGTTTCACCGCTGCTAATAGAAACAGTCACAGAGAGCTCCTGCCATGTGAGCCACGCCGACACATTTCCAATATTCTTTGTATCAGTCGATTCCTTCCACAGCGTTTGGCTGAGCGGACTCAGACCCCCAACGACATGGGCGCCCCCTCTGTTTCTGCCACTTTCAATCTCCAACACCCTCTGAGTATTCCCACTATCTGCCATTTTTCAAAGCTCAGATCCGCCGCCTACATTGACTCTCAAGCTATTGATATTGTTGCTCGTATTACTATTGGTATTGTTGAGGTGGATGATTTCCATAACTATATCCTATCCAACCTTGTGTAGGTTGGTTTTGATATTGTTTTGGAGGCCAAGCTTGCCACGGCATTAGGGTATTCCAAGAATTTTGAGGAGGATACTAATAGTTTTGTTGAGGAAATTTTTAAGGGAATCGTTGAGGAGTCCTTGGCTGCCAAGGCCTTCTTGGTGCTACATAGTAAAATCCTTATGATCCTTGTACTTCTTCCATTGGATTCATTTGAAATTCTTTCAACTTTGGACAATTTTATGTTGAATGGTTTTTTGTGCACAGGCCACATACCTGAATACTATCTAAAAGACATTCTCTTAATGGATGCTTCTTCCTACATTTGGGACAAAAGATTTCTAAGATTTGTTCTTGTTCCTTTTTCTTCTTGTTCTCTTTTAGAACATTTACTTGTCTCCCTAATGTACTTAGAAGATCAGTTTTGAATTTTTCCAACAAACTCCATATCTCTGCTCTTGTTACCCCTCTAGCTGCTGATTTTGCTGCTTTTGAACTAATATCTCTCCTTCTAGTTTTTGATCAATATCACCCTTTCCCATTACATTCAAAATTTAAAGATATTCATCTCTTGTACCTTTTATAAATATTGTGTGAATGGTATCTGAGTTTAGAGAGTGTTTGTTAGATTTTTGAAGATTGTAAGAAAATCTTTCCAAATACTCTTCTACAATTTCATATTCTTGTTGTGTCATTCTAAAAACATCATCTTTTGAGTCCCTAGGCCTATAATAGGCTTGATACATTTTAAGAAAACTTTTCTTCATGTCATCCCAAGAAGTGATTGCACATTCTCCTAAACCCATGAACCATTTTAATGTCATTGCTTTCAAAGTAGCATGAAAGAGGCGAAGCTCGTGTGTGTCATTTGTGTATCCATAAGTTCTACACAAGATATCGAATTCAAACATAAATGAGATAGGATCTTCTGTTGACATTCCATAAAAGTTAGGCAATACAGAAGGTGGAATGTTTTTCATTTTCACTTTTTCTCCTAATATTGCACTTGTATCTAATATTGGAAAGCCAAAAGTAGCTTCTTGATCATCTTGTTCATTATCATTTAGTCTTTTGTTGTCATACTCTATTTTTCTTTCTTCTTCTCTCTTTCTATCAGCTTCTGTTCTTGCTTCTTCCTCTCTTTGTCTTCTCCATTATTTTGTTGTTTTTCATATTCAAGTCTTTGTTCTGGAGTGAGAATAACATATCCTTGCCCTTCTTTTCTCATAGTTTCAACTATTTCGATGGCAAATTGAGATTCAAGTTGTTGCTTGTTTTTGAAAATAGGTTGACCTAAGCGTTCAAAAATGGGCTGATGTATTGGTTTAACAATTTTCTTTGTTTCCTTTCATTTTTCTGAAGTGGGTGTTTCTTTTGGAGTTTGTTTTCTTCTCACCTCCCAGGCTAACAAGGTTTGTCTCTCAATTAAAGTTAATCTTTTTTATATTTGTGGAAAAAACCTGTGAATAGTTTTTTGAAACCAAAGTTTCAGACTAACTTAGTGAGTCCATCATTAGGGCAATGTAATTTGTCTCTTGAGAAGAGAGAGCGTGAAATCACGGAGCTATTAATAGTTAATTGAGAAATTATTTGATGTCTTCTTTTATTGTCGACTTTTAAATGACTAATTGGTTAATAATTAATTTTTTTTAATATGTTTATTGGTTTAATTAGTGATTGATTATGTATATATTTAAATTTATTTATTGACATTTATTTATTTATTATTATTATTATTATTATTTTTTTTTTTTTCCGAGGAAAAAATCAAAACTTTTTATTATGAAACTATAAAAAGTTTTACATGCTGATGAGGTCTTAAGCCACACAACTGGCTCATTTGTTTGCTGATCTGCTCTACATTTAGGAGCTGTTTCTGCTGTTTGATAAAACCTGTACAGTCTTCCTCCCTGCTGGAGGCATATATAAACTCACATTGAAAAGTCAATCAAAAACTGGGGTCTCCTTCGACGAAGGAAAACAACCCCTTACAAAAATTTTAAGTGTCTATAACATATGAAGAAACATAAAACAACATATATATAAGTCTGTTTGCTGTAGCTTTTGCACCTGAGAAAATATAAAGGGACCGAGGTATGATATGTAGAGACTGTATAAACATAAAAATCCGAGAAGAACTGCTGTCAAAAATGAAATAAGAGCTGTGATCATAGTGGCTGAGCATAAGGGGGCTGGTTTGTTATGTATGACTGCCCCTGTCTGATCTCTTCTACTGTCCAGCTGCCCAGATCCTGTTGTAGACCAGCCTTAGAAAGCTGGTCTGCTTCCTCATTCTTATCCCTGTAAATGTGGCAGATAGAAAACTTATTAAAAGATGCCTTTAAAAAAGAAATTTCTTCAACAAGTGTCTTCAAAATCTGATTTTGACAAGATGCATTTCCATTGACCCATTTTATGACATTTAGTGAGTCCCCAAAAATCTGTATTGTGTTGATATTTCTGTGAAGAAGCCAGCATAAGAGATAGCGCAAAGCAGATAATTCAGCATAGTTATTTGTGCCTGTACCCAGCCCAACAGAAGCTTTTAAAGAGTGTTCCGGATTGATGTGTATGCACAAGCCCGCTCCAGCCCTATTGTTTTGGGAAGCCCCATCAAAAAAACCACATGGTATGCCCTCCTGTATATTGATTGGCTTTTGATTTATTTTAGGATTTTTGTCTTCAGGGGGCGGTATGGCAGAGTATATGGCAGCAATATTGATGGCAATGACGGAAGTAGGGGTGTCCTTGTCTTGAAACAGACTTTTGTTTCTAGCAAGCCAAACTCCCCAACAGAAAATAAGGGGCAGGTTTCTCATGTTCCCCTCCGGATAGTTTTGCCACCATTTCCTCCAGGCTTCATCCAAGGGATCATGACCCCACTGAGCTTTAACCTTGAGCAGGACAGTGACCTCCTCCCATATCTTTTTAGAGACTGCACAAGTTGTGAAAAGATGACTGATGGTTTCCTCTTCAGACTTGCATAAAGGGCATCGCCCAGGCCCAACTAGAAACCTGGCTTGTAAAATTTCCCATGTTGGGACCTTCCTTTTTAAAATGCACCAGAGAAAGAGCCTGGCCTTTACTGGACATTTGAGTTTCCAAATGTTTTTTGCCCACCAATCTGGTACTCCCCATCCCTTCTTTCCCATTAAGAAAGAGTATCCATCTTTTGGGGAATAGTCCCCAGTTTTACTTTGAGCCCACATCAAGCAATCTGGTTCATCTTTTATCCTGACATTTGAGCGTTGCAATTCTTTGATGAACACCTCCCACTCGTTCTTCCATCTGACATTTATTCCTAATTCTACATCATTCTTCCAAGCCTGTCCCCAGATAGTAGACTGGCCAACTTTCTCCACCTGATTTAATGATGTAATACCTTTACTGTCAAGGTGTCTAAGAAGCCCTGGTGATAAGGCAAAAGCTTCATTGCATCCTACCCAGGGATCTCTGCCAATCCTGATCTGTCTTCCATCTCCCACTTTCCAAGCTAATCCTTGCTCGATCACTGAAAAGGCTTCCACCGTGGCCTTCCAGATGGCTGAAATATTCTTTATCTTCTTATTTTGACTCCGAATCCAATCTTCCAAAGGGACTGGATCGATGTACTTCCTTTTCACCACCCTTGTCCACAGATTTTCCATAGTTATTAGCCTCCAACCTGATTTAGCTGCTAAAGAGAGGCTGAACTCAGGGAGTCTTTTAATTCCCCATCCTCCCCACTCCTTTGGTCTGGCCACTTTGTCCCAGGCTACCCAGGGTAACACCGAGGACTCCTTTGATCCTGCCCATAGAAATCTGCAACAAATTCTTCTGATTTTCTCCATCACTCCTTTGGGGATCCAAGTCAAAGCAGCCCAGTATACTGGGATGGCTAACAGGACTGATTTGATAAGGGTCAATCTGCCAGCTCTGGATAGCCACCTGAAACTCTAGTGTGAAATTCTGGCTTCTATCTTTGCAATGATCCAGTTCCAATCCTCTTTTTTATATGCTGCTGGCTTTAACCAAAAACCCAGGTATTTGAAGGGGGAGTCCAGGGACTGAATGGGGAAAGGGAATAGATTAGCCATTCTATTCCTTTCTCTTCTTTCAAAATCTGCCACACATGCTTGGGATTTCCTAGAGTTTATCTGCATTCCAGTTGCTTTCAGAAATAGATCAAAAATGCATTTTAACTCCTTTAGTTCACTGAAAGATCCATTGGTGAAAATCAAAATATCATCAACAAAATGAAGATGAGTGATGAAAAGATTGATTGCTACCTCAATACCTTTTACCTTCTCCTCTCTTCTGGCTTTGTGAATCAATCTACTTAGCCCTTCTGCCACGAGAAGAAACATGAGAGGGGATAACGGACAACCTTGCCTGAGGCCTCTCTGGCTGTTAAAAAATGAGGAATCTGCTCCATTGACCAGTACTGCAAAGCTGACATTTGTGATGCAACCCATGATCTAGCTAATAAAAGAATAGCTGAAACCCACATGAGTTAGCAGCATCTAGAGGTAGAGCCAGCTTATTCGGTCATATGCTTTAGAGAGGTTGATTTTGAGTACTGCTCCCTTCTTTTTCTTCAGTCTGACACTATGAATAACCTCCTGGGCTACACCAATGGCTTCATGAATTTGTCTTCCATCCAGGAAACCAAATTGTTCCATTGATATATTTCTTGACAGGATTGGAGCAATTCTGAGAGCAATAACCTTTGCAATAATCTTGTATATGCAATTACACAGTGAGATTGGTCTGAAGTCTTCAAAACTTTCCGGATCATCCTTCTTTGGAATAAGAGCAATAAAGGTTGAATTGAAAGGTCTGTAGACTTCTCCTTTCTGTCTTGACTCTTCAACTACCTCAGTTATTTCAGATCCTATTTGATCATAAAAATGGAGAAACAATTCTATAGTCCAGCCATCTGGGCCTGGACTTTTATCCTTGCCCATGAGCTTCATGGCTGCTTCAACCTCCTCCTTAGATACCGGAATTGTAAGTTCTTCTGCTTCATCTTCCTCAATGAATCTAGGAAAGCATTGCGCTATTCGAATGACTTCTGTAATGGTAGCCTCTCCCGAATCTGCGAAAATATTCTGGAAATGTCTTTGTCCTAAACCAGAAAGCTCTGGAAAGGAACTGACTTCCCTCCCTTCTTCATCTTTAAGGCGCCAAATAGTATTTGCAGATTTTCTGCCTTTTGCAAAGTTATGGAAGAACCTAGTGTTTTCATCCCCAGATTTTAGCCAAATTGCCCTACTCTTGATCCTCCATTCTTCTTCCTTATCCAAGAGGATTTTGTTTTGCTGCTTCTCCAAATGAAGGATTCTGTCCTTTGAGGCCTGCGAGGAGTATCCATCTGCCTCAATACTTTCCATCTGCTTCAGCTCCTCCCTAATTCTGTCCAGATCCTCATTTTGTTTCAGTTTTCTATCCTTTGCCCAGGAGATTGTAGCTTTCTTCAATCTTTTGAGATTCTCCATGAACAAAAAACACTTATCCTCACCTGTATTGTGAACAGGGTGAATCCATGTTTCTTTAAACAGGTTACAGTAAGAGGGGTCTTGGAGCCAAGATGGATTGAACTTAAAAGGGGCAGGAGGTTTGGGAGGAGGAAAAGTAATGTCCAAAAAAACAGGGAAGTGATCCGAATTCCCTATTTCCTCAACCCACTGTCTGAGCATAGGTGCTTTGGAAGATAAAGACTCAGATACCAGAAAGCGATCTAGTCTTTTGGCGATCCGGTCCTCTCCTATCCTTCGGTTCCTCCAAGTGGGCTTTAGTTTGATCGGGGAAGGATCTATGAGGTTGCTTTCCGTTAAGAGATTAAAGAAGAAATCTGAGAGGGGATCTTCTCTAGCTGATGGACCCCATGCTTCTGCCCTGCCAATGGAGAAATTTAAATCACCCCCCATAATCAGCAAGGGGGATTTCAGCACAGATTTTGCCATCAAATCTTCCCAAAAGGATTCCCTGCCCTGACAGGGCCCATAGATATTTACTAAGGAGATGGGGAAGGTGAAATCTGGAGAAAAAACCTCCATGCCCATAACTTGTTTCATCCCCCATTGGTTGATGACCTTTACTCGCCCTTCCTTGAATCCAATAGCAAGGCCCCCCGAGTGACCAAAGGAATCTATAGCAGTAAAGTTCCAACCAGGCAAAAGGGTTTTAAGCATAGATTCAATCTCAGAAGCCTTCCCCAGGGTTTCTTGCAGAAAGATAACATCTAAATTTGAATTAAGAATCCACTCTTTCAAGGCCAGTTTTTTAGGTTTGCTGGCCAAACCTCTGCAATTCCAGGATGTCAGGATCATTTAATAACACCTTCAGGGGGATGCACTGCTCTAAGAACCCCCGGGATAGAATATTGTTTACCATCTGCAACATCCAGTTTAGCTTTAAGTTTTGCCTTGGACATGTCCGATTTCCTACCTCTCTTGTTTTTGGTACAGCTCTGAGAGGGGGGCTGTCCCAAACCACCAAAAGCCCCCGGAGTACCATGCTTCCCTCCCAATGATCTCAGGTTGTAAGGGCAAAGGGAGCGAGATGCTGGTTGTGAAAGAGGGGGCCATTGATCTTCACAGTTTATATCAAGGGACGGTAAAGCCGCAGCTATAGTGTCTACATTCGGGGAAATCGATACATGTTCCATATTTTCTACATTATTATTTTCTTGCATTGGACTGTTTGGAGACGAAACATGCAATGGAACAGAAACATGCTCAGGAGAGTTAAGAGAAGAAAGAGGGGTCCCTGAGCACATACCCTTTTCATCTTCGTCGCGAGGGGTTTGATTTGCAGTAGCTTCCTTGACGATCTCTTCCACAGCTTCCGCTTCTTTAGCAATTTCCTCCACAGCTACCGCCGGATGATAGTCATTTGCCTGAGCATCCTCTTGAATTTGTACAGCTTCAACCAAAGGATCCTTTAGTGTCTCCTCTATCTCCATTTCCTCTGTTCCTTGCGTCTCCGGATTTTCGTGCTCCTTGGGCATCTGAGCAGTGGTTGGAACAGTTTCTCTGTAAACTGTAGTCCTCCGAAAGCGTCTCCTTCTTCTAAGCTGTGGACAGTCTTTTGCCAAGTGCCCATACTCATGGCAACGATGGCACCTGAACGGCAAGTGTTCGTAGTCTAATAGCTGCTCGAACACGTAGTCTTTGTATTGTAAATTGATTTTTTGTGCCAAACCTCTGCTCGGGTTGAGGAGAACCAGCATACGAGCCATCGCTCTGTTTTTCGTCTCCAGGAAGGTCATATCTGCTTCCAAAAAAACCCCCAGCCTATTCCCAATTGATTTGAAAACGGCTTCTGTCCAAAGGAAAGATGGTAGACCTGGAGCTCTCACCCACACAGGGAACTCATCCGTTCTCTCCTTGATTGCATCGAAAAGGGGGGTCCATTTCTTTAGCAAAACAGGAATGTTCCCAATGTGCCAATTTCGATGGAAGACCCAATCTGCCGATTCTTTGTCTAAAAAGCTGAGCTTAAACCATCCTTTCGCTAAACATTGGGCTTCAAACTGTAATGGTCTATCAGATGCGAAACAATTCTCACCCCATACTTGAAGAAATTCGGAAGTGTATTTCTTACCTCTAGCTCTACCGACCAGGGTACAATCTGCAACAGCTAGGGTTTCTTCGATAGAAACCTCCATCCCAAGGACCAAATTGCCTTCAATCTCCTGAGATCCAATGGGTCTTTGCGGTTTCCTTTTCGCACCTTTGTTTCTTAACTCTTCCACGGGTGACCTAATTCCCCTGCGTCCATCAGTCCGTTCTGGGTTTGTCTGCGCTATGCCCACATGTGGTTCTGTCTCCGGCTGTGACGGAATCTGGCCAGAAAAACCAGCGTCGAGGTTCCCTGGGGGTAAATGACCAAACGCCAATCCATCGGAGCCTTCCCGCTCCCCAACTGAAAGATCACCGAGACCACTTGCTGAAACTCCTTTTAGATAGGGGGATTCTCTTGGCAGAGATACCCTAGAAAGCGTGGGGAAACCCCCTGGGACCCTTGATTGACCAGAGCCAGCAGAAAGCCCTAGATGGGTTATATCTTCAAAACCCTTAGAAGGCGCAAACCGGGTTGGCGCTGCTTTACCCTTTGGATCAGTGGACAACCCTTCCTCATTTGTCCCATCCGCCACAAAATCTCTTCCCACCTGCTTGGGGACGGCCGATAAACTGGTGTTGTAAACCTCACTGCCCGTATCCTTGTCTTGAAGCAGAAACAGTGGAATTTCCGCCTGTGGTAATGACTCCAACCTTGACAGTTCGAAAGCCCCAAAATAGTGTTCCACGTTCTGAGCGGTGGTATCCTTCCCCCACATAGAGAGGATATCTTCCAGTTCTGGGTCCAGGTCTACAAGTTCGGCGGGATTAACCATGGTTACGGGCCGTTCCAAGGTATAAACGACAGCCAACAGTCAATTGGGAAAACCTTACGCGGCTTCTTGTGGAAAAAACGGAAAAGGGCGGATAAAAAACTGAAAGCAGCTGTAATAGGTAATTTCATAAAAAACAAAACAAGCACCAAGACAACAGTTCACCTCCACCTGCCAGTCGCCTGGGCAGAGATAGACCCCTGCGCCGGCAGCTGTTCTTGGAACCTGACCTGTTCTACCTAACCGTGGCCTGTGCGGGGTTCCGCCCTGTGCCCTTGATTCGAAACCCTAACCAGCTCCATCCCGCTTTAATTATTTGTAGCTTACATTGATTATTATTATTATTATTATTATTATGTTATTGGTTTAATTAGTGATTGATTATGTATATATTTAAATTTATTTATTTAAATATATACATAATCAATCACTAATTAAACCAATAAACATATTAAAAATAAAATAAAATTAATTATTAACTAGTTAGTCATTTAAAAGTTGACAATAAAAGAAGACATCAAATAATTTCTCAATTAACTATTAATAGCTCCATGATTTCACACTCTCTCTTCTCAAAAGACAAATTACATTGCCATGATGATGGACTCACTAAGTTAGGCCGAAACATTGGTTTCAAAAAACTGTTCACAGGTTTTTTTCCACAAATATAAAAATTCTACCAACCTATATGGACTCTCTCTTTAACACCATTAAGTCCCACCATGGAAGGGACATAATGAACAATGCCCTAAATTTTGAGAAGCTGAGAATTTCTAGAGCTAGAAACCTATCCAATCTCATATTTCTAAAACAATGTAGATATAAATACATAAATAAATAAATTTAAATATATACATAATCAATAACTAATTAAACCAATAACATATTAAATAAAATAAAATGAAATAATAAATAAATAAATAAATAATTGTCAATAAATAAATTTAAATATATACATCATCAATCACTAATTAAACCAATAAACATATTAAAGAAAAAAAATAATAATTATTAACCAGTTAGTCATTTAAAAGTTGACAATAAGAGAAGACATCAAATATTTTCTCAATTAACTATTAATAGCTCCATGATTTCACACCTCTCTTCCCAAAAGACAAATTACATTGCCCTGATGATGGACTAACTAAGTTAGTTCGAAACGTTGGTTTCAAAAAACCATTCACAGGTTTTTTCCCCAAATATAAAAATTCTACCAACCTGTATGGACTCTCTCTTTAACAAAGTTAACCTTTGTGTTGTTCTTTGTTTTTCTTCTAATTCCTTTATTGCTGGTTTACCAAAAACCTGTGTAGTTAGTCTTGATGGTCCTAATTCTATGAATGGGGGGTTTTGTTTAATAAATCTACCTTTTTGATCTCTATTTCTAGGCATAAAAAAAATAACTAAGACAAACATAACATAACTAAAAAAAAATTATTGTTTTTGTTTTGATGTATTTTTTTTTAGATTTTTGTTTTTATCCTCTAATTGAATATGTTGATGAATGCCTCCTCGGCAATGGTGCCAAAATTTTGGGCCAATTTATTAACACAAATATTTCATTATCAATCCAGGTTTGTAAAACTTGGAGGCATGTCCAAAATGCATGGATATTAGATGTAGTCAAGATTAAAAGATAAAATATGAAGAAATAAGAAAATACATTTTATAATATAAATCTAATTAAATAATTTCTAATTCACTGATGCAATATATGTAAGCTGAAGTGGCTCCTAACTTAGGAGATCAATTTGTGTCCTTCTTCTACAATATTACTTGATGAATAGAAATTAAAAACCATTAATTGACAACAGCTTAAGATGCACAAATAAATAATGAAAAAGGCTCCTAACTTAGGAGATCCTTGATATTCCTCACCACAAATTCATTCATCATAATGCTATTGTTAGAAAACAGGAATTGCATAAAACTACTTGAAAACAAGAAAGGTGAACTCTAGTTTTTATTCATTAATCCAAAAGAAGGAGGGTTCAAGTTGAACACTGGATTGTCCCTTCATATGAAGATGATAAATAAAACAAGATTCATCAGCGAACATAAATCATTATACATCAAATCAAGTAAGAAAATATGAAGCAAAACAAGTAAACAAATATGAAGCAACTAGTTTATGAAAATAAAGCTAGTTTAACAATGAAGTGTACTTAGCTTGGAGTGGGGGCCCTCCACCCTTTCCTTGCACACTTAAAGACATTATCAACTACTGCAACTTCAGTCAATCATCCACACCATTGAACAACAAAATGAAGGTAGAACAGGTTCCTCAAATTAACTTCAAATATTCATATTTCTCAACATAAAATTATACAAAGTCTACATACATAAGCCTTCAAAGTTTTGGCTTAAATAGAAGATTATGAAAAAAAATGATCTCAAGTAAATATAACAACTATATCTATTAATATCACCTATCCAAGTCAAAATCATCCAACTTATCACTAAAAATATGGAAAATCCCATGAAATCATAAAACTACCCTATTTCCTAGGGATTTTTTGAATGACCGGTCATGTTTGACCAACTTTGATCGGGCCTGATTAAGCTTGGTTTGACCAAACCAATAGGAATTTTAGTCTTAGTTCCCAAGTTTTCCATAAATGTATCCAACTCGTGCCCAGATGTCCTGTAAATATGACATCCATATAGCTATTACGAGAATTTTTTATTCTGTCCAAAAATGCACTTGAAAGTCAATTTTCATAAAAAATTTTAAAAATTGCAAAATTAAATTTAAATAATTGAATATGCATAAACACATCAAAATGAGCTGGATGTGATGGTAAATGGATGGAAAATATAGAAACTAAGTATGTTTTCTTAAGCAAAACTTGACCAAAAATTAGGGCCAACAGCTTGGTGAACTATTGATGACACTATTCTGTGCAAAGGGACATTCATGCGTAAGATAAATGATAAAAAGGGTAGCTTTAAAATATGAATTACCATCTTCACTTCCATATTCATGCGTAAGATAAATGATAAAAAGGGTAGCTTTAAAATATGAATTACCATCTTCACTTCCATATTTAGATGAGGTAAAATTTGACCATCGTCTTTCAAGGATCACCTGAAATCTCTCGTTGAGTTCTGCTGCATAGCCATGGCTAGATCTTTAATCTTTATTATTCTCATGCATGTGAAATCTCAAAACTTGTATTTATACATAGCATTTTTCTTTCCTACTTAGAGCTACCAACTCTCCAGACTTGAATGGGTATGGGTACTCCAGGTTAACCCAAATATTCTACCAGTTTCGTTGTGGAATCCTACCACTTTTCTAGATTCTAATGAGGGTAGGACATCTGAGTACGGATTGAGGAGATTAATATGTGTACTAAAGGAATTATATGGCTTTATCGCCATCAACATCCTCCTACCAATTACCTATATTTGTCTCCATGTCGTTTGAGGGAAATATTGGACATGCCTTTCCACACTGGGACTAGCATAACTTGCTTCCGATTGATGCCACTGTCTTTTCTTGGAAAAAATATTTAACTGATGAAATTCGGGTGGCATGGATATCGAATACAAAGGTATTTCTTCAATGAAAACATTGAAATAGTTGGTCTTCCCAAAGAATGCCACACCCATATTCGTCATTTTTTACTATTTAATGATATGTTTCTCTCAAATTTGATGCACAAAATTCAACGCTCGATGCTGGAAATCAACAATCCTTATTCTATAATTCCAATACATAATTCCATTATAATACTTGCACCACAGGATTTTCAGTTCTCATCATATCGCTGGAATTTCTTGATAGCTATGCAATTATTCCATCTATGACTCTTCCTCCCTTAGACATTTGCAAGCAAAATAAAACTCCCACGATGTTGTTTCCATGCCAAACATTGACAATTAAGGAAAGGCGCGAAAAGCATAACTAGGAAGTTGGATTTTGCATACTGTCAGATAAATGCATGTAGGGACTTTGCCTGTTAAGCTTTGTTATGAACTTAAGATGTTGTGGCAATGAAATTCTCCTATGGATTGTTTGGATGTTCAACATTGGCAGGCGGTAGTGCATATCAAGGCTGACATTTGTCATTATATGACCTGGGTTATTACGATATCTCACTACTGGGACAAATTTGCTATCTCTTTAGGGCACATAGAGGTTGGCCACTGACTAACATGCTCTTAACATCTAGTCCCCTTTTTTTTTTTAAGAAACTATGCTGGATCCTTTGGGGAAAGATGATTTGAAGAGTGTCTCAGGTTACTGGAATTGCTATGAAGAAAATTGCAAGCTGATAGACCACAATGATTGAGAATTCATAAGCAATCAGTGGGGAATTTTCAAGCTATGTTGAGGACATGGTTGCAACATGGGCATGGAGTTACAGTTGAGTTCCATCCTTGGCAAGCTTGAAATCAATAATACAAATTCACATAACACAAAGAATGATTTAGGGAGGCGTTGAGACATAGGATGGAGAAAATAGTCAGCATGTCAGATATACAATGGAGAAGATATAAATGAATGAACAACGTGCATATACAATAATTATATGATCAACATATTCGAGAAAAATCAAAAAATATGTGTCTAGAACAGGATTCGTGACATTTGGACAAAAACCAATTAATAGATCATTTATGTTCGGTATGTTTATTTATGAATTCAATTAGGAATCTCCTAACACTATATTGATTATACTCTGTAATGTAGGAGCTTTATTGAATGTCTTTAATTCATAATGGATTAACATATGACAAAGGTTAATTCAAGTGAAGACAATAATTCCACTGTATTATTATAATAACTCTCGATTCTTGGCACGAAGCTATGTTTAATACATACACCATCACCATTAGCTACACATGATATATATATATATATATATATATATAGAGAGATAATTCTTAAATGGAAATATAAGGGGAAAATGCTATTGGTAGACAACTTTCGCCAATTCAAACTTGTGTAATAATGAACAAGCACAAAGTATGTAGAGAGAGAATAACAAGCCATACAACTAGTTTGGCGGGGTAAGTAGGTACTTGGGATGGGGATTGTTGTGCACAAGGGAAATTGCTTTCAATAAAATGATATCTAGCAATCTATTTCAATTGATTGTATAATCCAGGATGCCTATTTCATACGACTATTTCCTACCAAGCAATATTGGAGAAGTTTTCTTGTCAGATTGCATTGATATTACTGTCACACTTTTAGTATCGCAACATAACAATTATTGCATGAACTACTATGACATCTATTTTATTGAAAATGATAATTGATCATATTCTTTTGTCCACTAGGTTGTGATCTAATATTTAGGGTGGGGTGTCAACATGTTGATAACCTAGGTTTAAACCCTAGTACCCATAGTGCCCTGAAAATTAAGAGGTTGTGGAGTTGAGAACATTGTAACCTTCGCTTATGATTCATGTATAGGAGGTATATGTATATGAATACTGATTGTTTGATTTTTTCATGGCCCAACTAGGCATTGGAGTAGTGTTAGAAAGACAAACCATGAATTCATGAAAAGACCATTGCAAGGGGATGAAATCATCTTGCATAACTCGACTATGGGTGAGGTAATTTTGAGTACAAATCAATTATTTTCTTGGCTAAGGATAGGGTTAAGGTTGTCATTAAACTTCAAATATAACATTGGAATCCATACTAGATTAACTATCAGTGACAATGGCCTGCTTTATGATTGGACGAAGGTCATGGTTCTTGTGTCATTAAGACCTTGTCTAGTGACGAATTCAATTGCAAACCCAAATTTATTGGTATTTTAAGTTGTATTATGTATGATTACCTCTATGTTATCATTTTCTCTCATTTTGTTGAATTTTGATACAAACACAAGATATGTGAAAATTATTTGCTCAATAAAAGCACATAAATACTTTGACACGAATTTCATCAGTTATGCTCTAGTTGCAGAAGTTGAACAGGTCCATTAATATACTATTCTGCAATGGAAAAACCGAGCTTAGTTTGATTGGACTTGTCTGAATGTAGTTTTGAATAAAAAATTAAAGGAAATTTTGGCGTCAACTCGATTTTAAGTTAATAATACTAACATCATTTAAAAACATGTGGATAATGTGACTAATGCAGGAAGACTGTAGGAAGCAAATGTTTGGAAAGAATACAAATGCATTGGAAGAACATGAAATTCCTACTATTATGTAGCAAATGAAGGAGAGTTGTAGGTAGAACTCCTTTGTAATCTATATCATGGGAGATCTGATTTAGGTGGAAAGGCCATGGGAGCCTATAAATTTAGAAACAACTACTTGAGAATGAGGAAATAAATTGTAATATGCAAAAATACACCAAGGACAGTGTGAATTTAAGGGGTGGAGTATGTAACACCCCTCCGTTGCTATCGTGCTAGAACAAAGGTAGACTGAGTTGTAACATAAAATCTAGTTCTTAGGGGTAAAAATGCGAAAAAATAATTTATTACCTAATAAATAAATATAATTTAAAATCTTGGAAAACGAGACACCTAGAGATGAGATTCTTACCAAATGAAATACCATTGGTGAAGTGGAATGGATAATTCTTTCATGATAAGAATTCTAGATCAAATTCTAGATAAGCCTAATGGATGGGAGATAAATATCCATTACGTTGCTTAGCTGGAGAAAGATACTAAGTTTAAGACAAAACATAAAAGACTCATGGGAGAGAAAGGCGATAGTTTATGGGAAAAGTATAGGTAAGTGGATAAAAATATCCACAAAAGCGGGACGTCACTAAAGGAAACAATATCATGAAAGAGGGAATTAAATACCCATTGAAGAGATCAACAAGAGGTAGTTGATCAAAGGAAAAGAACTCTGATTTAGGTGGAAAGGCCATGGGAGCCTATAAATTTAGAAACAACTACTTGAGAATGAGGAAATAAATTGTAATATGCAAAAATACACCAAGGACAGTGTGAATTTAAGGGGTGGAGTATGTAACACCCCTCCGTTGCTATCGTGCTAGAACAAAGGTAGACTGAGTTGTAACATAAAATCTAGTTCTTAGGGGTAAAAATGCGAAAAAATAATTTATTACCTAATAAATAAATATAATTTAAAATCTTGGAAAACGAGACACCTAGAGATGAGATTCTTACCAAATGAAATACCATTGGTGAAGTGGAATGGATAATTCTTTCATGATAAGAATTCTAGATCAAATTCTAGATAAGCCTAATCATTGAAGTTTAGTGGCGATATGCAAATCCATGAGCCTAATGGATGGGAGATAAATATCCATTACGTTGCTTAGCTGGAGAAAGATACTAAGTTTAAGACAAAACATAAAAGACTCATGGGAGAGAAAGGCGATAGTTTATGGGAAAAGTATAGGTAAGTGGATAAAAATATCCACAAAAGCGGGACGTCACTAAAGGAAACAATATCATGAAAGAGGGAATTAAATACCCATTGAAGAGATCAACAAGAGGTAGTTGATCAAAGGAAAAGAACTCTTGGCTTGGGGGTGAACTGGAGGAAGCCAGTTCTAGGTTGGGTAGCAATGCTCAATTTTCCAAGTGGTACTCTTCTAGCTAATATGGTTTGATTTAATTGCATAGGACATTCTAGATGTTTTGGTTGCTTACACTTTACATTGTTGATGATTTTAGCATATGAATATATGTGCATGCGATTTGACTTCCTATAAGATGATTAAATACTTATGTATGTGATAACTACTGAATATAAATTTAAAGTGAAGTTAATTTTTTCTGATTGGAGCATAGTAGGTGGTTGCTAGTATTGTTTCAAGGAGGTATGTGACAAAAGAGACAATCCTCATTAACAGTATGCAGACAAAGAGACAAATAAGAACAAAGGAATATAACCAAACTTTCTCATTAATCAAATATCAAATTCATACATACACTAAGCTAGCCAGAATATACACTGTGGGCATGTGCAGCCTAGACCCTCATCCTCCATCTCTTCTCTTAGCACTAGAACTTCTCCTCTCTACTACTACACTTCTTCCTCTATTGCACACACCCTACTCTTCTCAACTACTCATTTCTTTATAAGGAAAGCTAACATGGGTAACCAATAGTCCCAAGTGATGGTTTGTTTCTCCTTCTAAAAAATAAGGGAAACTAAAGCTACATTTACATTAAGAAATATTTCCTCTAAATAACAAAACTCATTTCATAATGTAAATATTTGCAAAAAATTAAAATTTCTCCCCACATCAACATGTGGCCACCCCATCACATTGGCAAGCTCCAGCCTAATATTCATACAACTTTATTCTCCATATGTGCACCTGCATTAGACTCCCAAGGTATGAAAAATATATGACCTCCTGGTTATATGCATCTAGCCTTCTCGTGACAAATTCAACTCATGAGATGCAACATGCCTATGCAATAAAAATTCTCCACATTGCTACATGATACCTCACCAAAATTTCTCCTGAATTTGGGCTTTTGGCATCTTCCTTGCTATAGGCTACTGCAAATCTCCTCTCCTTACGCAACTGTCACCTGCACATTGAAACAAATCTCTTACTAGATTCTTAACTCAACTTGTACCTTATTTTATTGCTTCCACTGCGAACTCTTAACTTTACTTGCTACCATATTTTTCAAGCTTTCCAATACTTTGCTCAAAAATTTCCTCAGAATCATAGGTTGTCTCTTCATCCAAACAACTATACCTTTATACTTTCCTTTTGTCAAGTTCATCTTCTAGTTTAGTCCTTGGTTGGAATTTACTGTCTTCGGGTTGCTCATAAAATCTTCATTTGCTTCATCACATGTGTTCATCACCCTTAGACTATTCTCCCATGGCTGCAACTCAACTCCCTTGAGCTTTCTTCCAGATGAGAATTTAACTTTGTCTTAGCTTCATCTGTAAAAATTCCATTTCACTCTCTTCCAAAAACTTCATTTGTAACCATAGTCTTCCTCATCTTTTTGTAGCATTCCTCTCATCATCATGTTATCACTCCTTAATTTCATAATGTTGTGAAAGAAACCTAGAGCTAACCACATACCACTTTCAAGCTTAGAAGCTAGCCCTTTTGAACTGAGAGAGGGATCTCTCTATTAGATTTAGATTTGTTGTAGTGGGATTTTAGGCTAGTTATTAGGTTCATATTTTCGGTTTTTGAAATGTTTGGTTGAAACTTCAAATAAAGGACATTGGGCAATGGAGTCAAGGTCTTAGGGTGATCAGATGTAGAAATGTCAAAATAGATTGAAACAAGGCAAGGTAGGTAGGCTATTAGATCTTTGTAGCTTTGTGGAGTGAGAGGAAGGAATAGATCCATATTTAATTAAACATAGATCATTTTAACATGAATTCTATATTTAACTTCAGTTTGAAAACATATAAATTGCTTATAAGCCAACAAAGAGTGTGATTAAACAAGTTCATCCCTTCATATTATTTTAAAAAATTCAGATAGGAAAACATATGAAAACAAAAATATAACAAGTTTACAAAAGGAAAGACATCACCAATTAGCCTGACACATGAATCCTATAACAATCTTCTATATTAATGGAATAATCACTTTCAAATTAGTGAACAACCTTAAATTAAAATGTGCCTTCTTGATACAAGTCCCAACATTTGTACTTCGATTTGTGAAGTATTAAGACAAAAATTATCAAAAATATCTTGAGTAAAAATATCAAGATTCTTTACAAAATATCTTAAAATCCGATTACAGAAATAGTACAAAAAAGTAGGCAGCGAAAGCTGCTGTAGTGCTCTAGCACTATCTTCGAGGATTGCTAGTGATGACTAAGCTTGAAAAAGTGTTGCCTTGCTTTTGAAGGTGAAAATTGTTTTACCCAAGTAACTCACACAATTTGTCCCATTGGCCTTCACTTGGAGTGGAGAATTTGACTCGCTTCCTATAAGTTTCATCCACCTCAGTATATTTTTGAATGTAGGCTTGATAATGAACAAGTGCTTTATCTCATGTTTGATAAACAAATCAAAATCCAAAGCTTCCATGAAGGCTTTTCCTGTGATGTTTCCTTTGATGGTAGAAAACTTTGACTTATCCCTTGCTATGGTATATAATTTCTGGTGATAATCTTCTAAACAGATTAGCTTATCTCCGATTCCTATCAAACTTGGCAATACTTTTTGATTTAGCACATTAAATTTCCTGTGGAATTTCTGAATGTTGGACTCCATATTGTGACACTTGTTCTCCAATTGCAGCATAAGGTTCCTTTTTGTAAGGACCCTCCTCACCTCTAAAATTGTCACTGTCCTATTTGCAATTTCAAATTCTTTTAATTCTTCCTTAGTCTTAGAATTCAAAATTATGATCAGAGCAGTGGATTAGCCTAGATTCTATCCTAAATATACTTTCACCTCTTCAATGACCTCTTTATACCTTTGTATTAACTCTTGCTAAAAAATAATCTGAATTGAGGGCCATATTTTAGTCATGGCCTCATTTATTTCTATCCATATACTCTCTTTTTCCCATGCCAATTTCTGTGCCATTGCTGATTCATTTTGAAATTGTTCAATATTTCATGTTAATCTATGTGTTTTCTATAGCTCTACTAGGTATACATTGTCAATCTTTAGCTTCTGCTCCTGGAGATTATTTATCTGAGTTTTCAGCTTCTCAATTTCATGTCCTTTGATTGACAAGTCATCCATTTCTTTGATAAGTTCCTTTGAAGAATATGTGGATTGTGCCTCGATTGTGATGGTTGCTGAAGTGGATGCTCCTGCTACTAATGTAGATGAAATTGGAACTGCTTTGAGTGGAATGGATGCCAACTGTGTGGATTGTTCTCTTTCATTTAACAATTTCTCCATCTCAACCTCCATTGCTTTGATCTGTCCACTTTGTTCAATAATGATTATGAACATGTGTTCCTTTTCCTTCTCCAATTCTCCAACTTCCTTAGTTTGTGGGTCTTCTATGGAGGGAAGCTTCAGCTGCTTCTTGAGTGGTGCACTATCAGCATTTTTCCTTCTAATAATCTCCTCTGCAACTTTAACATTGCTAGGATCATATCCCTGTTTAATTACTAGATCCTCTAAAGATTTGATTTTTGTGTCTTTAGCCAAAGAAGATATTTTCTCTAATTTAAGATGGGACTTTACGTTATTGACTAAATCTTGCAGCCTAGAAGCCTCCATTGTTGAAGTTGTCAAAGTTGAGTACACCATCTCCCTTGTTTTCTTATGCACGTCTATTTGATCAATTGGATGAATTTGCTCAATATTGTAGGAAAAGATTGATTTCTTGTAGTCTTCTGGATATTTTGAGAAAGGGACTGCAGCTTGTAGGAAGGCTATCTACATTTTCCCTTTATCTGTTTCAAAGGTAGAGAGTAGCCTATGCTGTGAAGAGGTTGTTTGCTTCGAAAATTGTGTATATGTTGTAGCTTTTAGCGGATTTTTCTTCTTCATCTCTTTGCACTTCACAAATATGATTGGTTCTACTTGGTCATGAACCAATTCCCCTGGTTGAGAGGTGTCTAATTTCTCTTGGGAGGTCAAAGAGGATGGAGATCCTATAAAAATATCTTCATATCTCCTTGAAGCATGAGGACCTGTCAAAATAATAGTGGACTGTGTATTTTCTTCTGGAAAGGCTTGCTTTGTTGGATTGGTCCTTTGCCTCTTCTTGTGGATTTGAAATTATTTCTCTATAGTTTCTATGACTATAAGGGAAGCATCTTCCCTTGGCCTCTTCTCATGCTTCTCTATGGTGTAGCAGCCTATGCTATAATTGTTGATAATATATGTTCTTCTACCTCCTGCAAGGTGTTTTCTAGCCATTGATCATGGCTCGCGTATTTTTCAATCTCTGGCCTGAGAGTGTGAATGTATGGAGTAGTCTTATGTTCTACTCTTAGCTTTGAAATCACTCCCAAGGGGTCATTTGACTAGGTGAAACTTAGTTTGAAGTTAATTTTCTTTAGGAGGATGTCTACTTCTTTAGCTACTACCCTGGTATTGCAGATGAAAGGGCCCACCTGTGTTTTAATATTAAATTGGGATTTCTTCTTTATTGCCACAAAATGCAACTTGTCCATGTTAATCATCTGTCTTATGTAATCTAATGAGAAAATTCTCATGGGACAAACTTTGGCAACCCGTACGATGGAAATTCACACCCATACACCCTGATCTTTGTGTAGTTCTAGTACAAGTACCAGTTCACCTGTTTTGGTCTGCTCACTAAGATGAAGAAACCTTTTGATTTTAGGTCCTATCATTGGCTCCAAATTATTGTTTAATAAGAAGGATAATGTATATACAAAATTATCAACATATTCACTGAAGGTGAATTCATTGGAATTATTCCTTACCAAGGAAGTCAAATGAATTAGTGATTGAGCATTCCCTTGCTCATCTAAATTCTGTAGGGGAAACTGAAACCTATCTACTTGATGATATAGAAATAAATAAACTAGGACTGAACCATATTTAAAATTTCTCTCAGTAGAAATTTTCAGGAACTGCTGATGGATTACATCTGTTATAAACTGACTGTAGTTGAAGATGGAGGGTTTTTCACTTGTTGAAAAGACTAAAAAAAACCAATGATGGTCTCATGAACCCACTGATTGGATTGATAGCATAGTAAACATGAAACAATTGAGATAATCTATTTGGTCATCTCTGGGAACATAGAGGATGAATACGGGGAGGGGTTCTTGGGTAATTCGGCATCCTCAGGGAGAAATGTTTCAAATATCTTAGCTCTATGTGGGAAGGTGAGTTTCTTGTAGAATTCCATGATGGAATATATTGTAAAATGTTTCATAGGAGCATAGTTTTGCACTTGGAGAATATGGGAGATGGATTCACATGTGATTGTGAAAAGGATGTCATTATTTTGGGCCACAATTTCCCTTTGACTGAGAATATATTGGAATTGGCACCATGAAATGAACTTAGGGAAGTGGTAGATCCGAGGGAAAATGAATTGGGGTAGGGATTAGACCCATACACCCAATTCATTGCTGAGGTATAATAGTTTATGTTTTAACCAGTTGTAGAGTTCATAAAGGTCGTGTTGATCAATGGTTGTCATCGATTTTAACCCAAGCCGCACCAGGGGCTACCCCGATCTTTCATGGGAATTTTTACTTGAAAAATCATCCTATTATGAGTCAAGGACCTTATAGATGTATTCTACATGTCAATATGTTTCCATTTATATACGGCACACCACGTAGTTCTTCACGGTTTGAGAGTAATTCGTGTTAGAAGTGAGTAACCCCAGTTAGTGGGCTAAAACCCCATGGGGTTGTGGCATGGCACTCATCATTGGTTGTGTTCATTGAATAGTCAATAATTAATAATTCTTTATGCTCCTAAAATCCCTCCAATAGTCACTTATTGATGACTCTCTCAACTCAAGACATTTCTATAGATAGTGACCCTCATATCCTCCTCTAGCAAGCACTTTTCAATGAACTATCTGGTGAGAAGACCTCTGTAATTTTTAAGCCATCATGAGATTCAAATGTAGGATGTGTTGTAAGGGAGTTTAAGGTTTCCTTGAGGTATGGTTAGGGCACAAAATTATGATCAAGTTTGAAGGTTTGTTTTGAAGCAATTTTAGAGCCTTGGATTCTAGGATTTCGCTGTTTCAAATGGGTCATCGTGGATTGTAAGCTATAACTTGTTTTTTACGAAGCTTCAGATGCTAAAATTAAAACCCATTTGAATGGACATTATGATGAACCTTGTGACCTAATTTTCGATCTTAGTTCTCTATATTTTCCGAGATATGATTTGAGGAACTTAGGGTTTTTGCAGGCTCCCAAATTCCATGTCAAACAGGTGACCTTAGGAAAATTGTCATAAATTTCTATCTGAACATTAGATTCACATATCCTAAATAGTGATAGAAAGCAGATGGACTTTATCTTTTTTTGTATCGTTTTCAGGGCCAAAGGTAAAAATAGTGACACATAGCACTTCATACATGTTTTCTCTACTGAAGCAGTCTATAATTTGGTCATTGTGGGAGATTGGAAATAACTCTTTATGGAAGAATCCAATCTTGATCATACCTATGGTGTTGGAAATAAGACTCATAGGACTATTGCATGAAGAAATTTTAGATCTTGGAGATCCAAAATTACATAGATATAATAGATTCAATATCGCACTCCTAGAAGGAAAGAAAAAGTATGCATTCAAGGATCACTGCAGTAAGGACCACAAATCAAGAGTCAAGGGTATGTCTGCAATAGAAAGATATGTATGATTAGTGTTTGAATTTGAATTTTGAGTATCATACCTGACATATGTTTTTGCAGGACAACATAAGTATATTGGTTTGTATTTGTTTGGGTCTTGCTTGTTAATGCACTTGGAGGAAGGATGACACTTTAGAACAACTCAGACACATACTAGAAGGACATGCAATGCCAAAGTAACATTACTTGAAGCAAGAAAAATAGTACCTTAGCAGCTGTAAGTGATCTAAGAAGAAATGTCGATTTAAGTGTCAAGTCTTGTCAAAAAGCTAGTGTTATAAAAGAGTCCTCATTGTAAATTTGTAAAAGAGTCATCATTGTAAATTTGTAAAAGAGACATCATTGCAAGAGTCATTATTGTAAAAGAGCCAATCTACTTAGAGTCAAAGAGGCATTGTCAGGAGGTATAGGAGTCACTGTTGGGATGATGTCATGGTTGGGTTGCAGGTCATAATGTGATTGGGTGTTCGGTCAAGGTGAAAAAAATCATTGTATTTCATATTGTATCATGGATCATTGTCCCTAGTATGGGAGTCCACACTCTTGTCTCACTTGTGATCACTATAGGGTGGTAGGGAGATGCTTGGCAGGTGCATGAAGTTTCCTACAGGTTGGAGCCTGGAAACACTTCAAGGTGGTAGGTTGGTCTAGGATGGTAGGGCATCCATTCAGTTGACTACTAAAGGAACCAAGGCGTTGGGGCATCTTCCTAATGGGAGCTGGAGAATAATGATTTTCTAGAATTATATGAAGTTGTAACTTTCATTTGAGTTGGGGCTAAAGATTAAAATAATTTATTAGAAAAATCATTCAGTGGTTTTTCACCCAGAGGGGGTTTTCCACCTAATATTCTTGTGCCTATTGTGTTATTTTGTTTACTATTATTATTGGATAAAAAATAATAATAATTGGAGATTAACTAATGATCTGAAAATATTTAAAAGTTCTAATTGCTAAGGAATATTGATTTAGCCCCCCAACCCCCCCAATATTTCCAAAAATTAGTATCAAATCTTGGTTCCTTCAATTACAGTCTCACAACTAGAAGGAGATAATGGAATACACCAAGAATATAGTTCCTTTGTTCAATGGAAATAAATATGCACTTTGGAGTGGAAGAATGCAGGTTCATTTGCTAGCACAAGGATATGAAGTATGGGAAATCATTGACAATTGCTTCACACTAACCTTAGATGAGCAAGGTAAGAAAAGTATCATATATGATGCAAAGGCTAAAGATATTATTATCAGTGGACTTATCAAATCTGTCTATATTAAGGTATTGAGTTGCAAAACTGCTAAAGAGGTATGGGGCAAGCTTGAAAATATATATCCAGGTGACTCAAAGGTGAAAGAAGCAAATATTCAAATTTACAAGGAAAAATTTGAGCAACTCAAAATGAAGGAAGATGAAAATATTGCTACATACTTTTAGCTTGTTGATGAAACAAAAAACACATTATAAGTTTTTGGAGAACCTATCAACACAAAAAGTGTTGTCTGAAAGATCCTCAGAACCTTTCCAGCAAGATTCAACCAAAAGGTATCTATCTTGGAAGATAGATCAGATCTAACCAATCTCAGCACAGATGAATTGCATGGAATTATCATGGTATATGAAATGAGGATTGAAGAAGATTATGACATATCTTACTTAGAAACAACATTTTCCGCATCCAAGAAGGCTAGTAAGGACAAGCAGACTCTGAAAGCAAAAACTTATAGTTGTAAAGATGAATAAAAGGAAGAAGATGAAGAAGAATTTTTAGATAAGGAGTTTTCCTATTTCACATGAAATATGAGAACATGTATGGGAAAATTCAAAGGTAAACTTCCATTGATATGTTTTGATTGTGTTGAGGTTGGGCATTTTGCGGCCAAGTGTCCTCACAAAAATCAAGATGTTATAAAAGGATAGAAAGGTCTTAGGAAGTTCAATAAGCAAGTCAAGAATAAATGGTTTAAGAAAAGTTTCTTTTCCAAAGAATATAACTCCTCATCCAATGAAGACAGTGATAACAAAGAATAAATGAACAAAAGAGTATTGTTTATGGCCAAGCACAATAAGCAAGAGGCATTTGACGAAGAAGGAGATGAATAAGAAGAGATGAATTAGGTTGAATTTAAAAAAGAAGTGATCAAGGTTATCAAAGAGCTCAAGGCCGAGAATAAGCACGCCAACACTCTTCAAGATAAGTTAAAGACAGAAAGGGAACAAGTCCTAAATATTAAAATCAATGTTGAAAAATACTAACTAATTGAAGAATCACTCAGGAAAGAATTAAAGGAAAGAAACAAGGAAAGAGAAGCATTGGAAGCTCAAATAGTCTCTCTACAAAAGGAAGTAAAAATTGGAAAAACGCTTCAAAACTATACCATTAGCTCAAAGCTAGTGGAAGAACTCATAAAAAATTAGTGATTATGCAATGACAAGACTGGTCTTGGTTACAAAGAAAAATACAAAAAGGAGTCAAGTCCTTCTATGACAACAAACGATGATGGATATGCAAAATCTAGTAAGTAGGAAAACCTCCTAGCTAAATCAAGAGATCAAGACTCATAGAAGAACCTTGTGATGGTCCTCGGTATTGCAACAAGAATTCTACAAATCCCAAGGCTACTGAATTTAATTATCAACCCAGGGCTCATACAAACTTAATAGGTATTGATGAGCACTAGTATTGCAGTAATAATGTTGCAACTCCTGTGCCTACCAACTTTACTTTATCAACTCGAGGTTCGTACAAACTTGGAGGTGATAGTGTTGTATACACAAGTAAAAGTGATGGGTCTACTCTTTGTCACGGCTCAGTTGGAAATAGACCACTAGGGCTTTTCAATCTAGACTTCTATGGATTCAGAAGAAGCTTGATTGCTAACGAGGGAAAGAGAAAGCTTGTCTACTGCAGTAAGGGAAAAAATACTGAGATCAAATGCTAAAAACACACCATTTTCTAACTAACTGCTGAGAGGCTATGCTTCAAAAGAATGCTAAGTTAACATTCATGCAATCTTACTGTCCTAAGCATTTAAATTAAAAACATCAAACATTGTACTACTGTGCATGTAAATGACTAAAATAAATCTGTTTTTCGTTTTATCTTTTTGTTTATGGAAAAGTGTGAAAGCTAATCTCTTTTGGTGATGTGGCAGGTGGCTTAGGGATGCTGGTGAATGGTTAGAAGGTTGGGGAGACCAGTAGGTGACCTTTTATAGCTTCCTAGAGGCTTCTCCCTCAATTCGGCCTCAAAACAGGCCACTACAGGAAAACCTACAGGATGTCCTAAAAACCTACAAGATTCCTTGTATTTCTATAGGATACAGCCGAGAGAAAAAGAATGGGTGTTGAAGGTGATGGAAGGCTTAGAGAAGGTGGTTGGTGGATGGAATGAGGCAACGAAATACCTAGGATCACTCCATAGCTCAAAACCAAAGTTGGAAGATGGCTGAATTTGCTCAACAATCTTGGAGAAGTTTCCTTAGAAAATGATGAAATTGGTGAGGGTCTTAGTGAATGAAAGGAATGATCATGGATGGATGAAGTTGGAAGGAGGTTTCTGACTATGATATCTCTCTATACTTTTGAAACACTTGCACGACATCAAACATTGACATCTACCCAAAATCATGTAAACAAGAAGAATTCCAATGATCTAGGAAAACAATGTTTAATGAGATAATTGTCTACTTCATGCATGGAGAAAACTTGCGGAATAAGTTGGAATCATTGATGAGATCTACTGTAATACAGAATATGGAAGAAATGATAACTAAATCCAACTCTTGCAAACTGATCAAATGATGGCCTAAGTACATAAAAAGCTAAATTCTATGAGAAAGTATAATTCTGTCTTTTTGGGGTTGCATAGGAGTTTTTTCCTCAAATCATGGTCCCTGAAGGAAGAAGTGAGGCCAAAAAACCTATTGATATATTTTTGATGTTCCTTTATCTCTTTTGAACTACTACTGAAGTAAAGCACAAATGGAAGCAAACTAATAAGCAACTAATCAAATCTACACTACTTGCAATGAAATAATCCTAAAGACAATTTAACCATTGAGCTATGAAATCAATCTAAGCATACAAATACAAGAAGAGGAGCATTTGATGCTAGGGTTGGGCCCTAACCCAAGAGGTTCAACCCTCTGGGTTAACGCAGTGGTGGATTAAGAAAATGCTCATTCTCATTATTAAAACAGGAAATTACATAGCAATGTCTTCCACAAGTCTTGAACTCGAAAACGACTAGCATTTTTAAAGAAAAAATTCGAATTCTAATGAGGCTCTAGGCCTCTTTATTTCTACCATTGAAGTCTCCAATTACTTACTTAAATCTAGGGAGGCTCAGCTCCTAAACTCAAGATAAACTAACTCTTTAACTGTCACTTGCTCGACTGCCTTTTGATCTCCATGATTTGGCTTCTTGAACTCCGAGCTAGTGTGATTGATGGAGGAATATTGAAATGAGGGAGGAGTTAAATGAGGAGGATTTACCTCCTACAATCTCTCTTCCTTGTCGCTGTTGAGTTATGGAAAAGGTATGAATTTGCCATTTATTTCCTTATATTTTCCTTTTATCATAACTCCTTTTTATTACTAAGATGATAATATATCGAAGAATAATAGCAAAAACTAGGGAGTTATTGATTATTGCGAATTAGTTAATTACTGTCTTTTTCATGCAGAAAATATAAGAAATGGAAAAAATACCATTTTGAAGGAAAATACAAAACAAAGTAACTGTTGTTCCTTCACCAAGAAGCCATGTCCAGACAAGTAGATTAGGATCGGAGCGCACAGTTAAGGATAAGGATGGAAAATTGCAACATCAATACGAGAAGACAAAGGGATCAAATGGAGTTAGAAGGTGGAGCATATCACTCAGGATCTCTTGATCCTGAGAGATCGCTGTTTTACAGTCTATATGTTATTCCTTGTTTCATCCGCCTGTCTAGTATAAAAGGGACAACGCTTGTAAATATTTAGGGATCACTTATCATTATTCAGAATTTGCTATTGTATTTCTCTGATCATCGACTCTCATTGATTAAACGGAGTACGATTGCATATAACATTTTCATATGATTAATACATAAGTCAGTTGCTATTCCATTTGTATATACTGAAGTAGTCAAGCAGTGCTTCACTAGCGGCTAAGGGCTCGGCCCTGGTGGATCCACTTGCTATCTATACCATTACTTACAAAACACAGTCGTGTGATGGTTTGGTTTGGTTTTCGTTCATTTACATCGCATTACTTTACTATTATTTGTTTCCAGAGTTTATGAATTGTTGTAACTGTATTTGAATTGCATTGCCATTCCTTTTCATCATAATAATATTATTACTTTCTGCAAACTATATTGTTATGTTGTTCATTTCAATTATAAAGCTTCGTTGTTCATTCGAGTAAATTGACTTTGCTGTTCATTGTAGATTGTTGTTCATTTCTACTAAATAACATTGTTGTTCATTTCCTTTCTGCAAGTATCTGGTTTTTCATTTTAGTCTTATTACAGTTAGCGTGTTTACTCCATTTCTATTGGCAACATTGTTGATTTAATTTCTTTCTATTTCCAATTAGTTGTTTTAAGTGTGGAGTGTAAGATCAACAACTATAAAGAACATTGACTATTACTATTAGAGTTTTCAGATTGTTATGTTTGATTTCATTTACATTAGTTGACAAAGGAAAGAGTTATTTCTACTGCATCCTTGACTGATAACTGCTATTAATTTCTTAAGTTAATGATTTAGTTTGAGAGCATTGAGTTTCTTTTAAATTGCAAATAGGTTTGATTTCAAGCATCCATTTACTCTTGTATTTGAAGCACTGTACTGCAAATTGGAAAACATTACTCTTGAGTTGAATTGATTGCCTCACACTGAGTACACTCTTGAAATAGAAAATCGCACCTGGATTGATAATTAATGTAGGCTAAATAGGAGTTAAAAAGACACCTTTTATACCTCAATAGTCCATTCGAGTTTTAGCCCTTAATCTAGCCAAAATTCCCTGATTTTCTCTCACAAACCTGCATTCAATGCACGTTAGTCCACTAGGAATAATATCTCACTTTGACTCATCTCATTAAACAAAATACAATCAAAATATGTAATAAATTGTGAGAAGAGTTGATTTGACTAAGCTAGGAGGTGAATTAAGGTCCATATAGTTACCCAATGATGAGGTTCATCATCATCCCCTACTAAAAGTGTTGCTCATCCTCTGAGCAACTCAATCAATATCCATGTCTTTCATAACTCTAGTAGCCTCCCTGACATCCCATGCTTCTATTGTAGTTTCCTCTTCTTATGCATAGAATATTGCCTTCCTTTCTATCTCCTCTCACTTCTTTCTTTCTTCCTCTTCCTTCCTTCCTTATAACATCCCTAAGAGCAGTGGTGGATTGAGTTTCAAGCCAATCCAATTGACTTTGAGTGTTTGGAGGGTTTGCTTGTACATGGGTGTCCTGTTCAGTGCTTCTCTCATTCTTTAAGGAGAATGGTACTATCTAATTTTCAAATTATATGGAAAAGTATTCCATATCCTTTGGCAAGCTTGCATGCTGTCATCCCCTAATAGCCTGAACATATCCTCAAAATGTGTAATTTATTGCTTTTGGGTACCAAGATATCTAGGCGCAAGTTGAGGATCATTTGCAATTAAGTTATGTGTGTTGATGATAGTCATTGGATTTGACTTCTCAGCTCTTATCATGAGAGACTTTGTTTGTTCCCTTGCCATTATCTTCTTCATTTATGCAACTCTTGCTTCCTCATGGTTCATCCATGATGCCAAAGCCATCAACCGTAAATCCCCTAGTTTTGCATTAGGGTCCCATGCATTCAAATCCATCAAGGCTAAGTTATGTAGGTAGAATTCAAACATCTTAGCCCTATTCTCCAGTGTGCTTTGATCATAGAGATCAATGAACTGTCTATAGTCTTGTAATGGCATAGTGCCTCTCTATCCTAGGGTCTTGACTTGGAACTGCAGCCACTGTTCTTTAAGGTATAATGCATAGGACTTAGTTGGCATCCTGCATTGGATTACCTCTAAGGATAGACTCGCCATGGATGCCAATTGATTCTCTCTTTCTTGTAGTTTTCCTTTCAATCAATGCATTTTCTGCCTCCAACTGAGCATTCATTATGGCCTCTCTGTCCCTCAGGCTGCTCAGTTCTCTGCCCATCTCCTTGAGCTTTTCCTCCATGTGATCTATGTCCTCCACTCCCTTGGACTTGGAAATCTGCATCCATCTATGTGTTCTTCCTCTTCCTTTTTCAAGCTCAAAGAATAATGGGATGGAAATTTTTTGTGGAATGACCCTACCCCCTTCAATAAATCTATAGTAGGAGTCAAGGTTAGGTTGAGGAATAGGTTCCCTTAGTTATGGATCCTCCTTCTTTGTTTCTAGCTGCATACACCCTTATTTATCCAATTTCTGAGTTTCATATAGGTTTAGCATAGTTTCCTGTAGGACTGCCTCTACTTCATGTAAGTCCTCCTATGTATCTTGTAGGATGTCATTTCGTTTGGATGAGGCAGATCTAGTCACAGGCCTTCTCACATAAGTGATATGAGACTTAGGGGAGGCTTGTCCTGAGGATCATTATCCTTGAATTTTCATAAGAGGAGCCATCTTCTCTTGTTGTTTAGGTGAGTATTCAATAATAATAGGAACCTTGGTGGAAGTTTGAGGTTTTCCTTGCCTTATTCTTGTACTTTTTCTTGTCCTAAAGTACAATGGAGTTTGTCTCTGTCTTTTTCCTTTTTGTTTGATAGGGGTGCTAAGGGCAGTGAGGGCAGCTGTTGCCTCTCTCTCAGTGGGTTCTGAAGACACCCTGGGTGACTCCTCCTTGTCTTCTACCTCCTCTTTTCCATTCCCCTTTTCATCCTTGTCTTTCTCCTCTTCTTCTCCCTTAGTTCCTTACTTTGTTCATTAGTTTCCTCCTTGGCATCTTCTTCTATCTCTTCACCACTTTCCTTCTATTTTTCTTCCTCTTATTCCTCATCTATTTCCTCTTCATCCTTCTCTGTTTATTATTCCTCTTTTACAGTTTCGTCTTCACCCTCTTCACTGGAAGTGGGGCTCTTTTCATATTCAAGGGCTTTTATATCTCCCTTTATTTGCATTTCTCTAAAGGTTGCCCATGTGATAGGAATTATGAGTTGTTGGAGGGCATATTCTATGATGAGTCTAATTAACCCATGATGGGATAGCTATTGGTGGTTTCCTTCCTACACCTTCATGCTCATATTTATTACTGGTTGAAGAAGGAAGTAGGGTATGCTGAGTCTGTGGTGAGGAGGTGTATTTGATCCAAACCTCAATTCTTCTAGAACCCTAAAGTGGTATACATATACCACACTATACCTACCTTCACAAGATATATATTTTATAAGGTGGTAGCTTATTTCATTCCAGGGATATGGTAGGCTTACTCTTCTGACTCCATGTTTGCCTTCCATGGATTCTTCTCCCTCTAAAAATAATTTCTTCTTTGCAGTTTGGCTATTTCCCTTGCTCTCCTTTCTCCAAGGCACTCCTAAGGGAAGTGTGGTAATTTTGCCTATGAGTTCAGGGGTGAGTTCTATGGAGAGGCCTCTCACCACAGCATTGGCATGGGTCCTAGTCAGTGGATTGAGGGAGAGAGGAAAATCTCTGGTACTTCATCATCATACCCCCTCAATTTCTCAGAGAAACACATCCATTTATGCCTTGTGAATCTCTCTAGCATAGGGGGGTGCTGATGAATCCTCACTGTGTTGATGGGATCCATCCTATTAAACCTGTTAGCTACCTATACCAATAGGTTTCATATTTCATGATTGGCAATGAAAAGGTCCAAATATGCTCTGCTTTGATGATGCAAAGATCACATATTTCCATAAGAATACAATCTGTGCTTATAGCTTGATGTGGACTCAATTTTGATGGATGGTCCAACAGTCTAATCTGGATCATGCCATGTTTTGAATTTTCAGTTGTAGAATAGAGAAAGAAGTCTGTCCAAACTGCTTAATCTTGGCAGACAAGTAGTTCAGGTAGAGAAGAAAAGGCTCCCAACAGCTTAATCTGGGACCTTGGAAGAAATAAGGGTAGAAGTAGATAGAAAAACAAAAGAAAAAGCCAAAGAAAAGAAAAGGCAAGTAAGGGTCTGCAAGTCCAAGTGCACCCTCCAAGAAGAAATAAAAAATGCTAGGCAAATAGATGGGTAGGCAGTTGGGGTTGCAGAAAGGTCATTTCTTATAAGTTGCATGTGTGCTAACTTTGTTTACCAAAGCAAAATCAATGAATTAAGAAGGTGTTATTCTTCATCAAGTTGCAGCAAGCAAGAAGCATGTCTAACCTCCCTTCTTCCCCTTTTCCATTTCATTACTAACACTCCCTCATCAGTTGAGATTCATGGAAGAGATTATGGTTTCATGGTGGTTCTTAATCTTTTTAGAAGCCACATTTCTTGTCTAAAATTCTTTTCATTTTGATCTACTCCCTAAACTAAGTAAGTTTCAAATAAACTTAGTAATTTTCCCCCTCATTCACATTTTCCCCCATATTAACTCTAACTCTATTATGTAATTCCCCTATGTTACCCTCCCCCTACTATTATTAACACCATGGTGTATAAACCCCAAAGTTTTGTATACATATCCCTCCCCTTGGCATTATAGCCAATAAATCCTCTATCAGGGATCAAATTGGCATCTGGTCACTTTGATGAACCTAAACCTCACCCTTCTCCCTTCTTTAAAGTCATTCCACCCATTAAAACCTTCGCTTGTAAAGAAAAAACCTTGTAAAAATCCCCTCCTACCCATAAACCCCTTTCAAATTGTGAAATAACCCAAAAACCCACCTTTTGGCGCTTATCCAAAGTTTCGGCGCGTATGTTTGATTATTTCAAATACATTAAAAGGCTTTACAAAAACCCATATCCTAATGTTTTCCGCCGGGCGCAGCTTCCAAAATAAATAATAAATTACTCCCGCCCCTCATCCGTATTGTTCGATCACATCACCCTTCCGTCAACCGTCGGATCGGACCCATGTGATCCGACGGCCCTCGTTGATATCAGAGCGGCCCCGACGTCCGACAGATACCTTCCGATATCTGTCAGAAGGTGACGTCAGGTGCCCGCCACACGCCTTCCCCACAATGCATCGGAGGTACGCCTGACACATTCCGCCTCCGTAGCTACAGCGGTGCGATATAAAACCGCTAACCGTTTCCGGTTTCTGTCAATCCGCTCATCCAACGTCATCCCCACATCATTGCCACCCCGCCATCGTGTCAACCTTTTTGTCCGCCCCCGTGCCAATGTGTCTGCCACCACATCATCCCCGTGGACCAATAGCAGCTCGCCACCTCACCCGATGACGTCATGCTGACGTCATCCGACTCCGACCCCACCCGATGACGTCATGCTGACGTCATCCCAAAAACGCGCCAATATTGCCAAAAATCCATTTTTAGGCCAAAATCTCGTGTTTTTTCCACTTTTGGCAAAAAACACTACTGTTACTTCTGCATGCTGCTCACGTCCAAACCAGCACCAGCCTGCTAAAGTCGATTCCGAGACTGCCAGAGCCTCCATTGTACCTGCATTCGCAACTCTTGCCGACGAATTCACCAGGTATTCTTCAAAATCATCCCATAAACCTGGTTTTATCCATAATTCCGCAAATAAACGGTTAACAGACTTTAAAACTCTGTTTTCACCATTAAACACACTATGACCCGCACTTATATCCAGCCAGTGAAGCCATTAAACTCCTGCAGGGCCGCATTTGACAAATTGAGTTGAAATTCACAGCTAGTTCGCGCAGTCATGAACTAGGAACCTTAACTGACCAAATTCACCACAGAAAACACTTTGCTCAGTCCTGCTACTGTTTTATCAGTCCTTCAAGCAGTATTTCAATTGCTGCAACTGTCTCACTCACCCTCTGTTCCATATAATTCAAATTTCTCCTTCAAAGAAAACTCTTGGGTTGCTCTGCATAGCAACTCTATCCATAAATCCTAGGCAAAGTCATGGATCCACCAGTGGCTCCAATAGCATTAAACATTGCTCCATTGAATGCCCCTCAGAGACAATTGGAATGGCAGTCTCTGGCAAACATGGACTATCAGATTTCAGAGGAAATGCTGATGGGTACTAAGTTCCACATTCAGCTGCTTAATGAACTGAAGGCTAAGCATGAGGCTGGAACAGATGTGCTGGGCATATGGAGCTCATTCCTCCCTATTTTCAAGCTCCCTCAAGTTAACCAATTCCCTGAGTTGATCCATCTGTGTGCTGAAAATTATGACCCCACTCAGAGGGCAGTTCTTGACCCTTCAGGATCAGCGGTATTTTATGTCACCCCAGAAGCTATCAGGGATATGCTCTGCTTCAGGACTGAGAAGAAACTGGTCCCTCTATCACTTGTAGACCTGATAAATCGAGGAGCCAGAATGACAGATGCTCAGGTCACCAAACTTAACCAGCTATATATTGGCTCTGACTCTGTGAAGTATCCTCCAATCAATCAGGTATACCTCAACCAACTGGGCAGAGATCTAGCTGACATGATTAGTCCCATTTTGGGCTACAACTCCATTGAGTTTGTTGATCAAACTGTGCTGGTAATCATGCTCATGTTTGCTCCTGGAAAGTCTCCTATCTGCTATGACTATGCCACCTATATAGCAGATAAAATACATGAGCAACTAATGAACCTGGCAAGAGAAAGAGTGTTCAGGTATACCTCCTACATTTACCACTTGATCTTATATCATCAACATCAAAAATTCTCTTTTCCAATCAAAAGAGAGGATGCCCAAGGCAATCCAAGATCAGTGGTATATTGGTCATCTGTTTTCCACTATAGAGGTGAAACCCCATACACTTATTGTGAGTTCATAGATCAGTTCATCCACCCAGCTATGTCAATCATGATGGGCTCACCCCCTCCAAGGCTCACAGATGAAATGCAAAGGATCCTGCAGCTATCCAAATCATACAGCATTGGGGACTGGTACTTTTACCAGCACCACACCGTCATCAGGATGTATGAGTGTGAACTGCCTCCCTACAGACTACCCAGATATGTGCCTATGAGGCTATTTGCCCTAGAATACTTCAGGTAGTTTGGCAATGTTGATGTGCTTCACTTTTCAGGCAAAGGCAAGAAAGCACAGTTGAAAGTCAGGAACCAACTGGGCCACTTTGTCTATAACCAAAGGGAGGAAGGTTGGAAAGAAGCAGACAGGATGCTTGAGTCCCTTGGCCTTCAAACTAGTTTCCTCTGGAAACCTTATGACCCCAACCACTTCATCACTTTGAGAAGGCTCAGATATAGGCTCTCTGGCTATGATCATCTAAAAATCCCTCACATTGAAAAACATGCTAACCAAGCAAAATGGAGGAGAGGAACCCTAGAAGAGCCGGTTACACAAGAAGAGCTGAATCAAAGAGCAGTGAGGAATCTTAAAAAGATGGCTGACCTTGAACTTTGTTCACAGGTGTTTTCACTGCCAAGCACACAAGTGGGAGCAGTTGCATCTTCCTCGACTGCAAACCAGCAAGCACCCAAAGCCACTGAAGATATATCTGGCAAGGGCAAGGAAAAAGAAATGGATACTGAACGGCCACAGCAACAGGTACAACAACAACAACAGCAAGTGTAGCAAGAAGAAGGGCAGCATAATAAAGAGCAGCCCCCACAGCAAGAAAGGGCAGTTGAAGCCCCAATTTCCACAGAACAGCAGGCACAAAATACAGTGCCTCCTAGGCAAGAGACATCAGTTGATGCCTCAATCCTCCAGACTCCACAAAAGGAGGACACTAGCAGAAAAAGGGACAGAGAGACTCCCTTGACCACATCAGAAAGTCATGGTGAGAAAAGAAAGAGAATGAACCCTTTCTCTGATGAGGAAATGCCAACAGGGCAGTCTCTGGGCATGGGCCCACCTAGCAGGGAAGTATCTGCAAGTTCCTTCCAAGGGGAACATAACAGAACTGTGGGAGGAGAAGTCAGCTCCTCTAGCCAGCAGAGGGAGGGTGAACTCAGCATCAAACAGCAGTTCATAGACATAAAGAAAAGGAGTGAGCCCATAAAAATACAGCTGTATAATCACTTGCTGAAGATGGCTCCCACCAACCAGCAAAGGCTGATGTCTGCTTTTGATGTCAGTGAAGGAAAGATGATCATGAGTCATTTCTTACCAGCTGTAGCACAGCCCCAAACTCATGCAGATTATATAAGGACCAATCTTGAGGTCCTTGCCAAAGACATCCACCCAATGGACAAAATTGAGTTGCACAAACAAACAGGTGAGATGGTCTATGCCTCCTTGGCAGACAAAACCTTGGACAACTACAGGCTGGAAAATAGCCTTAATAATACAGCTGCCCAACTTGAGTTGGAAAGGGCATCATCACAGGCTAAGGACAACAGAATTAGGTCCTTAGAAGATATAATTATTGAGATTGGGCATGATCCCAAAGATATCAAGGGCATCCAGGAGATATTGAAGATAAGGGATGCAGACATGGCTGCTTTGAAGAAAAAGATAAAATGCTGGCCACAATCCACCCTCAAACAGATGAGGTTGCCCAGCAGAGGCATGATAAGGAAGCTACAGATTTACTGGTGTCTCTCTATAAACAGCTCATTCAGGCACAAGAAAAGCTGGGAGAATCAGAGGCTGCACAGGCAGCATTACAGGCAGCTTTGAAACAAAGAGAAGAAGGACAGACCTCCCAGCCTCCTCCTGAAGTAATAAATCTTGAGGAAACTGCTCCACCTACTGTTCCTCCTCCTCAACAGCCAGAACAAGCAGCAACATCCACCTCAGCAGCACCACCAGCAACAGAGCAGGCCCCAAGCCTGGACATGCAAAAGCTGAGGAATGAGATCCAGGCCCTGGAAGCTCAAATGACAGAGCTGAATGAGACCAGGGATAAATTGGCCAAAGTGAATGACAGATATGATAAATCCAAGCAGTCTGTGGCAGAAAAGGGCAGGGAGATAAAAGCCCTCAAAGATAAAATCAAAGAGCTAGAAAATGAGCTCAAATTAGATAAAGTGGTGGCTGAGCTTAAAATAGTGCTGTGGGCTAACATTGGTCAATCTATCAATGAGCAATGGCAATATATTGAAACCATCCATGAGCAGTTGGACCTCATTCCAAAAGCACACACTGAAATTCAGAGAGCAAGAGCTGCTCTAAGCAACATGCCTGAGATAGCCACCAGGATGATCAATGTGCTTAACAATAGGACAAGCACTCAGTTGGCTGCCATGGGAATTCCAAACAGAACTGAGCACATTCAGTTGATCAAAAGGGTTCTCACACTGAGAAACTTAGTGCAGACATTGGAAAGAAGAACCCAGGATATGCAGACTGAGGTGAACAGGTTTTTGGAAAAGTTTCAGGTGTTAGAAAACAGAGGGCTCCCTAGCTTACTGAACAGCGCAGGGAGATTGTTCACACATGACCAGTATGCCAAAAGGGTCAACACATTTGCCACTAGTCAGATCAACGAGAAGCCCAGCACCTCAGAGGAAACAGGGCCAGCCACAGGACAGACTCTCTATAACAGAGTAGAGAATTTATTTTTTATAATGAATGAAATCAAACACCTGTTTGAGGCCCCTCCAAATTTTTATAAGTATACAGAGGCAGAGGAGACTATGGATGCTATCCTCAGGCATCAATTACCTACACATGACTGGTGGACCAAAGCAATACAAACAATTTTGTAAACAGTGAGCCATTCACCAAATTTTGTTTATAAAAATATGAATTGTTATGCAAAGCACAGTTTAATAAAATCAGCATACAAAGGAAAGATGAAAGGCTGAGCCAACTCAGCAGGGCTATTCGGTCACCACAGCAGCAAGCACAGTCACAGGTGGCAGGGCCGAGAAAATACAGCGCAGCAAACTTAAAGGCACATTTTCCAGCATTAAATCAAAGCGTTCCAACCGACTCAGTGACCTCCAAAGGTCAAAATATCCTCTGACAGACTTAAAGAGCAGTTATGTTGCAATCAAAGCTGCAATAACTTCTTTTCTACTTTTCTGTACGAAGTAATGAAGATATTTCTCTCTCAGATGACTCAATGCCTGAGATATTTTGTATAAACATTTCTATAAAGTCCCCTTCGCATGTTTTTGCAAAGGGGTTGTTGTTGATTTCTCCTGAAGAAGTTCTTATGCTGTAATCCTTTCAGAAGTTTAATATAGAAAGTGATGGAATTTCTCGGATTTCTGAGGTGTTGAATGCGTTCTGGTGTCTGTTGAAAACTGCAGGATTCCTGTGTACTTCACAATACAATAAGTTTCTGTAACTCTCTTTGTTATGTGCTTTAATCTTTTACAACCCATATATGTTTCTAATTTCTAATTGTTTAGCAACAAGGAAAAAGAATAACCTTCAGGACTTATTCAAGGAATACCCTGAGTTCAATCTGTGTTGTTAATGAATGTTTTCTTCAGCTGTAATCTTGATAAGTGTAATTCTTAATTGCTGCACTTTCTGAATATATCTTTCACAGTGAGCTTCGTTTCAGGAATTCAAGTTTGCTCCTGTGCAACATGCTTCACTTTCATATCACCAGCTCAATAGAAAATTCTTAATGCTTTCTGTTGGCTGACCATGCCTCACCACTTAAGTTTAAATTTGTTTGTTCGAAATACACAATAGGCCCTGCAGTCCGAACATCACCACTCCTGCGTTTCAAAGCATTTCACAACTCCAGACTCCATTGCCCAATGATATACTATTCTCTGAACACTACACCTTAAGCCCTGAAAGAAGTCCTTCAACCAAAACATAAACCAAAACCTGAGCTTAATACCTAGCCTAAAAAAAACACCATCATAACAGAGACAAATCATAAAGAGAGAGCCCTCTCTGATTACAGTTTGGCTAGAAACTGTGATCCAAAGATTGGTTAGTGGTTACCCCGGCCGTATTCCCTTGGGAGTCAAAGGGAACAACCTGGGTGTTAACATAATTGGCGACTCCACTGGGGACTATTTAGGATTTTCCAATTTCTATCTATCTCCCAAAGCTATAGATCAAGCCTGTATATCAGTCAGGAAGCCTTCAGAACTGTTTCTGTGTTACATTAACAGCTTTAGGGAAGAGCTGCTTCAGTCAATCTTCTTAGCTTTAAAACGTATATAGCCATTTCAAAATCTTCATCCAGTCCTTGCAGATATAAAAATTTCCTATAAAATCCTAAAAACAGTTAGAAGCTGGCTCCCAAGAAAAATCCACGGCATACTAGGGCAAATCCTGACCCTAATCCACCCATCATTGTTGATAATCCAAATACCATCCCTAGAAACATTAGGAGGCAGCAAAGGCAGGAGCAGCCTGCTGATTTAACCTCAGATTCATATCATCCCAGCCTTATCTCTACCCCATGCAAGGTCCTTTTTCGGTCCACCCCCACTTCCCCTAGTTCACCATCCACATCTCAAAGTCCTCCTCTCACATCTTCATCCACTGCACATATCCCCTTGACCAACACTGTAGGTTCACCCTTACCTATCACCCCAGTCGTACCCATTGTTCCTATTATCCCAGCTACCCCTGTTAATCCTCCAAACCCTGTAAATATGGCTAACAGATATGCACCCTTGCAAATACCAGCTAATGCTGCAGCTCTACCCCAAGATTACCAAACCAAAATCTCATATTTTGACTCCAATGGCCCTCTGACAGCTGTCCAGCATGCTAAGAGGATGCAAGACCACTTTGAGACCTATGAAATAGATGATGACAGTGTCAGAATGAGGATGTTTGTTCAAAGCCTAACTGGGGATGTAAGAACTTGGTTTAGGTCCTTGAATGCAAATTCCATCACAACTCCTGATGAACTGTATCAAGCCTTTACTAGCAGATGGGAGAAGAAGAAGGATCCTCTGCACATACTTGGGGAATATGACACTATCAAAAGAGGTCCCCAAGAGACTGTTTTGGAGTATTGTGCATGATTTAACAATGTATATAACGCAATCCCACAAAATCTAAGACCCCCTCCTGATTTAGCTTTGTACAAATTCCCTGATGGTTTTGACCCTGACATGGCCTATCAGTTGAAGGAAAGAGATCCTCAATCCCTTGCAGAGGCCCAAAGGGTTGCTGTCATAGTGGAAGCTAACCTGATTGCCAAAAGAAACAGAGCAAGGTTGGAAAAAAGGACTGTTTTCAAGGAGGAACCCTCTGCCTTTGATCAAAAGCTGGATGCAATACTCACTGGAATGAAGAGATTAGGTGACAGAGTGGAATTGGTTGAGAGAAAATCATCATGGGAAGTACCACAAAACAACCCTCCTAGGAATCCAAATTTTAGGAGAACTCAAAACCCAAATATTGGCAAGGCCAGTGCTGACCAAGACATAAGACCCCCTTTCCAAGAAAATTATGCAGAAACTTCCACATCAACAGAGCCCAATGAAGATCCTGAGATTAATTTAATGGGTCTAGATGGTGAAAGTCAAGTTTTCTTAACACAAGAAGATCATGAGGATGATGAAATCAAACTGTTCCAAACTAAATCAGGTGAATCCTTTGACTTTAAACAGGGCTATGACACTGCTGTTTATGAGGTCCATAAACAATACAAGCTGAGGAGCAGAACTGTGAATATAAACCAGCCTGAAAAGATAAAGGATAATCAGCAGCCTGAAAGAGTTATAGTCATAGAGCCTAATGACAAAACAAATTCACCTGCAGAAGAAGTGATCATTGAAGAGATCACTGAACCACTGTCCGTAAAACAGCAGCCTGTGGCCACTTCACCTTCTCAGCCTAATTTGAATGTTACTCCCCAAGAGATGAGTAAAAGAGGCAAGTCCCAAAATCAAGATAAAAATCAAGAAGAAGATTTAATGAACAAGGAAAGGACTGTTATCCATAACCCCAAGACCCAATCTGAAAAACCCTTTGACCTAGAAACTGAAATTGGCAAACTAAAGATAGCAATTCCTCTCTCAGAACTAGCCAAGCATGACATCTATAAACTACAGATCAAAAAGTCCCTTCAACTCACTAGCAACAAAGATGATGTCAATGTGCTGGATGACACCCCAGAATTACTGTTCGGCCCAGAAGTGGATGGAAAAACGGTAGTCACAGGGGTATTACCTTTTTATGTTAGCTTACACATTCATGATAAAATACTACATAATGCAATGTTTGACTCAGGTGCCTCTCACAATCTCATGCCAAAAGCAGTCATGGAGAGATTGAATCTAGACATAACAAGACCATACAAGGACCTATTTTCCTTTGACTCCAGCCAAGTCAAGTGTCTGGGTCTCATAAAATATTTATGTGTGTCTCTGGTTCAATACCCAAACAAGACAATCCTAATGGATGTGGTTGTTGCTGATATCCCACCTAAGTATGGGATGTTGTTATCAAGATCATGGGGAGCTAAGCTCCAAGGTTCCCTACAATTAGACATGTCATATGCCACCATCTCTGTTTTTGGGCAACCAAAAAGACTGTACAGAGAAACACTCATGAAATACATGGTCAGCAGTGAAGAAAAGCCTTAAAACTTTCCCATATATGCTGTCCATTCAGACATAGACTCATACATTCTCTTCAATGACAGCACAACTCCCTCAAAAGGTGAGGTTGAAACCAAGATACTCATACAGGAGGAAGACTCAAATGAAAGAATTACCACCCATGAAACAACAGCCAATCAAACACTAGATACTGCTGCTGTTCTAAATATCAAGCATACCCAATCAAATGATGAAACTGTCCTAGAAGACAAGCTAGATGAAAAACCACAACTTCTACTCACATTGCCAGCCCATGAACAGATCATTAAATCTCCTTCCCAACAGGATATTCTATGGTTCCTTGAATTTGATGGCTCAGTCAACAAGTTAGGGGCAGGAGCTGGAGTTTGGGTACACAATAAAGAAAATAGTCATGCAGAAGGCAGAGCCTATAGATTGAACTTCAGATGTACTAATAACATGGCAGAATATGAAGCTCTTTTACTAGGCCTCAAGTTAGTAAAGTTCTTACAAGCTGCCAGGGTTTCAATCATGGGTGATTCAGATTTAGTTATCCAACAAGTGAAGGGAAATTTTGTCACCAATGACAAAAGGCTAAGGACTTATAGGTCTGCTGTTGCTGAGGTACTAAACTTTTTCTCTGAATTCCAAATCACTAAAATTCCTAGAACCCACAATCTGCATGCTCATAGTTTAGCCACATTTGCAAGTACATGCAAGCTGCCTTTTGAGCCCCATCATTGTTTTACAGCTGAGGTAAAACTCAGACCCTCCATTCCAAACAATGTTAATGATTGGCAAGTATTTGAGGATGACAAGCAAATAAACCATTTTTTAACTCTGCAGCAAGAATTTGCAGGATTAAATATTGACACTGATACAGCAAGTCAATCACAAATACTTGATACAGCAAGTCAATCACAAATACTTGAAAGAGCAAGTCCATCACAAATACAGTTTCAACAGATTACTCACCCAATATCACCTAGAACAGCAAAGCAAATGTTAAACCCAACTATTTTCAACAAGGACAACATTCAGCAAATTCAATCAATCAATTGTGAGGAAGTGGCCAATGCTGAAACTGAAATCATAGAGCTGAAAGACAATTTTTTACCAACAGGCCTAACTCCACTAGAGGACATCTTTGATTCAAATGATATTCCCAGAAAACCAAAAATGCAGCCCTTAAATGCAGCCATTCAAGAATGCAACATAGGTACAATTGACAAACCCAAAATAATTAAATTGTCTGCATCTTTACCTCCTGATCAAAAGCCTAAATACATTGACCTCTTTAAAGAGTTCCAGGATGTTTTTGCATGGAGTTATGAGGACCTAAAGTCCTATGACACCTCTGTAATCCAGCACACTATCCCTCTCAAGCCTGATCAAAAACCCTTTAAACAAAAACTGAGGAGAATCAATCCAATGCTCCTCCCAGCAATGGAACAAGAGGTACAGAAAATGTTCAAGGCTGGCATCATAGCACCAATCAGATTCTCTGAATGGATCTCCAACCTAGTCCCTACAAGAAAGAAGACTGGTGAAATTAGGCTGTGTGTGGACTTAAGGAATCTGAACCAAGTATCCCTCAAAGACAACTATCCCTTACCCAAGATGGATCACATTCTCCAAAGAGTGGTAGGGGCCTCAAGGATCTCATTACTGGATGGATTTTCAGGCTTCAATCAAATCCTGGTACACCCTGATGATCAAGACAAAACAACATTCACAACCCCATGGGGAACTTTCAAATATGTAAAGATGCCTTTTGGATTGAAAAATGCAGGGGCAACATTTCAAAGAGCAATGAATATTGCTTTTGCCAAGGAGATTCATGACTTTTTAGTCATTTACCTAGATGACCTTACACCTTTCTCAAAATCAGACCAAGAACATATAAAACATTTGAGACAGATCTTCCTAAAATGCAGAAAATATGGAATTTCCTTGAATCCCAAGAAATCCCTATTTGGTTTAGAGGAAGGTAAGTTATTGGGCCACATCATTTCTAAAGATGGCATTAGAATTGACCCAGATAGGATACAAGCTATCCTACAAATGCCTCACCCAAGAAATGTCAAAGAACTGCAAGGATTCTTGGGAAAAATCAATTTCTTGAGAAGGTTTATCCCAAACTTAGCAGAACTAATCAGATTATTAAATAACATGCTAAAAAAGGATTCAAAAGTCAAGTGGACTGTTGAAGCCAATCAAGCCTTTGAAAGTATAAAACTGGCCCTTACCCAAACCCCAGTGTTGACCAATCCTCAATTCGACAGAGAATTTATCATTTTCTCTTTTGCCTCCCAGCATACAATTGCTGCTGTTTTGTTACATAAAGATGACCAAGGAAATGAAAAGCCAATTGCTTTCTTTAGCAGAGCTCTTAGAGATGCACCTTTAAAGTATCAAATCATGGAAAAGCAAGCTTATGCTTTGGTCAAAGCTATTAAAGACTTTAGGATTTACATCCTTTATTCACATGTTATAGCTTATGTACCAAGTCCTATTGTCAAAGACATTCTCACCCAAGAAAACTTAGAAGGCAGAAGAGGAAAGTGGATTGCAAGCATCTTGGAATTTGATATTGAAATAAAACCTACAAAACTAATAAAAGGGCAAGGTTTGGCCAAACTAATGACAGAAGCAAATTTCCAAGCCTTAGACATCAACCAGCTGGACAGTGAACAGGAGCTGGCAACTCCAAAGATCAATGTAGCCTTTGAACAATCCCCTTGGTACTCTGATATATGTTATGTATTGCAAAACCTGTGTGCTCCCCCAGGATTGTCCAGAACTAAATGTAGGTTCTTAAAAATGAAAGCTTCTAAATTCTGTGTTATGGATGGAAATCTGTTGTGGAAAAACCATGAAGGCATATTGCTAAACTGCCTAGTTGAGAATGAAACTGACAATATCATAAAGGAGTTTCATGCAGGTGACTGTGGTGGACACTTGTACTGGAAGTCCACTGTGGATAAAATACTAAGGGCTGGGTACTACTGGCCCACCATGTTCTCTGATGTCAAGAAATTCACCACCTCATGTCATAAATGTCAAGTGTTTGAGGGAAAGAGACAGTTGCTACCACTTCCCTTAAGGCCTATTGCAACAGAGAGACCTTTTCAACAATGGGGCTTGGATTTCATTGGGGAAATTCATCCCTCATCTTCAGGCCAACATAGATGGATCTTAACAGCCACAGACTACTTCACTAAGTGGATTGAAGCTGTTCCATGCAGACAAGCAAATGACTCCACTATCATTCAGTTCTTGGAGAACAACATATTGGCTAGATTTGGCTGTCCTGACAAAATAATAACAGACAATGCTGCTGCTTTCAGATCCAAGAAAATGGTGAACTTCTGCCATAAATTTCACATCACCTTGGGCCATTCTACTGCATACTATCCCCAAGGAAATGGCCTTGCTGAGTCATCAAATAAAAGTCTGGTAAACATCATAAAGAAAGTGCTAGAAGAGAACAAAAAGAACTGGCATAAGAAGCTTGTAAATGCTCTATGGGCAGATAGACTAACAACCAAGAGATCAATTGGGACCAGCCCATACGAGTTGGTTTATGGATTAGAAGCCAAATTCCCTTCATCACTAGGGGTACCTGTTATGAAACTTCTTCAAGAAAGCCAAGCTGAACCAAATGATATGCAAAGAAGAATCAATCAAATCATATGTTTACAGCAAACTAGAGACCAAGTTTTCAACAGAGTTCAAGTTCTAGAAGAAAAATTAAAGAAGGCCTTTGATAGGAGAACTAAGGCAGAAGATTTCAACATTGGTGACAAAGTCCTCAAGTGGGATTCAAGAAGAGAGGATAAGGGAAAACATGGAAAATTTGATTCCCTTTGGAGAGGACCATTTGTTGTCCAAGCAGTACAAGGAAACAACACTTATTTCCTTAAAAGTCTCAATGAAACTGATTTGGATGAAGGTCCTGTGAATGGCAGGATGCTGAAGCACTATTTTGACTACCATCCATAAGTGCAGCCTGAATTTTCCCTTGTACATATCCAGATGTATATATTATTTTCTGTCAACATGTAAAAATGCAATTTCTCAAAGTTTTCTTAAAACTGCCAGTAAAAGGTAAATAGAATCAGAGGACTACCATGAAGAGAAGCACACAATTTTGGCATTTCAAAGCAGCAAACTTCAAGGTTGGCAAGAGCAGTCAAGGAGCAAGGCAATCTGACCTGCTGTTCTTGGTCTTTCAAATGAAAAACCATCCCCATGTGGAGCCACTGTTAGCTACCTATACCAATAGGTTTCATATTTCATGATTGGCAATGAAAAGGTCCAAATATGCTCTGCTTTGATGATGCAAAGATCACATATTTCCATAAGAATACAATCTGTGCTTATAGATTGATGTGGACTCAATTTTGATGGATGGTCCAACAGTCTAATCTGGATCATGCCATGTTTTGAATTTTCAGTTGTAGAATAGAGAAAGAAGTCTGTCCAAACTGCTTAATCTTGGTAGACAAGTAGTTCAGGTAGAGAAGAAAAGGCTCCCAACAGCTTAATCTGGGACCTTGGAAGAAATAAGGGTAGAAGTAGATAGAAAAACAAAAGAAAAATCCAAAGACAAGAAAAGGCAAGTAAGGGTCTGCAAGTCCAAGTGCACCCTCCAAGAAGAAATAAAAAATGCTAGGCAAATAGATGGGTAGGCAGTTGGGGTTGCAGAAAGGTCATTTCTTATAAGTTGCATGTGTGCTAACTTTGTTTACCAAAGCAAAATCAATGAATTAAGAAGGTGTTATTCTTCATCAAGTTGCAGCAAGCAAGAAGCATGTCTAACCTCCCTTCTTCCCCTTTTCCATTTCATTACTAACACTCCCTCATCAGTTGAGATTCATGGAAGAGATTATGGTTTCATGGTGGTTCTTAATCTTTTTAGAAGCCACATTTCTTGTCTAAAATTCTTTTCATTTTGATCTACTCCCTAAACTAAGTAAGTTTCAAATAAACTTAGTAATTTCCCCCTCATTCACATTTTCCCCCATATTAACTCTAACTTTATTATGTAATTCCCCTATGTTACCCTCCCCCTACTATTATTAACACCATGGTGTATAAACCCCAAAATTTTGTATACATATCCCTCCCCTTGGCATTATAGCCAATAAATCCTCTATCAGGGATCAAATTGGCATCTGGTCACTTTGATGAACCTAAACCTCACCCTTCTCCCTTCTTTAAAGTCATTCCACCCATTAAAACCTTCGTTTGTAAAGAAAAAACCTTGTAAAAATCCCCTCCTACCCATAAACCCCTTTCAAATTGTGAAATAACCCAAAAACCCACCTTTTGGCGCTTATCCAAAGTTTCGGCGCGTATGTTTGATTATTTCAAATACATTAAAAGGCTTTACAAAAACCCATATCCTAATGTTTTCCGCCGGGTGCAGCTTCCAAAACAAATAATAAATTACTCCCGCCCCTCATCCGTATTGTTCGATCACATCACCCTTCCGTCAACCGTCGGATCGGACCCATGTGATCCGACGACCCTCGTTGATATCGGAGCGGCCCCGACGTCCGACAGATACCTTCCGATATCTGTCAGAAGGTGACGTCAGGTGCCCGCCACACGCCTTCCCCACAATGCATCGGAGGTACGCCTGACACATTCCGCCTCCGTAGCTATAGCGGTGCGATATAAAACCGCTAACCGTTTCCGGTTTCTGTCAATCCGCTCATCCAACGTCATCCCCACGTCATTGCCACCCCGCCATCGCGTCAACCTTTTTGTCCGCCCCCGTGCCAATGTGTCTGCCACCGCATCATCCCCGTGGACCAATAGCAGCTCGCCACCTCACCCGATGACGTCATGCTGACGTCATCCGACTCCGACCCCACCCGATGACGTCATGCTGACGTCATCCCAAAAACGCGCCAATATTGCCAAAAATCCATTTTTAGGCCAAAATCTCGTGTTTTTTCCACTTTTGGCAAAAAACACTACTGTTATTTCTGCATGCTGCTCACGTCCAAACCAGCACCAGCCTGCTAAAGTCGATTCCGAGACCGCCAGAGCCTCCATTGCACCTGCATTCGCAACTCTTGCCGACGAATTCACCAGGTATTCTTCAAAATCATCCCATAAACCTGGTTTTATCCATAATTCCGCAAATAAACTGTTAACAGACTTTAAAACTCTGTTTTCACCATTAAACACACTGTGACCTGCACTTATATCCAGCCAGTGAAGCCATTAAACTCCTGCAGGGCCGCATTTGACAAATTGAGTTGAAATTCGCAGCTAGTTCGCGCAGTCGTGAACTAGGAACCTTAACTGACCAAATTCACCACAGAAAACACTTTGCTCAGTCCTGCTACTGTTTTATCAGTCCTTCAAGCAGTATTTCAATTGCTGCAACTGTCTCACTCACCCTCTGTTCCATATAATTCACATTTCTCCTTCAAAGAAAACTCTTGGGTTGCTCTGCATAGCAACTCTATCCATAAATCCTAGGAGAAGTCATGGATCCACCAGTGGCTCCAATAGCATTAAACATTGCTCCATTGAATGCCCCTCAGAGACAATTGGAATGGCAGTCTCTGGCAGACATGGACTATCAGATTTCAGAGGAAATGCTGATGGGTACTAAGTTCCACATTCACCTGCTTAATGAACTGAAGGCTAAGCATGAGGCTGGAACAGATGTGCTGGGCATATGGAGCTCATTCCTCCCTATTTTCAAGCTCCCTCAAGTTAACCAATTCCCTGAGTTGATCCATCTGTGTGCTGAAAATTATGACCCCACTCAGAGGGCAGTTCTTGACCCTTCAGGATCAGCGGTATTTTATGTCACCCCAGAAGCTATCAGGGATATGCTCTGCTTCAGGACTGAGAAGAAACTGGTCCCTCTATCACTTGTAGACCTGATAAATCGAGGAGCCAGAATGACAGATGCTCAGGTCACCAAACTTAACCAGCTATACATTGGCTCTGACTCTGTGAAGTATCCTCCAATCAATCAGGTATACCTCAACCAACTGGGCAGAGATCTAGCTGACATGATTAGTCCCATTTTGGGCTACAACTCCATTGAGTTTGTTGATCAAACTGTGCTGGTAATCATGCTCATGTTTGCTCCTGGCAAGTCTCCTATCTGCTATGACTATGCCACCTATATAGCAGATAAAATACATGAGCAACTAATGAACCTGGCAAGAGAAAGAGTGTTCAGGTATACCTCCTACATTTACCACTTGATCTTATATCATCAACATCAGAAATTCTCTTTTCCAATCAAAAGAGAGGATGCCCAAGGCAATCCAAGATCAGTGGTATATTGGTCATCTGTTTTCCACTGTAGAGGTGAAACCCCATACACTTATTGTGAGTTCATAGATCAGTTCATCCACCCAGCTATGTCAATCATGATGGGCTCACCCCCTCCAAGGCTCACAGATGAAATGCAAAGGATCCTGCAGCTATCCAAATCATACAGCATTGGGGACTGGTACTTTTACCAACACCACACCGTCATCAGGATGTATGGGTGTGAACTGCCTCCCTACAGACTACCCAGATATGTGCCTATGAGGCTATTTGCCCTAGAATACTTCAGGCAGTTTGGCAATGTTGATGTGCTTCACTTTTCAGGCAAAGGCAAGAAAGCACAGTTGAAAGTCAGGAACCAACTGGGCCACTTTGTCTATAACCAAAGGGAGGAAGGTTGGAAAGAAGCAGACAGGATGCTTGAGTCCCTTGGCCTTCAAACTAGTTTCCTCTGGAAACCTTATGACCCCAACCACTTCATCACTTTGAGAAGGCTCAGATATAGGCTCTCTGGCTATGATCATCTAAAAATCCCTCACATTGAAAAACATGCTAACCAAGCAAAATGGAGGAGAGGAACCCTAGAAGAGCCGGTTACACAAGAAGAGCTGAATCAAAGAGCAGTGAGGAATCTTAAAAAGATGGCTGACCTTGAACTTTGTTCACAGGTGTTTTCACTGCCAAGCACACAAGTGGGAGCAGTTGCATCCTCCTCGACTGCAAACCAGCAAGCACCCAAAGCCACTGAAGATATATCTGGCAAGGGCAAGGAAAAAGAAATGGATACTGAACGGCCACAGCAACAGGTACAACAACAACAACAGCAAGTGCAGCAAGAAGAAGGGCAGCATAATAAAGAGCAGCCCCCACAGCAAGAAGGGGCAGTTGAAGCCCCAATTTCCACAGAACAGCAGGCACAAAATACAGTGCCTCCTAGGCAAGAAACATCAGTTGATGCCTCAATCCTCCAGACTCCACAAAAGGAGGACACTAGCAGAAAAAGGGACAGAGAGACTCCCTTGACCACATCAGAAAGTCATGGTGAGAAAAGACAGAGAATGAACCCTTTCTCTGATGAGGAAATGCCAACAGGGCAGTCTCTGGGCATGGGCCCACCTAGCAGGGAAGTATCTGCAAGTTCCTTCCAAGGGGAACATAACAGAACTGTGGGAGGAGAAGTCAGCTCCTCTAGCCAGCAGAGGGAGGGTGAACTCAGCATCAAACAACAGTTCATAGACATAAAGAAAAGGAGTGAGCCCATAAAAATACAGTTGTATAATCACTTGCTGAAGATGGCTCCCACCAACCAGCAAAGACTGATGTCTGCTTTTGATGTCAGTGAAGGAAAGATGATCATGAGTCATTTCTTACCAGCTGTAGCACAGCCCCAAACTCATGCAGATTATATAAGGACCAATCTTGAGGTCCTTGCCAAAGACATCCACCCAATGGATAAAATTGAGTTGCACAAACAAACAGGTGAGATGGTCTATGCCTCCTTGGCAGACAAAACCTTGGACAACTACAGGCTGGAAAATAGCCTTAATAATACAGCTGCCCAACTTGAGTTGGAAAGGGCATCATCACAGGCTAAGGACAACAGAATTAGGTCCTTAGAAGATATAATTATTGAGATTGGGCATGATCCCAAAGATATCAAGGGCATCCAGGAGATATTGAAGATAAGGGATGCAGACATGGCTGCTTTGAAGAAAAAGATAAAAATGCTGGCCACAATCCACCCTCAAACAGATGAGGTTGCCCAGCAGAGGCATGATAAGGAAGCTACAGATTTACTGGTGTCTCTCTATAAACAGCTCATTCAGGCACAAGAAAAGCTGGGAGAATCAGAGGCTTCACAGGCAGCATTACAGGCAGCTTTGAAACAAAGAGAAGAAGGACAGACCTCCCAGCCTCCTCCTGAAGTAATAAATCTTGAGGAAACTGCTCCACCTACTGTTCCTCCTCCTCAACAGCCAGAACAAGCAGCAACATCCACCTCAGCAGCACCACCAGCAACAGAGCAGGCCCCAAGCCTGGACATGCAAAAGCTGAGGAATGAGATCCAGGCCCTGGAAGCTCAAATGACAGAGCTGAATGAGACCAGGGATAAATTGGCCAAAGTGAATGACAGATATGATAAATCCAAGCAGTCTGTGGCAGAAAAGGGCAGGGAGATAAAAGCCCTCAAAGATAAAATCAAAGAGCTAGAAAATGAGCTCAAATTAGATAAAGTGGTGGCTGAGCTTAAAATAGTGCTGTGGGCTAACATTGGTCAATCTATCAATGAGCAATGGCAATATATTGAAACCATCCATGAGCAGTTGGACCTCATTCCAAAAGCACACACTGAAATTCAGAGAGCAAGAGCTGCTCTAAGCAACATGCCTGAGATAGCCACCAGGATGATCAATGTGCTTAACAATAGGACAAGCACTCAGTTGGCTGCCATGGGAATTCCAAACAGAACTGAGCACATTCAGTTGATCAAAAGGGTTCTCACACTGAGAAACTTAGTGCAGACATTGGAAAGAAGAACCCAGGATATGCAGACTGAGGTGAACAGGTTTTTGGAAAAGTTTCAGGTGTTAGAAAACAGAGGGCTCCCTAGCTTACTGAACAGCGCAGGGAGATTGTTCACACATGACCAGTATGCCAAAAGGGTCAACACATTTGCCACTAGTCAGATCAACGAGAAGCCCAGCACCTCAGAGGAAACAGGGCCAGCCACAGGACAGACTCTCTATAACAGAGTAGAGAATTTATTTTTTATAATGAATGAAATCAAACACCTGTTTGAGGCCCCTCCAAATTTTTATAAGTATACAGAGGCAGAGGAGACTATAGATGCAATCCTCAGGCATCAATTACCTACACATGACTGGTGGACCAAAGCAATACAAACAATTTTGTAAACAGTGAGCCATTCACCAAATTTTGTTTATAAAAATATGAATTGTTATGCAAAGCACAGTTTAATAAAATCAGCATACAAAGGAAAGATGAAAGGCTGAGCCAACTCAGCAGGGCTATTCGGTCACCACAGCAGCAAGCACAGTCACAGGTGGCAGGGCCGAGAAAATACAGCGCAGCAAACTTAAAGGCACATTTTCCAGCATTAAAGCAAAGCGTTCCAACCGACTCAGTGACCTCCAAAGGTCAAAATATCCTCTGACAGACTTAAAGAGCAGTTATGTTGCATTCAAAGCTGCAATAACTTCTTTTCTACTTTTCTGTACGAAGTAATGAAGATATTTCTCTCTCAGATGACTTAATGCCTGAGATATTTTGTGTAAACATTTCTATAAAGTCCCCTTCGCATGTTTTTGCAAAGGGTTGTTGTTGATTTCTCCTGAAGAAGTTCTTATGCTGTAATCCTTTCAGAAGTTTAATAAAGAAAGTGATGGAATTTCTCGGATTTCTGAAGTGTTGAATGCGTTCTGGTGTCTGTTGAAAACTGCAGGATTCCTGTGTACTTCACAATACAATAAGTTTCTGTAACTCTCTTTGTTATGTGCTTTAATCTTTTACAACCCATATATGTTTCTAATTTCTGAATATTTAGCAACAAGGAAAAAGAATAACCTTCAGGACTTATTCAAGGAATACCCTGAGTTCAATCTGTGTTGTTAATGAATGTTTTCTTCAGCTGTAATCTTGATAAGTGTAATTCTTAATTGCTGCACTTTCAGAATATATCTTTCACAGTGAGCTTTGTTTCAGGAATTCAAGTTTGCTCCTGTGCAACATGTTTCACTTTCATATCACCAGCTCAATAGAAAATTCTTAATTGCTTTCTGTTGGCTGACCATGCTTCACCACTTAAGTTTAAATTTGTTTGTTTGAAATACACAATAGGCCCTGCAGTCCGAACATCACCACTCCTGCGTTTCAAAGCATTTCACAACTCCAGACTCCATTGCCCAATGATATACTATTCTCTGAACACTACACCTTAAGCCCTGAAAGAAGTCCTTCAACCAAAACATAAACCAAAACCTGAGCATAATACCTAGCCTAAAAACACCATCATAACAGAGACAAATCATAAAGAGAGAGCCCTCTCTGATTACAGTTTGGCTAGAAACTGTGATCCAAAGATTGGTTAGTGGTTACCCCGGCCGTATTCCCTTGGGAGTCAAAGGGAACAACCTGGGTGTTAACATAATTGGCGACTCCACTGGGGACTATTTAGGATTTTCCAATTTATATCTATCTCCCAAAGCTATAGATCAAGCCTGTATATTAGTCAGGAAGCCTTCAGAACTGTTTCTGTGTTACATTAACAGCTTTAGGGAAGAGCTGCTTCAGTCAATCTTCTTAGCTTTAAAATATATAGCCATTTCAAAATCTTCATCCAGTCCTTGCAGATATAAAAATTTCCTATAAAATCCTAAAAAACAGTTAGAAGCTGGCTCCCAAGAAAAATCCACGGCATACTAGGGCAAATCCTGACCCTAATCCACCCATCATTGTTGATAATCCAAATACCATCCCTAGAAACATTAGGAGGCAGCAAAGGCAGGAGCAGCCTGCTGATTTAACCTCAGATTCATATCATCCCAGCCTTATCTCTACCCCATGCAAGGTCCTTTTCCGGTCCACCCCCACTTCCCCTAGTTCACCATCCACATCTCAAAGTCCTCCTCTCACATCTTCATCCACTGCACATATCCCCTTGACCAACACTGTAGGTTCACCCTTACCTATCACCCCAGTCGTACCCATTGTTCCTATTATCCCAGCTACCCCTGTTAATCCTCTAAACCCTGTAAATATGGCTAACAGATATGCACCCTTGCAAATACCAGCTAATGCTGCAGCTCTACCCCAAGATTACCAAACCAAAATCTCATATTTTGACTCCAATGGCCCTCTGACAGCTGTCCAGCATGCTAAGAGGATGCAAGACCACTTTGAGACCTATGAAATAGATGATGACAGTGTCAGAATGAGGATGTTTGTTCAAAGCCTAACTGGGGATGTAAGAACTTGGTTTAGGTCCTTGAATGCAAATTCCATCACAACTCCTGATGAACTGTATCAAGCCTTTACTAGCAGATGGGAGAAGAAGAAGGATCCTCTGCACATACTTGGGGAATATGACACTATCAAAAGAGGTCCCCAAGAGACTGTTTTGGAGTATTGTGCACGATTTAACAATGTATATAACGCAATCCCACAAAATCTAAGACCCCCTCCTGATTTAGCTTTGTACAAATTCCCTGATGGTTTTGACCCTGACATGGCCTATCAGTTGAAGGAAAGAGATCCTCAATCCCTTGCAGAGGCCCAAAGGGTTGCTGTCACAGTGGAAGCTAACCTGATTGCCAAAAGAAACAGAGCAAGGTTGGAAAAAAGGACTGTTTTCAAGGAGGAACCCTCTGCCTTTGATCAAAAGCTGGATGCAATACTCACTGGAATGAAGAGATTAGGTGACAGAGTGGAATCGGTTGAGAGAAAATCATCATGGGAAGTACCACAAAACAACCCTCCTAGGAATCCAAATTTTAGGAGAACTCAAAAGCCAAATATTGGCAAGGCCAGTGCTGACCAAGACATAAGACCCCCTTTCCAAGAAAATTATGCAGAAACTTCCACATCAACAGAGCCCAATGAAGATCCTGAGATTAATTTAATGGGTCTAGATGGTGAAAGTCAAGTTTTCTTAACACAAGAAGATCATGAGGATGATGAAATCAAACTGTTCCAAACTAAATCAGGTGAATCCTTTGACTTTAAACAGGGCTATGACACTGCTGTTTATGAGGTCCATAAACAATACAAGCTGAGGAGCAGAACTATGAATATAAACCAACCTGAAAAGATAAAGGATAATCAGCAGCCTAAAAGAGTTATAGTCATAGAGCCTAATGACAAAACAAATTTACCTGCAGAAGAAGTGATCATTGAAGAGATCACTGAACCACTGTCCTTAAAACAGCAGCCTGTGGCCACTTCACCTTCTCAGCCTAATTTGAATGTTACTCCCCAAGAGATGAGTAAAAGAGGCAAGTCCCAAAATCAAGATAAAAATCAAGAAGAAGATTTAATGAACAAGGAAAGGACTGTTATCCATAACCCCAAGACCCAATCTGAAAAACCCTTTGACCTAGAAACTGAAATTGGCAAACTAAAGATAGCAATTCCTCTCTCATAACTAGCCAAGCATGACATCTATAAACTACAGATCAAAAAGTCCCTTCAACTCACTAGCAACAAAGATGATGTCAATGTGCTGGATGACACCCCAGAATTACTGTTCGGCCCAGAAGTGGATGGAAAAACGGTAGTCACAGGGGTATTACCTTTTTATGTCAGCTTACACATTCATGATAAAATACTACATAATGCAATGTTTGACTCAGGCGCCTCTCACAATCTCATGCCAAAAGCAGTCATGGAGAGATTGAATCTAGACATAACAAGACCATACAAGGACCTATTTTCCTTTGACTCCAGCCAAGTCAAGTGTCTGGGTCTCATAAAAGATTTATGTGTGTCTCTGGTTCAATACCCAAACAAGACAATCCTAATGGATGTGGTTGTTGCTGATATCCCACCTAAGTATGGGATGCTGTTATCAAGATCATGGGGAGCTAAGCTCCAAGGTTCCCTACAATTAGACATGTCATATGCCACCATCTCTGTTTTTGGGCAACCAGAAAGACTGTACAGAGAAACACTCATGAAATACATGGTCAACAGTGAAGAAAAGCCTCAAAACTTTCCCATATATGCTGTCCATTCAGACATAGACTCATACATTCTCTTCAATGACAGCACAACTCCCTCAAAAGGTGAGGTTGAAACCAAGATACTCATACAGGAGGAAGACTCAAATGAAAGAATTACCACCCATGAAACAACAGTCAATCAAACACTAGATACTGCTGCTGTTCTAAATATCAAGCATACCCAATCAAATGATGAAACTGTCCTAGAAGACAAGCTAGATGAAAAACCACAACTTCTACTCACATTTCCAGCCCATGAACAGATCATTAAATCTCCTTCCCAACAGGATATTCTATGGTTCCTTGAATTTGATGGCTCAGTCAACAAGTTAGGGGCAGGAGCTGGAGTTTGGGTACACAATAAAGAAAATAGTCATGCAGAAGGCAGAGCCTATAGATTGAACTTCAGATGTACTAATAACATGGCAGAATATGAAGCTCTTTTACTAGGCCTCAAGTTAGTAAAGTTCTTACAAGCTGCCAGGGTTTCAATCATGGGTGATTCAAATTTAGTTATCCAACAAGTGAAGGGAAATTTTGTCACCAATGACAAAAGACTAAGGACTTATAGGTCTGCTGTTGCTGAGGTACTAAACGTTTTCTCTGAATTCCAAATCACTAAAATTCCTAGAACCCACAATCTGCATGCTCATAGTTTAGCCACATTTGCAAGTACATGCAAGCTGCCTTTTGAGCCCCATCATTGTTTTACAGCTGAGGTAAAACACAGACCCTCCATTCCAAACAATGTTAATGATTGGCAAGTATTTGAGGATGACAAGCAAATAAACCATTTTTTAACTCTGCAGCAAGAATTTGCAGGATTAAATATTGACACTGATACAGCAAGTCAATCACAAATACTTGATACAACAAGTCAATCACAAATACTTGAAAGAGCAAGTCCATCACAAATACAGTTTCAACAGATTACTCACCCAATATCACCTAGAACAGCAAAACAAATGCAAATCCAACTATTGACACAAGGACAACATTCAGCCAAATTCAATCAATCAATTGTGACAGTGGCCAATGCTGGAAACTGAAATCATAGAGCCTGAAAGACAATTTTTACCAACAGGTTATGTATAGAAAACATGTGTGATTCCCATGGATTTCCAGAAACTAAATGTAGGTTCTTAAAAATGAAAGCTTCAATTCTGTGTTATGGATGGAAATCTATTTGGAAAAACCAAAAAGGCATATTGCTAAACTGCCTAGTTGAGAAAAACTGAAATATCATTAAAGGATTTCATGCAGGTGTTGTGGTGGACACTTGTACTGGAAGTCCACTGTGGATAAAATACTAAGGCTGGGTACTACTGGCCCACCATGTTCTCTGGTGTCAAGAAATTCACCACCTCATGTCATAAATGTCAAGTGTTTGAGGGAAAGAGACAGTTGCTGCCACTTCCCTTAAGGCCTATTGCAACAGAGAGACCTTTTCAACAATGGGGCTTGGATTTCATTGGGGAAATTCATCCCTCATCTTCAGGCCAACATAGATGGATCTTAACAGCCACAGACTACTTCACTAAGTGGATTGAAGCTGTTCCATGCAGACAAGCAAATGACTCCACTATCATTCAGTTCTTGGAGAACAACATATTGGCTAGATTTGGCTGTCCTGACAAAATAATAACAGACAATGCTGCTGCTTTCAGATCCAAGAAAATGGTGAACTTCTGCCATAAATTTCACATCACCTTGGGCCATTCTACTGCATACTATCCCCAAGGAAATGGCCTTGCTGAGTCATCAAATAAAAGTCTGGTAAACATCATAAAGAAAGTGCTAGAAGAGAACAAAAAGAACTGGCATAAGAAGCTTGTAAATGCTCTATGGGCAGATAGACTAACAACCAAGAGATCAATTGGGACCAGCCCATACGAGTTGGTTTATGGATTAGAAGCCAAATTCCCTTCATCACTAGGGGTACCTGTTATGAAACTTCTTCAAGAAAACCAAGCTGAACCAAATGATATGCAGAGAAGAATCAATCAAATCATATGTTTACAGCAAACTAGAGACCAAGTTTTCAACAGAGTTCAAGTTCTACAAGAAAAATTAAAGAAGGCCTTTGATAGGAGAACTAAGGCAGAAGATTTCAACATTGGTGACAAAGTCCTCAAGTGGGATTCAAGAAGAGAGGATAAGGGAAACCATGGAAAATTTGATTCCCTTTGGAGAGGACCATTTGCTGTCCAAGCAGTACAAGGAAAAAACACTTATTTCCTTAAAAGTCTCAATGAAACTGATTTGGACGAAGGTCCTTTGAATGGCAGGATGCTGAAGCACTATTTTGACTACCATCCATAAGTGTAGCCTGAATTTTCCCTTGTACATATCCAGATGTATATATTATTTTCTGTCAACATGTAAAAATGCAATTTCTCAAAGTTTTCTTAAAACTGCCAGTAAAAGGTAAATAGAATCAGAGGACTACCAAGAAGAGAAGCACACAATTTTGGCATTTCAAAGCAGCAAACTTCAAGGTTGGCAAGGGCAGTCAAGGAGCAAGGCAATCTGACCTGCTGTTCTTGGTCTTTCAAATGAAAAACCATCCCCATGTGGAGCCACTGTTAGCTACCTATACCAATAGGTTTCATATTTCATGATTGGCAATGAAAAGGTCCAAATATGCTCTGCTTTGATGATGCAAAGATCACCTATTTCCATAAGAATACAATCTGTGCTTATAGCTTGATGTGGACTCAATTTTGATGGATGGTCCAATAGTCTAATCTGGATCATGCCATGTTTTGAATTTTCAGATGTAGAATAGAGAAAGAAGTCTGTCCAAACTGCTTAATCTTGGCAGACAAGTAGTTCAGGTAGAGAAGAAAAGGCTCCCAATAGCTTAATCTGGGACCTTGGAAGAAATAAGGGTAGAAGTAGATAGAAAAACAAAAGAAAAAGCCAAAGACAAGAAAAGGCAAGTAAGGGTCTGCAAGTCCAAGTGCACCCTCCAAGAAGAAATAAAAAATGCTAGGCAAATAGATGGGTAGGTAGTTGGGGTTGCAGAAAGGTCATTTCTTATAAGTTGCATGTGTGCTAACTTTGTTTACCAAAGCAAAATCAATGAATTAAGAAGGTGTTATTCTTCATCAAGTTGCAGCAAGCAAGAAGCATGTCTAACCTCCCTTCTTCCCCTTTTCCATTTCATTACTAACACTCCCTCATCAGTTGAGATTCATGGAAGAGATTATGGTTTCATGGTGGTTCTTAATCTTTTTAGAAGCCACATTTCTTGTCTAAAATTCTTTTCATTTTGATCTACTCCCTAAACTAAGTAAGTTTCAAATAAACTTAGTAATTTCCCCCCTCATTCACATTTTCCCCCACATTAACTCTAACTCTATTATGTAATTCCCCTATGTTACCCTCCCCCTACTATTATTAACACCATGGTGTATAAACCCCAAAGTTTTGTATACATATCCCTCCCCTTGGCATTATAGCCAATAAATCCTCTATCAGGGATCAAACTGGCATCTGGTCACTTTGATGAACCTAAACCTCACCCTTCTCCCTTCTTTAAAGTCATTCCACCCATTAAAACCTTCGTTTGTAAAGAAAAAACCTTGTAAAAATCCCCTCCTACCCATAAACCCCTTTCAAATTGTGAAATAACCCAAAAACCCACCTTTTGGTGCTTATCCAAAGTTTCGGCGCGTATGTTTGATTATTTCAAATACATTAAAAGGCTTTACAAAAACCCATATCCTAATGTTTTCCACCGGGCGCAGCTTCCAAAACAAATAATAAATTACTCCCGCCCCTCATCCGTATTGTTCGATCACATCACCCTTCCGTCAACCGTCGGATCGGACCCATGTGATCTGACGGCCCTCGTTGATATCGGAGCGGCCCCGACGTCCGACAGATACCTTCCGATATCTGTCAGAAGGTGACGTCAGGTGCCCGCCACACGCCTTCCCCACAATGCATCGGAGGTACGCCTGACACATTCTGCCTCCGTAGCTATAGCGGTGCGATATAAAACCGCTAACCGTTTCCGGTTTCTGTCAATCCGCTCATCCAATGTCATCCCCACGTCATTGCCACCCCGCCATCGCGTCAACCTTTTTGTCCGCCCCCGTGCCAATGTGTCTGCCACTGCATCATCCCCGTGGACCAATAGCAGCTCGCCACCTCACCCGATGACGTCATGCTGACGTCATCCGACTCCGACCCCACCCGATGACGTCATGCTGACGTCATCCCAAAAACGCGCCAATATTGCCAAAAATCCATTTTTAGGCCAAAATCTCGTGTTTTTTCCACTTTTGGCAAAAAGAACTACTGTTACTTCTGCATGCTGCTCACGTCCAAACCAGCACCAGCCTGCTAAAGTCGATTCCGAGACCGCCAGAGCCTCCATTGTACCTGCATTCGCAACTCTTGCCGACGAATTCACCAGGTATTCTTCAAAATCATCCCATAAACCTGGTTTTATCCATAATTCCGCAAATAAACGGTTAACAGACTTTAAAACTCTGTTTTCACCATTAAACACACTGTGACCTGCACTTATATCCAGCCAGTGAAGCCGTTAAACTCCTGCAGGGCCGCATTTGACAAATTGAGTTGAAATTCGCAACTAGTTTGTGCAGTCGTGAACTAGGAACCTTAACTGACCAAATTCACCACAGAAAACACTTTGCTCAGTCCTGCTACTGTTTTATCAGTCCTTCAAGCAGTATTTCAATTGCTGCAACTGTCTCACTCACCCTCTGTTCCATATAATTCAAATTTCTCCTTCAAAGAAAACTCTTGGGTTGCTCTGCATAGCAACTCTATCCATAAATCCTAGGAGAAGTCATGGATCCACCAGTGGCTCCAATAGCATTAAACATTGCTCCATTGAATGCCCCTCAGAGACAATTGGAATGACAGTCTTTGGCAGACATGGACTATCAGATTTCAGAGGAAATGCTGATGGGTACTAAGTTCCACATTCAGCTGCTTAATGAACTAAAGGCTAAGCATGAGGCTGGAACAGATGTGCTGGGCATATGGAGCTCATTCCTCCCTATTTTCAAGCTCCCTCAAGTTAACCAATTCCCTGAGTTGATCCATCTGTGTGCTGAAAATTATGACCCCACTCAGAGGGCAGTTCTTGACCCTTCAGGATCAGCGGTATTTTATGTCACCCCAGAAGCTATCAGGGATATGCTCTGCTTCAGGACTAAGAAGAAACTGGTCCCTCTATCACTTGTAGACCTGATAAATCGAGGAGCCAGAATGACAAATTCTCAGGTCACCAAACTTAACCAGCTATACATTGGCTCTGACTCTGTGAAGTATCCTCCAATCAATCAGGTATACCTCAACCAACTGGGCAGAGATCTAGCTGACATGATTAGTCCCATTTTGGGCTACAACTCCATTGAGTTTGTTGATCAAACTGTGCTGGTAATCATGCTCATGTTTGCTCCTGGCAAGTCTCCTATCTGCTATGACTATGCCACCTATATAGCAGATAAAATACATGAGCAACTAATGAACCTGGCAAGAGAAAGAGTGTTCAGGTATACCTCCTACATTTACCACTTGATCTTATATCATCAACATCAGAAATTCTCTTTTCCAATCAAAAGAGAGGATGCCCAAGGCAATCCAAGATCAGTGGTATATTGGTCATTTGTTTTCTACTGTAGAGGTAAAACCCCATACACTTATGGTGAGTTCATAGATCAGTTCATCCACCCAGCTATGTCAATCATGATGGGCTCACCCCCTCCAAGGCTCACAGATGAAATGCAAAGGATCCTGCAGCTATCCAAATCATACAGCATTGGGGACTGGTACTTTTACCAGCACCACACCGTCATCAGGATGTATGGGTGTGAAATGCCTCCCTACAGACTACCCAGATATGTGCCTATGAGGCTATTTGCCCTAGAATACTTCAGGCAGTTTGGCAATGTTTATGTGCTTCACTTTTCAGGCAAAGGCAAGAAAGCACAGTTGAAAGTCAGGAACCAACTGGGCCACTTTGTCTATAACCAAAGGGAGGAAGGTTGGAAAGAAGCAGACAGGATGCTTGAGTCCCTTGGCCTTCAAACTAGTTTCCTCTGGAAACCTTATGACCCCAACCACTTCATCACTTTGAGAAGGCTCAGATATAGGCTCTCTCGCTATGATCATCTAAAAATCCCTCACATTGAAAAACATGCTAACCAAGCAAAATGGAGGAGAGGAACCCTAGAAGAGCCGGTTACACAAGAAGAGCTGAATCAAAGAGCAGTGAGGAATCTTAAAAAGATGGCTGACCTTGAACTTTGTTCACAGGTGTTTTCACTGCCAAGCACACAAGTGGGAGCAGTTGCATCTTCCTCGACTGCAAACCAGCAAGCACCCAAAGCCACTGAAGATATATCTGGCAAGGGCAAGGAAAAAGAAATGGATACTGAACGGCCACAGCAACAGGTACAACAACAACAACAACAAGTGCAGCAAGAAGAAGGGCAGCATAATAAAGAGCAGCCCCCACAGCAAGAAAGGGCAGTTGAAGCCCCAATTTCCACAGAACAGCAGGCACAAAATACAGTGCCTCCTAGGCAAGAAACATCAGTTGATGCCTCAATCCTCCAGACTCCACAAAAGGAGGACACTAGTAGAAAAAGGGACAGAGAGACTCCCTTGACCACATCAGAAAGTCATGGTGAGAAAAGACAGAGAATGAACCCTTTCTCTGATGAGGAAATGCCAACAGGGCAGTCTCTGGGCATGGGCCCACCTAGCAGGGAAGTATCTGCAAGTTCCTTCCAAGGGGAACAGAACAGAACTATGGGAGGAGAAGTCAGCTCCTCTAGCCAGCAGAGGGAGGGTGAACTCAGCATCAAACAGCAGTTCATAGACATAAAGAAAAGGAGTGAGCCCATAAAAATACAGCTGTATAATCACTTGCTGAAGATGGCTCCCACCAACCAGCAAAGACTGATGTCTGCTTTTGATGTCAGTGAAGGAAAGATGATCATGAGTCATTTCTTACCAGCTGTAGCACAGCCCCAAACTCATGCAGATTATATAAGGAGCAATCTTGAGGTCCTTGCCAAAGACATCCACCCAATGGATAAAATTGAGTTGCACAAACAAACAGGTGAGATGGTCTATGCCTCCTTGGCAGACAAAACCTTGGACAACTACAGGCTGGAAAATAGCCTTAATAATACAGCTGCCCAACTTGAGTTGGAAAGGGCATCATCACAGGCTAAGGACAACAGAATTAGGTCCTTAGAAGATATAATTATTGAGATTGGGCATGATCCAAAAGATATCAAGGGCATCCAGGAGATATTGAAGATAAGTGTCGTGGCGGAAAAAGTCGTTTGTGCGGACACAACTGACCTCCCTAGGAGTCTAAACTCTCTAGCGACAAACAAGACAAAATGGAGTGATCTTTCTCTAAATATACCTTTTAAAACATGAAAACTACAAGTGTTTAGGCTTACCTTATTCCAAAACGCTGTTGTTGTAGTCCGTCCTTGCCGATCCGGATGAGCTCCTCCTTCACATCAATTCCTGCAACCACAAACAATCAAACAATTACCAAGCACTTGCATTTCATATAATAAAACATATATTCAACATGCAGACCAAGGAACACATGAAATAACTCATTAACACAAGCTATTGAGAAAAATAAACCAGTTTGTATTAATAACGAAACAAAGAAACTCTTACAACCTGGCCTTGGTGTTGTGCAAGTTCCTCCCAGGGTCCATCAAGGGTTTTCCTCTACTTTGACAAAGCTCACCCACTTCCAAGTAGAATCAAGCAAAGACAATCTCTCCTCACAAGGTTCTAAATGGGAGTCCTAATTCCTGCAGCATTTACCCAAAGAAAATGTATAGCTTCAACCTCCCCTCCCTCTGGCTCAATGCATTTATTTATAGTGCTGTAAAGAGGTTATTCAGGTCCACCATCAATGGGATAATCCCCCTCTTTGGGTGGGATAGCTCCCTTATTGATGGGATAAGTTCCTCCTTAATAGGGATACATGAACCAACTGGAGGCGCATCCATTTCATCAAACCGACCTCTAGAAAGTTCTAGAAGTAACCACAAGTAACTTTTTTAAGATGAAACTCGCGCATTTTGCCTTTTACAGAAGGACGCACCTGTCCCTTAACATACAGAGCGTCCAAGGACGCAACTTTTGTGAACATTGTGAGCGTCCCCGCAGGTAAGGCTAGAGAGAACCTGCGACCCCAGAGATAAACACATTTTTTACAAGACTTTCTCTCTTCTTTGAGTTTGAGATGGATAGCAGAGGCATAAGACTTGCCTAAGAGGGTAGCATGACTGTTGATTTGAGCCATACTAACTGTAAGTAGTCATGGTGACATTTTTTAGTGTAACAGATTGCCCCCTAAAGTGCGAAGCCTGGAATAGATTAGGGTTTTGTAATTCTAGGAAGGGTGAAGCGCTTTATCATTTCAAGGATTGTCTTGTGGATGACCTGGTTGGAACCTGCAATTTTCAACACAAAATACATGTATAAGATTATATCATCACTGAGGTAGGCATTCCCATACTCAGATTCAAAACTTTAACTAATGGACTAACTACTCTGATACAGGAATGATCTTGCAGTACATCATTTTTATAGACTTTTGTAGACACAGTATGGACGCAGCCATCTGTTTATGATTAGTCTACATAGATAATGAATACAAAACTCCTCGCAGCCTGGATGGTAGAAACTAGATCCAGGGTCTTCACTTCTACTTCCCGAATTGGTACGATTCTAGCCATGTGATTAAATGATTTGATGTCGAACATGTTAGAAACCACTTGATTACCAGTCGATGATGTAAACTGTTAACAAGCGTGAGAGAGACCACCAGTAATGTCAATGGTTCTCAAAGTACCAAGCACAACCCGTGAAATGTGAATAGATGTTTTGATGTCGAACACTTCACGGAATCCTTTGATCGAAAGTCAATGATGTAAACTGACGTCAAAGGCGAGAAACCTGCCATTGATGCATGCAGACTTCAAGGTACTGTCGATTCCTAAGTCATCTTTCTAGATAATGTGTCGATGTCGATAGAAAGCGACCCGTTGCAGGCAAGCCCGCAACACGAAATCATTGTTCAAGTTGAAGAAATGTTGCTGTAAGGACTGACTCAGGGATGGTCAAATGGATGACAAGTATTTTGCAGATGAAAGTTTTGCTTGCAGACCTCTTGAACACATAACGACACGACAGATGGCTTGGTGACGAATAACTCAAAGTTAATCCCCGGAACCCGGTTAAAGACTTTCAAAGTGGTTTGATCAACTGTGAGGTAAAAGATTTCCCAACCCAGGTGAATGAAAAAGTGTCGTGTTCAAGAGTGGTAATAAAGTTTCTTTTGAGACAAAAGGTAACAAACAGGTTCATTCTTCTCTCTTTTCCCCCACCATTTCTGGCAAGTACCTCTTTATTTTTAACAAGCTTGAGGAGGATAACATATGCTTGATTATAAGCTCATCCTTCGGACGAGTCCAACCTAGTTTAAATTCGAACCCTAGGAAGGAGTGGTTCGTTCCTGTTTGTAATTGAACAGGTCCTCTACTGTAAAAGTTTAACGAGCCCAGTATAGGAGAAACTCGGCGTTTTTCAATTTTAGAGAGTCTGAAAAAACTAAAGGAGACTCCACGTTGAACTTTTTCGTACATTTGTGTCCCTCAAGCCCGAAAAAGTATAAAATAATACCTGGGGGAACCGCTTGATCTTGCGACCAAGGAGTACTTTCATAATAGTGTCGTTGACCTGAAAAGTAAAAAGCGATCAAGGACACGTCGTTTTATTTCCTTATCGAGTTTGAAACGACAAAAACCCGGCAATCTTTTCCTGATTTTGCGGTCAGAAAAGAGCTAAAAGGGGACCGTCTTTTAATTCCGTTTTAACGAGTGTAAAAGAAACGCTCGGCGATCTTTTCATGTTTTAGGAGTCAGAAAAGGGCTTAAAAGATGACTCTGATATTTTTGTTTGTGAAAAAATGACAATTTCCCTCGAAATCCCTTTGTCCTGCACAAAAGAAACACATTACTCATACCTGTTTAAAATAGGCAAAAATACATCGAAAAATATCTTTTCATGGTAAAAAATGAACTAATTCATCCAAAAAACCTATAAAAAGACCTTTTACCATGTCATTTTTACCGTTTGACTGTTGAGGTTAAAAAAGGAGCTTTTGACAAGAAACTTCCCGTGGTCGCTGCGGAAAATCCGACCGTCGGAATCGAACGCCGTCTTATCCAGGTATTTTACACATCCTACTCTGCATTTCTATCCATTTAGAATTAATTTTTAGGTCTTAGTTTCATTTTTTGGGGGGGTTTTGGTTTTGGAATGCGCCTCTCGGCGGACGCGGGTGCCCTTCGGGTGACCCGCGTCCCCCGACTTTTTCCTATACAGGAAAATGGTCGGAAGACGCAGCCCGCCTTCAGGCCAGCCGCGTCCGGGCGCCCTGTGCTGTAAAGTCGGGGTGCGTCTTCCGTGAAACGCGCATTTCAAAACCCCAACCCCCTCAAAAAACTATCTAAAAATTCCCAAATCAATTTCTAATGACTATTTCTGATGTGCAGGGCATTAACCATGTTAGATTGGAGAGAAAGAGAGCATGTAGAGGATGATGAAGCTGCAATAAATCATCAACCTTCCCTGGATGCCCTAAGAGCATGCGGATTATACAAATATTGGACCATACCGGGCATGAGGGGCCAGGTAAGATTCTTGGAATGGCTGGTTGAGCGATGGAACGTTCAAGAACAATGCTTTTACATAGGAGGGCACCAGCTCGAGATAGAGCCCTCGGATGTATACTTTCTCACTGGCTTGCCGAACAGAGGCGAGCAACTCAGTCTTGCGGGGACTAGGCCGGGTGGCCAATCCCTTGATAGTCTCCGCGACGAGTGGTGCACACCTGGGGCTCACCATTCGAAAGGCATAGAGATAAAACACATCACTCTGCGTGAACTCAAAGTCATAGCGTTCACGGTTACCAGAATTTGCGGCGCGGCCGCTTTACACATTGCTTCCGGATCCCAAATGCGGATGGCAATTGACTGTTACCAAGGCACCATTTTCAACTGGTGTGAAGCTGTGTCGGCTCATATGAAGAGCCAACTGACCAAGGCAAAGAACGGACGACTAAAGACTTTTGGATATGGGCCTCTAGTCGTGAGCTTTGCCTTGGAGAGAGTTCCAATGCTGATCCCTCAGCAACTCACTGTTGATATCTTGGGTCCTCGGGAGCCAAAGCTGATACGATGGGTTGCGGTGATGGCCCGGCATCCTGACGAGGGTGCGACAGTGGTTCGATTCTCAGATAGTTACTTTCACTGGTTAGAGGACCAGGTTTTTTCGATACAGGACTTTCCGTATGCCGGAGTGGATTTTAGAGGTGATCCGGACATGGTTCTTCCACCGGGAGAACAATGGGATGACAGAGGTACTTTTATTTTCACAAGTTTTCTAATTATGTATTTTATTTATTTTTTTCATATATATCGTCTCAAAACTAATAGTAAAACTTTCAAAATGCAGATGTTGGTCCACAGCGTCCAGCCAACCTCCGGCCTTTTGATAGACTACATCCAGCTGCACCGGTACCGGCCCCACAGGACGCGGCTGCAGAAGTACTAGCTGAGTTGGAGCATGATCTAGAGCGTCTCACGGCAGATATACCTGAGACTACTATGGACGACATTCCTACCAGGCTTCAGCGCTTCGTAGTCGCGGTCCCTGGACCGTTTAGGAGATTTTTGCGTAAGGTAGCCCGCGCAGTGGTGTCATACAGAGAGCACCACCAGTGATTGACTAGTCACTTTTGTAGTCACATGTGACATTTTGACTTTTTGTACTATCATTTTGCCGATCATAAGGTGTTTTCAACCTATGATCGAAGACGATGTATATATTTTTTGACACACTTCTATCTATATATATCACTATTACCGGCTTATCTTGTTTAACATATGTGATGAAATGTTTTTTAAATTTACTTGCATGATTATCGTAAATGTCTGTCCAACATTCGAGAAGCAATTGCATCTGCTAATGTATTCAAAGACCTTGGAATATGTTGATATTCAATGTAATCAAATTCACGTTCCAAGAGACGCACTCTCAAAAACAACCTTAATAACACAGGATTTCTAATGGCATAAACTCTATTAAGCTGTAATACAACAAGTTCAGAATCTAACCTCACTATCAAACGTCGAATTCCAAATGAAATAGATTCGGATAATAATTCAATCACTGCACTGTATTCTGCAATGTTTTTCGTTGTTTGACCGAGGCTTACCCCATGCATAGAAACTAACTCGTCAGAGGGCGAATAGATAACCCAAGCTGCGGAAGAGATATTCCGTGTACTACGACAAGCACCATCAGCAAATCCAATGTATGTTTGGAGAGGCGTCGACATCTGCAATATCAAGAGTAAAACCAAGATAAGCCAGAATAACGACGAAAAACCACACTCTCTAAGCTAAGCACACTGACTAAACTAACACACTTGCTAGCTAGAAAGAAAATCTAACCTATCTAAAAATTTCTCCATACCCATCATTTAAGCATAATACCTCTTTAGGTAAAGTCCATTTCTGGGTTTACCCAAAGAGTCCCCATCAAAGTCAACTAGCTCATAAGCCCCTTTTGCTAGCTTTCGCTTTACAATGTAGGGCCCATGCCACATGGGAACGAATTTTCCGGCACCTAGCTTATCGTTAGCTTGATCATATAATAGTACTAGGTCTCCTTCCGAAAAACTTCGAGGGGTTACATTTCTATCATACTGAGCTTTCATTCGTTTCGCGTGAGTCTCGATTGCCAATGTAGCGTCACGTCGAGTCTCATCTAATTTAGCCAAGTACAATAAACGTTTCTCCTCTTCGGAAGTAGCTGGAAGTAATTCGACAGCCATTTGAAGTGATGGGATTTCGCATTCAATGGGTAACACAGCTTCTAAGCCATAAACTAGCTGGAAAGGAGTGAACCCTGTTGAATTTTTCACTGAGGTTCGGTATGCCCATAGCGCTGAAAATAACATGTTGTGCCAATTCGACCGATGAACACCAATGGTTCGTCGGATCATGATAACTAGAACTTTGTTGATAGACTCAACCAAACCGTTGGCTTGCGGATAATAAGGAGTAGAGCTATCGTGGCGCAAACCAAGCTGGCTTGTAAGCTCAGTCATCATGACGTTTCGAAAATGGCTCCCATGGTCAGTAATGATTGCTTGTGGGACACCAAACCTAGTTATGATATGATTGAATACGAAAACTGCAGCTGTTTTGCCGCTTGCGTCGAATGTAGGCATCGCCTCGGCCCACTTAGTAAAATAATCAACCGCAAGGATGATATACGCATGCCCCCCGGCCGAGTGAGGGTTACAAGTAATAAAGTCGATACCCCATTTGGCGAATGGACCAACGGCAATTATAGGGTGGAGAGGAGCAGGTGGAGCGCGCATCTTGCGATCAAACACTTGACAGTTGTGGCACTTCCTGACTGCAATGATACAATCCTTAAACATAGACGGCCAGAAATAGCCAGCGCGCAACACCTTCTGAGCTGTGGCATACCCAGACATATGACCGCCACATGCTCCAGAGTGACAATCATTCAAAACCCTCTCAGCCTCTTCGTGAGTTAAACAACGTCGAAAAACTAAGTCTGCCCCCCGGCGATAAAGTGTATCTCCAATAATTTTGTATGGCTGGGATTGAAACCGAATTTTTCGACGTTCCGCTTTGGAAGCTTCAGGCCGAAAGGTTTGGGTTTGGAGATAGATGATTATATCCCCGTACCACGGATCTAACGTACTGATAAGAAACAAAGATTCGTCCGCAATGGACTCCTCTGCCACAGTCTCTGTGTCAGCACTCGGGAAATCACACATCAATTCCGCAAAAACTAAGGATTTCTTAGACTTGGACTTCTCGAACTCCAAGTCGAACTCTTGCAGGATGACAATCCATTTAGAGTACTTGCCCCCTAGCAGTTGTTTTGTCAAAATATAAATCATAGGGTTGCAATCCGAAATAACTGTAGTTTTACGGAGAAGAATGTAGTGACGAAAACGCTGGACAGCTTGAACGGCTGCCAGGGCCAATTTCTCCACATGCGAATATTTTAGCTCAGTGGGATTCAAGGTCCTACTAAGATAATATATCACATGCTCCGCTCCGAATTCATCTTCTTGAACTAACACCATTCCAATGGTGGAATGCGAAGCTGCGAGGTATAAGAAGTAGTCCTGGTTGTAGTTGGGAGGATGCAATAACGGTGCATGGGTCAACGCGTGTTTAAGTGCATCAAAAGATTGTTGGGCAATCTCGTCCCAAAAGAATTGTGCGTTCTGTTTCAACAACCGTGTAAAACCTTTAGTGACCTCGGCGTAGTTTGGGATGAATCGGCGTAAAAAGTTCGCTTTCCCTTGCAAACTTTGGAGTTGGCGCAAACTCGAAGGAGGAGGCAATTTGATGATAGCCTCGACTTTCGAGGGATCGACGCGAATGCCGGCTTTTGAAACAACAAATCCCAGCAATCGACCTGTTTCTATACAGAAAACACACTTGTGGGGATTCAACCGAATTCGATAATGCCTACACCTCATAAAGATTGCTCGTAGGTGGATCAGCTCGATGTAAAGAATGAGCAGGCAAATCATCGAGATAGGGTTGCACAATGTGCTTGATGTTATGAAATGCATAAGACATCGCCCGTTGAAAAGTAGCCCCGGCATTCTTAAGCCCAAAAGGTAATTTGCAATAAGCAAATGTCCCCCATGGACAAATGAATGCCGTTTTTGGTTGATCGGCAGGTAGAATATTGATTTGATTATAGCCCGAGAAACCATCCATGAAGGAAAACATTTCACTTCCGGCACAATCATCAATAATTTGATCGATATAAGGCGTAGGATAGTTGTCTTTTGGACAAGCTCGATTTATATCCCTATAGTCGATACAGATTCTTATTGTTCCTTGTTTCTTATTGACCGGAACAATATTCGATACCCAATCCGTTAACGGGATCGGATAAATGAAACCTGCTTTCAACAGCTTTTCGACTTCTGCTTTAATCGCAGCCGCTTTTCGAGGGTGAATTTGACGCAACCGTTGCCGGACGGGTTTAGCATCCGGGTAGGTCTTTATTTCATGAACAACAATGGCAGGATCAATTCCCGGCATTTCCTCGTAAGACCAGGCAAACACGTCGCGGAATTCTTGGAATAGGGCCTTGTAAGTTTGGATTTCTTCTTCAGTACATGCGGCACCTATATGAATGTTTTCCTCGATTCCGGGCTTCACTGAAATATCAATGGGAATAGTACGAGAAATATTCCCTAAATTCAACTCTGAATCAGAATGTTTCGTTGGATCCTGAGCGTCTTTGACATATTCAGCGGTAAAGATAGATGAAAAATCATTTTCAAATGCATCATCCTTAGGTAAAAACGAAGATCTGTGATGGAGATCCTCCCATGGTAGATCGTCTACACTTAGGATTTCGCGAAGTTGTTCGTCAGATGACACGACTTCGGGAAACGTTATCCGTTCTAAGGGTGAGGTGAAAAGTGACTCTTCACTGACCACATTCATTTGGTCGACTTCGGTTGAATGAAAGTCGGTAAAAGACATGAGAGCTTCATAAGCAATTTCATACGGACTCAAAGGCATAGCATCACCGAGTGAGTCTATCTCAGAGTCAGATGGGACGAACCAAGGATCATCATAAATAATGTTTTCTGATGTAATCATATGAATTGTTGCAAACGAAGGATCTGCGCTGAGTGGAGGGAGAGGAAAAGTTCCCAGTAAACCGGAATCCTTAACTAAACCTACACCAACGTCCCTATAAGGGATTGTCGTCTTACCGACATGCTGGATACTCTCTGAAGAGGCTGGGTCGGATGAAAAGTATGTCAGCTGATCAATAGTCACGATCTTACCGTTATGTGGAAACTTAATTACTCTGAAGACCGATGAAACGACCGCTGTCATAGCATATGACCAACTTCGACCCAAAAGAAGGTTGTAGTCTAGAGGGGCATCAACCACTTCCACATCCAGACTAACGGTTTTACCTTCAACCCCTATAGGCAATTCTTGTAGAATACCAAACGGACGGAACCCACGGCCATCAAAGGCCTTAAGGATGGTGGGGGATTGGTTCAACGAAGGAGAACCAAGCGATCTCCAACATTGAATCGACATAATACACGTAGAAGCTCCCTCATCAATCACAGTCCGATGAATAGGCCTGTTTTTGACTATCACTGGAATTTGGAAAGCCATTTGATGGGGGAGACGTGGCGTACTATTTTCTAGATCAAAGATCATTAGGTTCGGGTCCTGAACATCGACAGCTCCGATAGCCGACAAAAGCAATTTCCGTTGTGCTGGGCATGATTGCAGCACTTCGAGTGCCGACATTGCTGAAGGTGAAACAGCTAAGTCCTCAACAATGTTGTAATTCTGGGCTGCTCTCGCATGTGGATTGAAAGCAGACCTTCGAAGTACACCCTTGGCGGGCGGCTTAATCACTAAGTCTGGGTTAGGTTTTTCGATCTGTAGTGGATCGGAACCAGGAGCTGAGGTTGATGGGTTAGAGTGAGAAGATTCTGCTTCCTTACCATCAACAGGAGCCTTACTACCATAATCTTGCGATCGAGTCGCAATCCTCACATGAGACATCATCAAAATGGGTTCTTCACTGGCATTCGAAGAAGAACCTATCATCTTATTCTCCTGCTCTGGAAATGGATTCTTTAACACAGCAGGAGTGGGAGAACCTTTGACTATTTTCACAACCTCGGCCCGATGAGGGCAATCTCTCGTAAAATGATCCTCTTCACAAATAAGACAAGGATATCGAGGTTTGCGTTTTTCGTCATTGGTTTCCGACTTTTCAGTTTTCTCCTTTGGAGCCTTGTCTGCTTTAGCCTTCTTCTTTCCTTTCTTCTTTCCACCGTTTTTTGATTTGGCCGTAGATGACTCTACAGCGTGAATGTCGGCGGTGAGTTCAGGAGAAGACTCTCCTGTCGGAGAATCAGGCAAAGTGATAATTGGAGTAGTTGAAGCCTTGGAAGACTTCTTCTTGCTCTTCGTAGTCACGATACCAATCATACCATCAGCGGCATGAGATCCCGAAGGAGCAGCAGCGATTTGATTCGACTTTGGAAGATCCGGAATCTTCTCGTGTAACGTACCCGACTGAGTGTAAACTAAGTCAAGGTATTGTGCCTGAGCAATGACTTGCTCCTCAGTAACTACTCCGGCCTTAGCTACATCTTCAGTAATCTTCGGTAATAATGATTTGACAAACCATTCAGCTAAGATTTGGTCCGGGATAAAAACTTTCACTAATCTCCTTCGACGTCTCCACTCATGAATGTGATCAGAAATATACGTGGACGTCGATTGTTTTAGTGAAGTTAATAACTCCGTGCCGTTATCGTATCTGACCGGCAACTGAAAGTGAGTTAAGAACGAGGTAGCTAACTGGCTAAAGTTGTAAAAAGAGGCCCGTGGTAACTCAATGTACCACTTGGCCGCGAGACCAATGAGTGTACGCTGGAAAAGACGTAAGCGGATGGAATCATCTGAGATAGAATTCGAAGCACACCAGAGGTGGTAAGTCATCACATGATTGGACGGATCCTCTCCAGACTTACCTTCGAACTTGGGTATATCGCTGGGCAACTTATTTGGCATTGGCGGCCAGAACTGAAGATATTGAATTGGATCGTTCGTTAGGCGCGTCAAGTCGGGTAAATCCAAAGTTGCGATAAACGGTAACTGCCGGTTAGGATCTCTAAAACTCTGGGTCACAATACCAGCCCCAGGAGGAGGATATCCAGGATAACTAGGAACAGGAGTCGCATTTGGGATATTATATCCTCCTGGAAAACCAGGATTAACCGGACCGTACTGGGGTTGTTGAGGTTGTTGATAAGTGTACCCAGGATACGGTTGATACTGGTAAACCGGTTGTTGGACAGCTTGCCCATGTTGGTACTGTCCCTGGTACGGAGGTTGAACAAATTGAGGTTGAGTAGTGACAACCGTACTTATACCAGGCTGACCTACAGGCATCTGGACCGTGGTTTGAATCGTAGATCCAGACAACGGTAAAGATGTCTGAGGTGTGGTAACAGGGACAGTAGAAACTGGAGCCGTCGATACTCCAGAAGTAAGTATGGTAGATGTAGCGGTAGTTGCAGCAGCCGTTTGAGATGGAGTACTAGGTGCAATTGACGGCTGAGTAACTACCGAAGCTACAGAAGTTTGAACATTTGGCTGGACAGGTTGCGGTTGCTGGGTTGGACCAGAAACTACGGGTTGTCCAGCTTGAGGAACCATCTGTACACTTGGCTGCAACACCTGTTGACCCTGTGATGGATCCCACACTAACATTCCAGGGTATTGACCCGTAACAGGTTGAGGATACTGAGATCCATAACCAGATTGAGGGTAGGATTGATAATTGTAAGGTGCAGTTCCCATACTTGGAACATATGACTGACCTTGAGGCGGTTGATAACCTTGACCTGAGTATTGACCTTGAGGTTGATAACCTTGAGGTAAATACTGATACTGGGGTTGACCTTGACCTTGAGGTTGGTACCCTTGAGGTTGATAACCTTGGGGTTGATACCCTTGAGGTTGCCATCCTTGAGGTTGCCATCCTTGAGGTTGATATTGATACTGAGGTTGACCTTGGGGTACATATTGAGGCTGAGGTTGACCTTGAGGCAAGTATTGCACCATAGGTACATACTGACTTTGAGGTTGCCCCCAGACACGATTTGTGTACCTTGAGGTTGCCCCCCAGGCGTTAACTGCGGTTGCCCCCCAGGCGGTAATTGGCCACCTTGAGGTTGGGAAACGGGAACTGAACCTGACATCATGTAAATGTCTCCTACACCCAATGGTATATTACCACTGTTTCCAGCAAATAACCCATGATCAACGGGTTGAGGAGATGCCCCCGCAAAGGTACCAGAAAGTGACTGATACCCAGTGGGAACAGAAGGACCGCCGTGTAAAAAAGATTCAGGACTTTGAGTAAACACGGACGACTGACCAGACATATTTACAGGAGTATAAATACCTCCAGGTGGAAAAGGAGTACGAGGTGTAGAAAAACCTACTGAGTTGTCTAAAAAATTGGTTAACGCAAGGTACCAAGAAGTACTTCTAGGAGGACTGTAAAAGATGGATTCACGCTCCCTTAGATCAATAGTAAGTTGACCTTCAAGGTGAGAGACACCTATATCTTCTTCTGGAGCAAGTTCTTCTATAGCAATCAAACCAGAAGGTAGATTTTCGGTGATAATTCTTTCTATTCTCGGTGAATCAGGGACACTAGAAGTTGGAGTAACAGGTTCGGAAATTTCAGGTTCTTCGCCTGTTTCACTGGCAGATGAAAAACTACCAGCAAGCTCGGAAACTGTAACAGTTTCGGGATTGTAACCTGTTTCTAAACTTTGGTAATCTGGATGGACTACCAAGGAAGATTCTCCTTCTTCAGGTGAACCTACTCTACTGTCACTAGGAGGAGTTACAAGGACCTTTAACCCTTCGTACTGACCCGGAATGTCTTCAGGAGATTCACCCCGCGATTTACGGAGTTTTCTTAACAAATCTATTCCGGTAACAATCTCAGGAGACTTGCCCCGAAGTCGACGGGACTGTCTCGGTAATTCCGCCACAATTAAAGATTTTTAACTACAACACACGAAAACAAAGTAAAAATTTCAAATCAAACCACCTAAAGTCTTCTAAAGAAGCAAACAAATTTGAAGCACACGCCTAAATAATCTAGAGCGTCAAACCAAACACAAACAGTAGTCTTCCGGACCAAAAGCGCTAGTTGGTGATTAGGCCCAACCTCGCAGGATTCAGTACAGAAATGGCGGGTGGAACAGTTACCCCGGCAACCTGCTTAATGAATAGACCGGCACAAGTTCCTCCACTTTAACCGTCTCGAAGTGAAGTGAACCCCCCGGAAAATCCAAGTGAGTATAACCGACGTCTGCTCCAGGTACAGTGGGACCTTCCCTCCACCGTCACCTCGGTAGAACCCTAAAGATTATGGTCACTAAAGTTACCAATCACAACAATTACACCTGGGGGAACAGTCTAAACTCCGACAGCACGCAAGGGCAGAGTAACAAGCTCAATCCCCTTACCGGCTCCTTGACAATAATCCAAGGTTTACCGATAAGTGACCCCTGGCTCCTCGACAATGGTTAATCCGAGGTTTACCGTTTGTAATACGTACTGTCTGGCGTCGTTCCCAACGAGGGGGAATGATCCCCTCACTGGTTCGGACACGAGCTCGTGCTTCTCCTTTAAGAGGAGCTTTCCCAGAGTGCAACTGAAACAATTGGATTTATTCTACTCAAGATAAACTATCTGTTTGGTTTTGTAGTCTTGGAGAGTTAAGTACTCACCTACTCCAAGACCCTAGCCTAAGCTATGTTGGTGTTTCAGAGCCCTAGAAAAATAAAAATTACTAGATTGATTTTAATTTAAGCGTTACTTTTAAGGTTGTTTCTTAAGTCAAAAGGTGATGGAAGTGAAACCAGTGGTGTGTTGACTCGACTCGAAACCACTACAAAATGCACCTAGGATGATTTACCCACTACTTTACTTTTTCGATGAATTGCTTAACTAAAAAGTTGAGAGAATGCAATCTTTATAAAAGCAACTTCTTAATTGAAGACAATCAAAGAAACAATTCGTTTGTCTTTTCCAAGCATAAAAACATGACCGCTCTTTACATGCACGAAAAAACTCTTTTTCTCTTTCAAAAACAAAAAGCTACTTGAAACAAGACTTTTAAAGAAGATGTTTTTGTATTTTTCTTTTAATAAAGCAAATAAATCTAATATAACCAAAAATCAATCTTAACAACTATTAAAATCTACGAAAATTCACTCATAAGCAAACTAAAAGGTAAATTTACTCTAAGCAATCTTAACGAGGCCAAAACCAACAATGATTATTCTAAGGTGTTTTACTTGATCACAATCAAATCAAGGACTAGCTTATTGCAGAACCAAAAACTAGTCAAAACAAAACTCTAATCTTTTTGTTCTTTTGTAAAATGGAAATCAACACTTTATAAACAAGTAATTCGAAATTTGACCCAAAAAAACTTAAATGGCAAGCTGCTCACACAAGGAGACTTTACGAGAGGCCCGACTTCTAAGAAGGCTGACTAACCAGAGAGATCTAAGGTTGGACAACTTTCTACCGTCAAAATCACTACAGGACCTATTCAAAAATCAAACCCTAGGCCTAAACTTCGTTGAAATCCACTAAAACACTCAAAGCTCACAAAACAAGTTCAGGTGAAAATTTTTGACAGGGTACTAAAGGATCTGGGTAGAAAACACTAAGAAAAATCAAAATCTAAAAGCAATTAAAGCAAAAAATGGAATTTTCCTAAATTTTACAGGAAGACGCAGGCAACCCGTTATAACAGGCGCGGGCCCGCTCTGTGCAAACGGCAACAGCGCGTCCAAAGACGCACTGTGCAGTACTCAGAGGGTGCGTCCTTCTGGAAAAGTTAAGAAAAACGAAATCTAACTAAATCTAAAGCTAAGCCACCCAAATACTAATTCTCACAGTCAAAAACCAGAAAATAAAAATGATTTTCTCAGAGCAAAGTTCACACAAAGGAAAGACTTTCTCATTAATGGATTCCCCAGCGGAGTCGCCAATTTGTCGTGGCAGAAAAAGTCGTTTGTGCGGACACAACTGACCTCCCTAGGAGTCTAAACTCTCTAGCGACAAACAAGACAAAATGGAGTGATCTTTCTCTAAATATACCTTTTAAAACATGAAAACTACAAGTGTTTAGGCTTACCTTATTCCAAAACGCTGTTGTTGTAGTCCGTCCTTGCCGATCCGGATGAGCTCCTCCTTCACATCAATTCCTGCAACCACAAACAATCAAACAATTACCAAGCACTTGCATTTCATATAATAAAACATATATTCAACATGCAGACCAAGGAACACATGAAATAACTCATTAACACAAGCTATTGAGAAAAATAAACCAGTTTGTATTAATAACGAAACAAAGAAACTCTTACAACCCGGCCTTGGTGTTGTGCAAGTTCCTCCCAGGGTCCATCAAGGGTTTTCCTCTACTTTGACAAAGCTCACCCACTTCCAAGTAGAATCAAGCAAAGACAATCTCTCCTCACAAGGTTCTAAATGGGAGTCCTAATTCCTGCAGCATTTACCCAAAGAAAATGTATAGCTTCAACCTCCCCTCCCTCTGGCTCAATGCCTTTATTTATAGTGCTGTAAAGAGGTTATTCAGGTCCACCATCAATGGGATAATCCCCCTCTTTGGGTGGGATAGCTCCCTTATTGATGGGATAAGTTCCTCCTTAATAGGGATACATGAACCAACTGGAGGCGCATCCATTTCATCAAACCGACCTCTAGAAAGTTCTAGAAGTAACCACAAGTAACTTTTTTAAGATGAAACTCGTGCATTTTGCCTTTTACAGAAGGACGCACCTGTCCCTTAACATACAGAGCGTCCAAGGACGCAACTTTTGTGAACATTGTGAGCGTCCCCGCAGGTAAGGCTAGAGAGAACCTGCGACCCCAGAGATAAACACATTTTTTACAAGACTTTCTCTCTTCTTTGAGTTTGATATGGATAGCAGAGGCATAAGACTTGCCTAAGAGGGTAGCATGACTGTTGATTTGAGCCATACTAACTGTAAGTAGTCATGGTGACATTTTTTAGTGTAACAATAAGGGATGCAGACATGGCTGCTTTGAAGAAAAAGATAAAAATGCCGGCCACAATCCACCCTCAAACAGATGAGGTTGCCCAGCAGAGGCATGATAAGGAAGCTACAGATTTACTGGTGTCTCTCTATAAACAACTCATTCAGGCACAAGAAAAGCTGGGAGAATCAGAGGTTGCACAGGCAGCATTACAGGCAGCTTTGAAACAAAGAGAAGAAGGACAGACCTCCCAGCCTCCTCCTGAAGTAATAAATCTTGAGGAAACTGCTCCACCTACTGTTCCTCCTCCTCAACAGCCAGAACAAGCAGCAACATCCACCTCAGCAGCACCACCAGCAACAGAGCAGGCCCCAAGCCTGGACATGCAAAAGCTGAGGAATGAGATCCAGGCCCTGGAAGCTCAAACGACAGAGCTGAATGAGACCAGGGATAAATTGGCCAAAGTGAATGACAGATATGATAAATCCAAGCAGTCTGTGGCAGAAAAGGGCAGGGAGATAAAAGCCCTCAAAGATAAAATCAAAGAGCTAGAAAATGAGCTCAAATTAGATAAAGTGGTGGCTGAGCTTAAAATAGTGCTGTGGGCTAACATTGGTCAATCTATCAATGAGCAATGGAAATATATTGAAACCATCCATGAGCAGTTGGACCTCATTCCAAAAGCACACACTGAGATTCAGAGAGCAAGAGCTGCTCTAAGCAACATGCCTGAGATAGCCACCAGGATGATTAATGTGCTTAATAATAGGACAAGCACTCAGTTGGCTGCCATGGGAATTCCAAACAGAACTGAGCACATTCAGTCGATCAAAAGGGTTCTCACACTAAGAAACTTAGTGCAGACATTGGAAAGAAGAACCCAGGATATGCAGACTGAGGTGAACAGGTTTTTGGAAAGGTTTCAGGTGTTAGAAAACAGAGGGCTCCCTAGCTTACTGAACAGCGCAGGGAGATTGTTCACACATGACCAGTATGCCAAAAGGGTCAACACATTTGCCACTAGTCAGATCAACGAGAAGCCCAGCACCTCAGAGGAAACAGGGCCAGCCACAGGACAGACTCTCTATAACAGAGTAGAGAATTTATTTTTTATAATGAATGAAATCAAACACCTGTTTGAGGCCCCTACAAATTTTTATAAGTATACAGAGGCAGAGGAGACTATGGATGCTATCCTCAGGCATCAATTACCTACACATGACTGGTGGACCAAAGCAATACAAACAATTTTGTAAACAGTGAGCCATTCACCAAATTTTGTTTATAAAAATATGAATTGTTATGCAAAGCACAGTTTAATAAAATCAGCATACAAAGGAAAGATGAAAGGCTGAGCCAACTCAGCAGGGCTATTCGGTCACCACAGCAGCAAGCACAGTCACAGGTGGCAGGGCCGAGAAAATACAGCGCAACAAACTTAAAGGCACATTTTCCAGCATTAAAGAAAAGCGTTCCAACCGACTCAGTGACCTCCAAAGGTCAAAATATCCTCTGACAGACTTAAAGAGCAGTTATGTTGCATTCAAAGCTGCAATAACTTCTTTTCTACTTTTCTGTACTAAGTAATGAAGATATTTCTCTCTCAGATGACTCAATGCCTGAGATATTTTGTATAAACATTTCTATAAAGTCCCCTTCGCATGTTTTTGCAAAGGGGTTGTTGTTGATTTCTCCTGAAGAAGTTCTTATGCTGTAATCCTTTCAGAAGTTTAATATAGAAAGTGATGGAATTTCTTGGATTTCTGAGGTGTTGAATGCGTTCTGGTGTCTGTTGAAAACTGCAGGATTCCTGTGTACTTCACAATACAATAAGTTTCTGTAACTCTCTTTGTTATGTGCTTTAATCTTTTACAACCCATATATGTTTCTAATTTCTAATTGTTTAGCAACAAGGAAAAAGAATAACCTTCAGGACTTATTCAAGGAATACCCTGAGTTCAATCTGTGTTGTTAATGAATGTTTTCTTCAGCTGTAATCTTGATAAGTGTAATTCTTAATTGCTGCACTTTCTGAATATATCTTTCACAGTGAGCTTCGTTTCAGGAATTCAAGTTTGCTCCTGTGCAACATGCTTCACTTTCATATCACCAGCGCAATAGAAAATTCTTAATTGCTTTCTGTTGGCTGACCATGCCTCACCACTTAAGTTTAAATTTGTTTGTTCGAAATACACAATAGGCCCTGCAGTCCGAACATCACCACTCCTGCGTTTCAAAGCATTTCACAACTCCAGACTCCATTGCCCAATGATATACTATTCTCTGAACACTACACCTTAAGCCCTGAAAGAAGTCCTTCAACCAAAACATAAACCAAAACCTGAGCTTAATACCTAGCCTAAAAAAAACACCATCATAACAGAGACAAATCATAAAGAGAGAGCCCTCTCTGATTACAGTTTGGCTAGAAACTGTGATCCAAAGATTGGTTAGTGGTTACCCTGGCCGTATTCCCTTGGGAGTCAAAGGGAACAACCTGGGTGTTAACAAAACCCCTCTGTCATTTTCTCTAATGGATGGAGGAGTGTAGATGTCTGATACAAAATTTTAATGGAGGGAAATTAACTGAAATTTCTGTGTATAAAATTCCCCTATACTTCAATCAAATTCAAAAACCTAGAAGATATTTTTATGTTCCTTTCACTTGGAAAAATGTGGGGAAATGTAGAGCCTACCTCCTTAACACTGCTTGATGAAGCCACCCTCTGTTTTTCCCTTCTGAAGTTACTCACTGTCGATCCTATAGATTGTCTGATTGTATCCTATACGATCTCTTGTAGGATCCTGTAGGATTTCCTATAGGATACTGTAGGTGGCCTTGTGCACGAAGAAAACAAAATTTTCCTTTCCTGTAGATCGCCTGAGGGCCGAGAGTGATTTTTCTAATATGGACCTTGAGAATTTGAATGCTTCTATGCATGGGGATCAACATTTATTTCCTCTTATGGGTGATTTGAGTGATGTGGTGTGCTAGCAGCCAAGGTACGAGTATCCACTTTTGGATTGTTGGTCCCACTACCACATCATCATTCTCCTCACCTCATAATCAACTCCCACTTCGGGCATCCATAGCTTAACTACTTTCAACCTCATCCTTCTTTTCCTTGAGTTGCTTGTTGCCATGTGTGGAAGGACTAACTGCTTTGTCCTCGTTGACTGAACAAAGGTGGCCAAGTTAATTGGCCACCTTTTGCTTATAAACCAACTCTTTCACAACTTTTACATCTTTTGATCACATTATGTGAATGAGAGAGTGGAAGTGAGATACTTACTTGTGGTAATGATACCTTGATGCAGTTTGTTGAAGAAATGAAGTCTTTGTTGTGTGTTGGATGCATGTGCTTTTCTCCCCTTTTTTATTGTCCCTTTGATGATTTTCTTTGATGTGCAGGTACTTGGTGTTGATGATGATGATGTTGATGTTGCTGCTAGGCTCTAGAGGATATTATTCTACCTTTGGATATCCATGCTTGAAATTGACTGCATCTGTGATTTTTGACTTGTGGGATATTCTACTACAAGATTTCATATAGGATGTCATGTAGCTGCTTCTCCCTCAAAATCTTTAATATTTTTGTACTGCTAGAACCTAAGGATGATTGGCATGGGTAGAGAAGGGGTGTATGGATTTGTGCATGAGGAAAAATAACCTTCAGGTGTTGTCCCCTTACTCTCTATCTTCATCCTCTTTTCTCTATGTTTTTTTTTAAACTGTATTTTTTTTGAAAACTGACTTTTGTGATGGATGCAGGGGTGCTCATGGTGGAGAGAGGTATGGTGATGAGATGGTGAATTAGAGATTTTTTTTTTTTGACATGGGTAGGTCATTCCCTTGCTCTAGATTTATTTTGTTTAGGATTCCCAAGCCACTGTAAATCTTACAGGATCATCCTGTAGGATTTTAGGGAATCCTGTAGGTTTAGAGGGAATCTTGTAGAAAACACAGAACCCTTGCAAACTGAGGAAAATGAATGGAAATATGGAAGGAATGATGGGATGTTGAAGGTTAATGAATGGAGAAATAAAAATATGAGATGAATACGTCCCTTTTGATTCTCTTTTGTTGCTCTGATCGTCCTGCTGCTAACCTGCAAACAATATTTTCATAATTTCTCCCTTTTTTATCTATTTTTATTGAAAACAACTAGTCTGCCTCTATGAGGTTTTCATCCTAGCTGTTTGCCCTTGGTGCCTCAAGAGACGTTTTCACCCAAAGATCTTTTTTTTTTTCCTTTTTTTTTTTTGACACCATTGGGTCCCCTCAAGAGGTTTTCAACCCAACAGTTCAACTTAGGTGCCTCATGGAGGTTTTCACCTGAGTCTCCTTATTCTTCTCTCTTTTTTTTTTTCCTTTTTTTACATTTTTCTTTTTCTCAGTGGCTTGGTGAGGTAGGAGATGAGACTTGCTCCACCACCATCACTGTTTTTATGATACCATCAATAAACTCTTGCTTTGATAATGGCCTCTTGTAAACTTTCAACCTATGCCCATTAACAAGTAAAGGAATGGCCTCTGCATCTATGGTTCCAATCTGCATTGAACCATTATCATAACATTTCTCTATGACATAAGGCCCTAATCATATAGTCCTTAACTTGCCCTTAAAGTCTTTATATCTGGAATCATATAACAAAGCGCAATCACCTTCTTGAAATTTCTTGTCCTTGATGTTCTTGTCATGCCATATCTTCCTATGAATTTGAGTTACCTATGTGTGTAGGAGGGCCTGCATTATGTACTCATCTAACCCATTCAACTGGAGAAATCTCTCTTTTTATGCACTGCTGAGATCTAGATCTAGTTGGGCTACCATCCTCAATGTATTGTACTCAAATTCAATGGATAGTAGGGCCTTCTTCCCATATACTAACTCATAGGGTGTGAATCCAGTGGTAGTCTTCCAAGTGGTATTGTAGGCCTAGGTGGCCTCAGCTAATATATCTACCCAATCTTTTCTGTTGCTGCTAACCACTTTAGTCAGAATGCCCTCTAGTGCTCGGTTGGTCACCTCCACTTGTCCATTAGCTTGTGGGTGATAGGGAGTGGAGGTTCTATGCTTGATCTTGTGATGGCTTAACAAGTCTTCAATCATGCTGGATGTAAATTGGTTGCCTTGATCAATGACCAGTTCTCTAGGGTACCCAAAATTGTAAAAGACATTTTCCCTTAAGAACTTAGCCACCTTATTGTCAATTGCTACCTTGATTGCCTTGGTTTCAGCTCACTTAGTCAGATAGTCAGTGCACACAATGGTGTACTTCTTTTTCTTAGGAGGGTCAATAGGTTCAACGAAATCCATACCCCACTTGTCAAATGGCTCAAAAGTCACTTGAGGTTGTAGAGGAATTTCATCCCTTGGAGTAGGCTTTCCCATCCTTTGGCACCGATCACACTGACTACTGTATCTTATCACATCCTGATGAAGAGTGGGCCGATAATAACCAACTTGTAGCACTTTGAATGCTATCCTCTTTGCTACAAAGTGACCTCCACAAGGTGCATCATGATAGGTTAGAAGGATGTCAAAGACTTCTTCCTCCCTCACCCATCTTCTCAGAATTTGATCCGGGCCTAGGTTGAAGAGGTTGCCCCCAATCCAAGTGAATGGGGCGCTCTTTCTCACAATCTTTCTTTTCTCTTTGGAGGATGAATTTGGTGGGAACTGTGCAGATACCAAATAGTTTTCTATGTCAGCAAACCATGGAGAGAGAAATAAAATGGCGAATAAGTGTTCATCCGGTAATTGATCATCAACCATTCCTTCCTTAGTTGTAGGCAAAGTCCATCTGAATAAAAAATTTGGAACATTTTCCTTGCGAGACTTATCAACAATAGTTAGATCAAATTGTTGTAATAAAAGTAACCATCTAATAATCTAGGTATTCACATCAGGTTTATCCATTAAATATTTAATTGCAACATGGTCAGTATGCAAAAATGTTTGATAACATGTAATGTAATGCCTAAATTTGTTCAATGAATTCACAACCACCAAGAGCTCTTTTTCGGTCATTTTGTAGTTACAAAGAAAAGGAAGGGCCAATTTTGGGCCTCAGAGAATTGGTGTAGTGGTAAATTTGTTCTTCAGGGTGTCCAAGGCCTCTTGATAGCTTTTTGACCATACAAACTCAGAGTCTTTGGCCAACAGCCAAAGTAAAGTAGAAGCTAACTTTCTGAAGTCTTTATAAACGTCCGATAGTATCTTGCTAAACCTAGGAAACTTCTAACATCTCTCTTCTTTTGTGGAGGTGGGACCCTTTGGATGATATCTATTTCGTTTAGGTCCACCTGCAGTGCTTGCTCCGATATTGAATGACCTAGCACAGTCCTTGCAGTCATCAAGAACTCACATTTTTCAGGACTAAGATACAGGTTCATTTCAATGCATTTGTTCAACACTTTACCTAAGTTGGATAGAGCCTCCTAGAAATCGCACCCATAAGGTGTAAAAATCAATATAAATCTCTATTGCATCATGGACTAGCTCAACAAAGATACTCAACACTGCTCTCTAGAAAGTGGCAGGAGTATTGCATAGGCAAAAAGGAAGGACCCTATAGGAGAAAGTACCCCAAGGACAAGTGAAGGTGGTTTTATCTTGGTCTTTCAGGCTGATCTGGATTTGATTGTACCCGTTGAACCCATCTACGAAAGAGAAATTTTTTTCCCAGCTAGGCCATCTAGCACTTGGTCGATGAAAGGTAGAGGGAAATGGTCCTTCTTTGTGGCTTTGTTTAACTCTCTGTAATCGAAACAAATCCTCCACTTACCATTTTTCTTTGTAACCAATACCAAAGGAGAGACCCACTCATTGTCTAAGATAGGGTAAATGAATCTTGCATCTAGCAACTTTTGTAGTCCTTCTTTGACTATATCCTTGAGAGTTGGATTCATCTTGCTTTGGGGTTGGCGGACTGGTTTGCAACCTTCTTTGATGTAAATTTGGTGACTACACACCGAGGGGTGCACTCCCTTCATTTCTTTGTAACTCCAAGCGAAGGCATCCAGATGTTCCTTTAGCATGTTGCATGACTTTTCTTCTTGGTGAACAGAACGAGATGGGTTTATTTTCAAAGTTCTCTTAGGGCCAAATTATATGGTTTTGACACAGGTAGGATTGGAATCAGATAATAATATATCAATTTGATGGTTGTTCTAGGTTTCCTTTACCACTTCTTCTAAGGACAATGTACTGGGAGTTGGATTTTGGAGTATGTGTTCAATCAAATTGTCTTCATCCGGTTGTCCTCCTCCCATGGTTGTCTCTAAGGTATAAAGATGGGTAAAATAAACTTCATTTCCTTTCTCCTCTTCCATCCATAAAGGTAAGTCATGCTCCATATATGGCTAGGCATGAGGGTATAGGACTAACTTCTTGGAAATATATCAGTTTTTTATAGTCATATTTCCAACCCTGCAGCTAATGTAAGCATCAGCAGTGGCTAACCAGGGCCTCCCAAGGATGAGAGGGTATCCAATAAGCTTGGCCTTAGGCTGGAGAACTAGGAAATTTGCATGGTACTCCCAAGAGTCAATGGAGATCATCACATCCTCCACAATCCCCTCAGGGGTCATTGTGGAATGGTCTACAAGTTGTAGGACTGTTTTGGTCTTTCTCAGTGAACCCTGGAGGTTGAGCTTGAGCATAGTGTCCTTGGTCATCACATTAATGGAAGCCCCAAGATCAATCAAAGTGTGGGGGAAAATGGTTCCATTGATGTGCACATCTACTATAAGGCTTCTGGGGTCCAAATACTTTAGACAGATTACCTTCCCCAGCATTAAGTCAGATAGTTGTCCAATGACATTAATGGTAGGGGCATCTCTTTTTCGTCTACCTGGATTTTTTTATCACTTCTCCTTAATAAACTTGTTGTAAATAGGTACATCTTTTATAGCTTGGAGAAGTGGAATTTTGACACAGATTTTTCAAGTGGTTGGGTTAATCTCTTGGGAAAGGGTGGTGGATTTACTTTAGGCATGGTTTCGTCTCTTTCTTCCTCAACCTCCCTAGGTGGAGGTAGAGGTTGGTTGTCTGGGAGTACCTTTTTGGAGAATTTGGTATCTACGGATAAATACTAATTCTCTAGATAAGTAGCCATATCTAGAACAACAGTTTAAAGCACTTTAGCCTTTTCCTATAAGCAATAGATAAGACAAAGAAGATGAGAATACCTACTTGTAGTTCTGATCCTCTTTCCTCCTTTGTATTGATCCTGTCGCTCCTTCCTGTACTTAACACACTTGAGAAGTACCTATAAACACAAACAAAATACAAATAACTGATCAAAGCAAAGATCTATTGAATACAAGTGAATGGAATCAGATACATTTCACACGTACAAGCATCATATGATAATACAAACATATGGGAAAAAGGTTCAAATATTTTATTGAATATAAGAAGGAATTACAACCATTGTGTCTGATTCAAAGTCATTCCTCTAGCTTGGATCACATCCACATCACATCAAAAGCATGACATACTTGTAGCATTACAATACTTGCTTCAAAGCCAATTCTCATAGCAACATTATCTCCTTACAATTCAACATAATCTAGCCCCTGATCACTTAGATGAGTGGTCAATTTATAGAGAGATGAAGGAGGTTATGTCATAAATGGTGGTATTGAATGGCCTTCCATACTTAGAATTAGTTCCATGGAGGAAGGGATGAGAGGAAAGGATGCATCTTAACTCATTCATCATCCATTTTCTAGCTCATAGGAGTTGATAAGTGAGGGAACCTTCTAGCTGACTCCAAAAGATAAGAATATTCCCCAAACCCTATGTGAATTTCACTCAATCTCGCCCAGCGTAGGTGAATGAAGAACAAAGTGCTCTGCAAAGCACCCTGGCATGGACTTAACTGCTATGTAGCACGCCCTTACATGGGCCTACCTAAGTTGGTCCCTATAGAGGTTATTTCATTGTATACTTGTTGTGTCTGTCTGTTGTTTGGGTTTGGATTTGGCCGGGCAGGCATCTGGGGTTGTTTAGGTGGATCAGGTGTAAAAGCTGTGGTTGATTAGGTGATGAAGGTAATAAGGCTATAGAATTATTGTATGGGGGTCTCCACCCCTAGGATGGTGCATTCCATTGAGGCTATGGTGGAGCATATGGTTCAAGTGACTAGCTAGTTGGCCGGGAATGATACTGTGGTGCAAAGGACTAAGGAGGATGTGTAGACTAGGAAGGATGAGGAGGGCTCCCCCAAGAGAGAATGGATGTGGTCTAGTTGGGGTTTTAATATGCATGGGATGATACTTGCATGCCTTGCTAGTCTCCTTTGATTTATATAGCAGAGCTGTTCGGTCAACCCTTTGGCTCCTTGATATACAACTTTTAGTCTAGGTAGAGAAGGGCACTTGTCTGTGGAGTGATTTCTTCACAAACTGAGCAGATTTCAATCGAATTCAATGGATATTCATTCCTAGGGTGCCTCCTTGTGCATATAGGGTAGAAAATGGCAAAAGCTCTCTCTGCTTCCTCCTGTTTTCTCTTAATGTGAATAGTGTCCATCTGTAGGGCAAGGGTTTGCAGCATCTCACTCTTGAAATCCTCCAGAATGTTTCCAATTTCACCCTTGATGGATGTATTGGAAGAGGATGGATTGACCATAGGTTGACTACCCCTACCCTATTTCCTAGCTATCATAGAATGGTTTCTAAAGACAATCTTGATATCCTCATAGGGTAACTGGTAGATGTCCCCTCCTTCTAACATGTTTAGGGTATCCAGAAGATCTTCCCTTACCCCACTAAGCAGGACTAGCTTCAGTGACTCAGGGTCAAGTGTGCACTTGGCCCTTTTGTAGCTAAGTTGGAATATTTCTTCATAATCCTCTAGGGATTCATCATGCCTGTAGTTACAAAGACTCGTCTTGGTTACAAAGAAAAATATGAAAAGGAGTCAAGTCCTTCTATAACTACAAATGATGATGGATATGAAAAATCTAGTAAGAAGGCAAACCTCCCATCTAAGTCAAGAGATCAAGACTCACAGGAAGAACCTTGTGATGAGCCTCGGTATTGCAACAAGAATGCTCAAACTCCCAAGGCTACCGACTTTAATTATCAACCTGGGGTTTGTACAAACTTAAGAGGTATTGATGAGCACCAGTATTGCAACAAGAATGTTGCAACTCCTGACGCTACCAAATTTACTTTATCAATCCAGGGTTTGTACAAACTTGGAGGTTATAATGTTGTATACACAAGTAAAAGTAATGGGTCTGCTCTTTGTCACTGCTCAACTTTTGATAAACCATTAGGGTTTTTCAAGCCAGACTTATATGGATTCAGAAGTGTATGTTTTAACCCTATACAAAAATTACCTGCATACGAATTCTAAAACACAAAAAATAAACAATGTGAGAGCATAACACTTAAAACACATATACATAGAGATTTTCCCTTGGATCCCAAAACCAGGACTACTAGCTTGATTTTTCATTATGTCCCTTTCAATGTTACAATACATATTTATACATGTCGAAGCATCCGATACCATGGACCAAAAACCATAGCATCCAAAACCATGGACCGAGAACCATCGCATCCAAAACCATGTGCGAAAAACATGCACAAAACCATAGGTAGGTCCACCCAACCTAATATAGGGTCCAAAAAGAATTTCCTCGGGGCACTGCCCCGGATCCCGTAGATGGGGGCTAACTGCCCCCCTCAAACTTCCTGTGACCCCCCACGCTGCACAGTCAGTGCAACGAAGGGAGGATCCATCCCCCCTTTAACCCCCCTGTAAACTACGTAGGCTAGTCGTGGAAAGAATATAATACAACCCAACAAGAAGAAGCTTGATTGCTAATGAGGGAAATAGAAATCTATTCTAAGAGAAAGCTTGTCTATTGCAGTAAGAGAAAAATGATTGAGATGAAATACTAAAAACACACCATTTTCTAACTAACTGCTGAGAGGCTATGCTTCAAAAGAATGCTAAGTTAACATGCATGCAATCCTACTGTCCTAAGCATGTAAATTCAAAACATCAAACATCCTACTACTGTGTCAATGGCTAAAATAAATTTGTTTTTTGTTTTTTGTTTTTGTTTTTTGTTTTTTGTTTTTTGTTTTTTGTTTTTTGTTTTTTGTTTTTTGTTTTTGTTTTTTGTTTTGTTTTTTTTTTTTTTTTTGTTTTTTTTTTTTTTTTTTGTTTTGTTTTTTTTTTTGTTTTGTTTTTTTTGTTTGTTTTGTTTTTTGTTTTGTTTTTTGTTTTTTTTTGTTTTGTTTTGTTTTGTTTTGTTTTGTTTTGTTTTGTTTTTTTGTTTTTTGTTTTTTGTTTTTTTTTTTAATTGTTTTTTTTGTTTTGTTTTTTTTTTTTTTTATGGAAAAGTGTGAAATCTAATCTCTTTTGGTGACATGGAAGGTGGATTAGGGTTGCTGGTGAACGGTTAGAAGGTTGGGCAGCCCAGTAGGTGACCTTTTCTAGCTTCCTAGAGGCTTCTCCCTCAATTCAGCCTCAAACCAGGAAAACCTACAGGATTCCCTGTGTTTCTACAGGATACAAACGAGAGAAAAAGGATGGGTGTTTAAGGTGATGGAAGGCTTAGGAAAGGTGGTTGGTGCATGGAATGAGGCAAGGAAATACCTAGGATCATTCTAGAGCTCAAAACCAGAGTTGGGAGATGGTTGGATTTGCTCAACAAGCTTGGAGAAGTTTCCTTGCAAAATGATGAGATTGGTGAGGGTCTTAGTGAACGAAAGGAATGATCATGGATGGATGAAGTTGGAAGGAGGTTGCTAACTATGAGATCTATCTGTACTTCTAAAAAACCTACACTACATCAAACATTGACATTTACCAAAAATCATGTAAACAAGAAGAATTCCAATGATCTAGGAAAACCGAGTTTAATGAGCTAATTGTCTACTTCATGCATGAAGAAAACTTGAAGAATAAGATGGAATCATTGATTAGATCTACTGTAAGACTGAATATGGAAGAAATTATAACTATATCCTACTCTTACAAACTGATCAAATGTTGGCCTAAGTACGGAAAACCCTAAATTCTATGAGAAAGTAGAATTCTGTCTTCTTGGGGCTGCATAGGAGTTCTTTCCTCAAATCATGATCCCTGAAAGAAGAAGTGAGGCCAAAACACCTATTGAAAACTTTTTGATGTTATTTTACTATTCTAAACTACTGTTGAGGTAAAGCACAAATGGAAGTAAACTAATAAGAAACCAATCAAATCTACACTACTTGCAATGAAATAATCTAAAAGATAATTAAACCATTGAGCTATGAAATCAATCTAAGCATAAAAATACAAGAAGAGAAGCCTTTTCTACTAGGGTTGGTCCCTAACCCAAGAGCTTCAGCCCTCTGAGTTAACTCAGTGCTGGATCAAGAAAATGATCATTCTCATTATCAAAATAGGGAATTACATAGTAATGTCTTCTACAAGTCTTGAACTCGAAAATGAGTAGTTTTTACAGCAAAAATTCAAATCCTAATGAGGCTCTAGGCCTCTTTATTTCTACCACTGAAGTCTCCAATGAATTTCTTAAATCTAGGGTGGCTTAGGTCCCAAACTCGAGATAAACTAACTCTTTAACAAGCACTTGCTCGACTGCCTTTTGATCTCCATGACTTGGCTACTTGTACTGCGAGCGAGTGTGATTGATGGAGGAATATTCGAATGAGGGAGGAGTTAAATGAGGAGGACTTACCTCCTACAATCTCTCTTCCTTGTCTCATTTGAGTTCAACCCTTAATCTAGCCAAAATTCCCAGATTTTCTCTCACAAACCTGCATTCAATGCATATTAGTCCACTAGGTATAATATCTCACTTTGACTCATCTCATTAAACAAAATATAATCAAAATATGTAATAAATTGTGAGAAGAGTTGATTTGACTAAGCTAGGAGGTGAATTAAGGTCCATATAGTTACCCAATGATGAGGCTCATCAGGTATCGACACTATTTGTGCAACATACAATGCGTCCTTCCTTTGTTGTCATGATGTAATGGAGTGCATGTACTGAAGTCAAATCCTAACCTAATTGAAAAAAATGAAATGTTTGAAATGGAACCTTAACCTATTGCTAGAAATAAAGTACAAGGAAAGAAACCTATTCTAATTGCATAAATATCATGAACTAAATGTAAAAGAAACCTAGCTTAAACCTATTTATCACATGTGATGATTTAAACTAACTTAGCATGAAATCTGATCTAGAGAGTACCAACTGTTGTGTGCATGTGTAAATATAAAATAACTATTTTTAAAATCTTTTTGCCTTATAAATGAAAATGCTAATTGATCTTTGATAGAGGAGATAGGTGTGCATAAAAAGGGGTACAATAATTTTGATGGCTTGGAGGTCAAGTAGGGGCTTAATCCTATCTTCAATGATGATTTTTCTCAGTTCGGGCTCAAAATAGGCCGCTACAGAATTTCCTATAGGATGTACTAGTTCTCCTATAGGATCTCCTAGTTCTCCTATAGGATCCCCTGATTTACCACATGATGTTATATATTTACTATATGAAATTATAATTCAACGAATGACCAAGCAAATCAAATCCAAATTGGACGGGACAATTTTTTTTATTGACTAGGATGTTTTAGGTCCCCATTCCATGTGGAATCACTAAAAAAGAACTTTGTTAACCCATGCTAAAAAATAGCACAAAATTACTAGTTGAAAGTCTAGAAATTCGAGAACTAGTGAGCTAGTAAATCTATAAAATGCCTAACCTAATCAATTGCAAATGTAGTGGGGTAAATTTTTTTATGATCTAATGAAAGTGGAACCAACTCAATTAAATATTTTTAGCATGCTCTAAAAAATAGCAGAAACTTAATGTTCTTTGCCACAAAGGAGTTCCAAAAATCTATATTTGGGAATACGAAAGCTAATCCAAGTAGCTCAATGATTACTATGATCTTCCAAAGATTTTCCAAGGATGAAATGATGCTTGTGATCCTACAAAAGAAATTACATAAACCATTTAACCCAATCCTACAACAAGAAATCATTAATACTAAATGCAGAAATAGAGAGAAATAAAAACAAGAGATGCATGTGAATAAGAAGTGGAAAGAAGGAAAGAAAAGGTTCTGAGGTTCCTGGGATGGCCAAGCACAAGGAAAATCAGAGACCTATGGAGGAGAACAATATTTATAAGCTGAAAATGACACCAATCTTCATTATTTTCATCAATACAATTACATCCCTGTGAGAAAATACAATGGAGCTGCAGAAATACGAGTTCTCTCCACAAGAACACTAATAAAAATCTATCCCTAGAGGAAAATTTGACTCGTAACTTATACAAAATGATTAGAAATCATTCCCCATGAATGGAGGAATATTTCCCCACCAAAATCCCTTGATTAGTGGATCTGGTTCCTAATACTAGGAATCTGCATTAAACGACAGGGAACACATTCCTAGATTTTCTCAATCATTGGAGTTCCACAATCTGTGCGATAATTCCATAATATCTTTTTGATTTATTATTTAATAGTTATCCTCCTGCAATAGGGAGCAAGTCCCTAAATTATCTCCTCCTCCAAATCTTCATAATCTGCCCAATATTCTTTAATATTCCACAAAAATAAATGATATTAGGCACAAATATGCAATTATTCATAAACCTTCCTAATGAATATATTAAAGTTAAAAATACATTATCTAATTCGAAAAGAGAGGTTTAATGTGCTGAAGGATGGTCATAGGCCTTAATTTATGTTTAATTTAGAGGCATGGGCCTTAATTTATATCTAATTTAGAGGCCCATCATACCCGTTGCTGAAAGTGTCGCTCATCCTTTGAGAAACTTAATGACCTCATTGTGCCTCATTCATGGCCTTGGTGGCATCTCTCTTGTGCATTATGAATATTGGTTGTAAGTCTTGCAAGGACCAACCCAAAAACGTATTGGTTCAAAGAAAAATCTTTGTTTCTTGAAACCATTAGCTTTCCTCTTCACCTTATTCAAGATGGTCCTTGAATAATTTTCATTCTGGCAAGGTCTTCCACATCCTTATCAACCTTCTGCTACCTTGTTCCACCATTTGGTAACCTCTAAAACATTCAAAATGTCTTTAGATGAGAACTAGGACATCTTGTAGTAATTCTTGTCAAACCTGCAGGAAACCCTATTAAAACTACAAGAAACCCTTTTTGAGCATAAATGATAGTCTGAGCCTAGGATAGGCCCTCAACACGACTTCCATGCCTTTCTCTCATTTCTATAACATCTTTTAGGCCTTCGACAAAAGCTAGAAAGAGATTAGAGACCTCTTGGAAAGTCTCTTTTCATCACTATAGTTTGAGTTCTATTTTGATGGTGGATGCCTCATTTCCTTTTGTTACCTTCTTCTTCTCTCTTGTGGCCTAGATGGTTGCCTAATGGCCTTCGAGTTATCTGTTTTGATTAGGTCTCTCTTAGACACTGTCATTTTGGGTTTTAGCACAATTTTTCTTTCTTCCTTTTTGTAGCATCATTCTACCTTCATGTAGTAGTCATTCCTTCTTCCTTTAGAGTCTTCTAATTATATGGGAGTGATGAGAAATGATGTAGGTTTGTGAAAATGGAAAGGATGCTCTCTTTTTTTTTTAAGAAATTTTTAGGGTGAGAAAGGGTTTGTTCTTCAAATTATGAAATGGGATGGATGAATGACAGATAGATAGTGAATATGAAGTGGATGGAGGGTTTGGAGTGTTGTGGTGACTTGGCCTTTGCAAAAATTTCTTCTTTTAATTGTTGTCCTCATTCCTTGAAATAATCACCCTTCATAATTTGAATTTTCAACATTGCATGAGTGAAGGACTGGACTACAATAAACTAGTTGAAGGTGGTTGAGACTGCTAACCCATCCTTAGCTTATAAAACCTCATCTCTCATGCATTGACAACAAATTTCTAACTATAATATGCTCTAGAGAAGAGGTCAAGAATATTGCATACCTGTACCTACCTGATGGTTGTTGGAGGTACATGCATGTTGCTGCTGAGTTGATGTTGTTGTGCTTCCCATGACTCAGGTACATCTTCTTGACTACCTTTTTCTTTTGTGTTAATCTTATTTTGTTGATGGGTTTTTTTCTTGTTGATGTGCAGGTGATGGCTTCCTATGTTGCTACTCAGCTCAAGAGAAGTTTCATTGCGCCTATAGTTATGCTTCTCCTCTTTCAATAATGGCGCTAAAGGTTGGGCCTGGAGTCTGTTGTTACTTCCAAATAGGCTGTTGTAGCTGCCATTTTTTTGAATGTTTGTGTCATTTCTATGTTGGAGGGTAAATAGGTATTGGAATGAGTGGAAGGTGTGGCCATAGAGAGACATGGTCATGATGGGTGTTGGCTGAGGTGTGGTGAAGTCAATGTCTTTCTTCCTATCCCAAAATAGTTCTACATCATAATTTTTCCATCGGGCTTCCTTTCTTGTAGATTTTCAGAACTTTCTGTAGTACTACATGAAAATCTTTTAGTAATTGAGCACAACGTCTTGTAGCAGACTAGTTTTGTCCATATCTCCTAAACAGTAGAATGGAATGAACTGAAAATTTCTAAGCATGTTTCCATCATCATGATGCACCTCCCCATAAACAAAATTTGGTCAAAGGATGCATGGATCTCGCGAAAAACTAAAAATGGTTGAAGGTTATGGAGGCCTATTTCTTGGAAACTGTGCACTAGAATTTACTGACATTTCTTGGGCATATTACCATCATCCATACTCATCTCTCCATGAATCAACTTTTTCAAGTAATGGCAAACACAAATTTCTGTTCTATGTATTTTCGTTTCCTATAGTAAAACAAAGCCTTTGTGTAGTATTCTGGGACAACAAGGAAAATGAGCGGTAGAAGTTTGGGAATGATGAGTGGATGGTGGAAATAGATGAGGGTGATGGATTGGCATGGACTTGGTCCTGTTGGAGCATTTGAGCAAAGGAGGAGAAAGTCAAAATTTGACTTCTTTTTACTAGGTTTGACCTATTTTTTCTTTCTTTGGTGGCAACTTGTTTTTGTTCCTTGTAGATATTGGAGAGCTCCTACATTCATCAAAGAGATACATGGAGCAAGGATTTTTTTTATTTTTTTCCTTTCTTTATTCTAGGCCTACTGGTCACCTCAAGAAGGTTTTCAACTAGTAGGTTTGCCTAGGCACCTCAAAGAAGGTTTTCACCTAGGATATTTTCTTTTTTCTCTTTTTTTTTTTCCTTTTTCCCAACTTGTTGACCGCCTCATGGAGGTTTTCAATCAATGAGCCAATCTGAGGCACCTCTAAGGAGGTTTTCACCTAGTTTTTTTTTATTTTTTTCCTCTTATTTTTCAATTTTTTTTCTACCCTACCCTGCTTGAAAACAAAATCACTTCAAGTATAATAATACTTCCAATGGAGCCATGTGCACATCAAGATGACAGAAACACTGATGTGTAGGATCGAAATGTATGATTTGATATGTACCTGAATTTGAGTGATCAAATGATTTGACTTTGATGATATCAAGCACAGTTGAAGAAGAGGGTGCTGCTGCAACTTAGTGACTTTCTGGAACCAAACCTCAATATAACTTTCCTGTCCTTTGTTTGATTTCTTATCTGGATCATTCTTCACGTGTTCTTCTACCATGACCTTCAAATCATCCACTTTTTTCTGATTTCTCTCTTGAATACATGGAGGATTTGATGGTAACCATGAAGGAGATTTCTCAATATCTGTTTTTGATGTCTGTTCTTCATCAAGTGAAACCCTTGATTCTTTGGTATTCTCATTTGAATCTTCTTCTTCTGGATGCGGTCCTTCAATGATATCAAGATACAATTTTTTTTGCAATGGTCTTCTTGAGCTATGGTGAATACCAATGAGTTCAAGAGGAGATGTTTGGAAGTGTTGTACCTCAACATTGTAAGTGGGTTGAACTACTTCATTGTGTGGGTTTGGAAATGGTGGTACAGGTAGTTGAGTGGGAGTGGATATTTGAGATAGATGTGGTTGGGATTGTGGTTGTGGTGGAGATGAATGGTAGGGATAACATGGAGTTGGGTATGGAGGATATTGAGGAAAATACTGAGGATGTTGTGGATGGCTCCCATACGTTCCTTGCCAACCTTGTTGCCAAGATTGGTTTTTGGGTTGAGATGGCCAATGTTTCCAAGGAGAGGGTGTGTTCCAATTACTTTGAGGTGGATATGCATAACCTTGAAATTGTGAATTAGGATCTTCCATCATATTATGTTGACTAGGCTGCCATGGTCCTCTTGGATCTACATAACTTAGTTGCATTGGCAATTGACTTGCTCCATTGTCCTCTTGGTGAACTTCCTTCAACCTTGGTAATGAGGAAAAAAATTTAACATCATGTGATTTTTCATGGAAAACACGAATATCAACATCTTCGTTTTTCTCATTTTGTATTCTTAACATTTCTACTTGTTCACTTCGATTTCTAAGAATTTCTGTTTTAAAGTTATCAAGCAAATTTCTAAGTTTAGCTTGACTTACCGATCTTGACGCTGATTTACCTACTCTTGCCCTTCCTCTTGATATGTGTTTGCATGTTTCACAAATTTCATCAAATAATAATTGGTATACATCACCTTTACTTATGATATCAAGGAGATCAATCCTCTCATCCCTAATTGTTCTAAGTAAGATGGTTTTTAGTGTGTCATATCCTAAATGATGTAGTTTTGCCCTGTTAACATTATACATGAACCTCTCTATTATATCCTCAAGGATTTCATCTTTTCTTTGATTCATTCTAAATATTTCTTCTTTAAGATCACGATCTTTATATTTTTCTAGAAATATCTTTTGCATCTCACTCCATTATCTTATTGAATTAGTCCCTAAACTCATGAACCATTTAAGAGCTATATCCTTCAATGTTTCCGGAAACAATCTAAGTGTTTGAATTTTTAATAAGTAACCATAGTATCTACAAACAATTTCAAATTCAAAGAGAAAGGCTTCTGAATCCTCTGACCTTAGACCATGAAATTTTGGAAGAAAAGATGGAGGGATGCTCTTCATGTGAACATTACCATCAGTGTCTTGAATGGGAAATCTGAGAGGAGCTTCATCATTGTCATCATCTCCATCAATTTCTTGTACATTCTTTGCCATCTTCTTCTTCTACCTGCAAAATAAAATGGTGATGTGGCTCTTACTGCACCGCATGATCAAATGGGGGGGTGGGTTGGTGTTGGAGGTTTTTTTTTTTTTATGATTGAATGAAAACACTAGTACAATGCATTTATCTATTTTTGAAATGAAATATTCCTAATGCAATTTTTTTTAATTTATTTTTTGCAAAAAGTAAAAGGAAATGAATCAACTAGGGAAGAAAACAATGCATACTTTGACACCCCCCCAACAACGATGCCAAAAACTGACGGACCTCAGTATTGCAACAAGAATGCTGCAACTCCCAAGGCTACCGACTTTTAATTATCAACCCGAGGTTTGTACAAACATACAAGGTATTGGCACTATATGTGCAACATATAATGTGTCCTTCCTTTGTTATCATGAGAGAAAAGAAATTCTGCCTATTTGCAGGAATGAAAGACTAAATTTAAAAATGCTTGTAAAGTAACATCAAATCCTTTATATACTTATTAACACACTTTGCTTGCAAAAGAACCCTATTCTAACACTATTTGTCATATTTGAGGTTTTAACTAATCTAAGCATGAAATCTGATCTAGAGAGTACTAACTGTTGTGTGCATGTGTAAATATAAAATAACTCATTTTTTTAATCTTTTTTGTTTAAAAATGCAAATGCTAATCTTTGTTTGATATTTGGCACGGGAGACAGGTATGGAGGAAGAGGGGCAAAATGGTCTTACTGGCATGGAGGTCAAGTAGATGCCTGATCCTAGCTTCAATGATGATTTTTCTCAATTCAGGCTCAAAACATGCCACTACAAGATTTCCTACAGGATGTACTAGTTCTCCTACATGATCCCATGTTTTACTACATGATGTTACAGATTTACTATACGAAATTATAATTCATCGAATGACCAAGAAAATAAAATATAAATTGGATGGGAATTTTTTTTTATTGACTAGGATGTCTTAGGTCCCCATTCCAAGTAGAATCACTCAAAAAGACCTCTGTTAACCCACGCTGAAAAATAACAGAAAATTGCTAGTTGAAAATCTAGAAATTTGAGAACTAGTGAGCTAGTAAATCTATAAAATGCCTAACCTAATCAAGTGAAAATGAAATGGGGTAATTTGTTTTATGAACTATAATTCTTTTTTATCTAATGCAAGTGGAACCAAATCAATTGAAACTCATTAGCATGCTCTAAAAAATAACAGAAATTTACTTTTCTTTGCTAAAAAGGAGTTCCAAAAATCTAGATTTGGAAATAAGAAGACTAATCCAAGTAGCTCAATGATTACTATGACCTTCCAAATATTTTCCAAGGATTAAATGATGCTTTTTATCATGCAAAATAGCTTATTTAACCCAATCCTACAATAATAAATCTTTAATACTAAATGCAAAAATAGAAAGAAATAAAAACAAGAGATGCATGTGAATAAGAAGTGAAAAGAAGGAAAGAAAATGATACAAAATGGCTTTGAGGCTCTTGAGATGGACAAGCCCAAGGAAACTTAGATACCTATGGAGGATAACAAGATTTAGAAGCTGAACATGACACCAATCTTCATTATTTTCATCAATACAATTACATCCCTGCAATAAAATACAATGGAGCTGCAAAAATACAAGGTCTCTCCACAAGAACACTAATGAAAATCTCTCCCTAGCAGAAAATCCAACTTGGTACTTATATAAAATGATTAGTAATCATTCCCCATGAATGGAGGAAGCTTTCCCCACCAAAATCCCTTGATTAATAGATCTGGTTCCCAATACTAGGAATCTGCATTAAATGGCACAAAACACATTTATAGATTTTCTCAATCATTGGAGTTCCACAATCTGTGCCATAATTCCATAATATCTTGTTGATTTATTATTTAATAGTGATCCTCCTGTATTAGGGAGAAAGTCCCTAAATTATCTCCTCCCCCAAATCTTCATAATCTGCCCAATATTCTCATAATATTTCACAAAATAAATAATATTAGGCACAAACATGCATTTATTCATACACATTCCTAATGAATATATTAAAGTTAAAAATACATTATCTAATGCAAAAAGAGAGGTTTAATGTGCTGAAGGATGGTCATAGGCCTTAATTTATGTTTAATTTAGAGGCATGGGCCTTAATTTATGTCTAATTTAGAGGCCCGTCACATTGGAAGACAATTCCTCAAAGAAGATTTCCTCCCAAGTATCAACCCATATTTTATGGTCATTGTTATTCATGTGGAAGGTTTGGACATAGAGTTGTAGAATGTTGCACATATGTTTGGAATGAATATAGTTCCGAGAGATCTTTCATAAGTAGATATTCCGGAACTTAGTATAATATCAATAGATTTGATTATTTGAGAGATGATGTCGAATGTTACAAATGTAACAATTTTGGACACCTCGCTAAAGATTGTAGACTTGGAAGCTCTTCAAAGGAATTCTCGCAAAATAAAAATGAACAAGTATGGAAAAAGAAGACTGAAAAGTGTGCTCTCTCTCTTAAGGCTCAAAGAAACATAAATGTTTGGTATGTTGATAGTGGTTTCTCAACACATATGACTAGAGATAGAAATAAGTTCATATCCTTGACGGAAAAGAAGGACAAAATAGTGTCTTTTGGAAATGACAGGTCTTCAAACGTCACAAGAGTAGGTATGGACACACTTGGAAGCAAGGATGAATTAGCGAAGGATGTGTTGTTGGTTGAAAATATGATTCACAATATGCTTAGTGTTGGACAAATGCGTGATCAAGGACACACGATGTTATTCAACTCTAAGAAATTTGAAATCAGGAAAGGCAAGTTTGGTAAAATTGTGCCTACAATAGGCAGAGCTCCAAATGAGATATATATTTTGGATGAGGCACCTAAAGGGTGATTTTTGGCAAAATAAGAAGAAAGTTGGTTATGGCACAAATAAATGGTACATATAAATTTCGACAATTTGGTTAGGATTAGCAAAAATGAAGTAGTAAGGGAAATGCCTAAAATTTCGAAACCTACCAATATGATATTTGAATCTTGTCGGCATGAAAAACAAGAAAACGTTGAGTTCAAGACAAAAGAACACTTTGCATCACATCCATTGGAATTAATATATATTGATATGTGTGGTCCTATGAGAACAAAAGGTTTATACAGAGAATTATACTTCATGCTAATGATATATGATTACACTAGAATAACTGGCTTCGGCTTCTTAAAAAAAAAGTCAGAGGCGTTTGAGTGTTTTAAAATATACAAGGAATTGGTCGAAAATGAAACTAATTTGAAGATCAAATGTCTAAGATCAGATAATGGCAGAGAATTCGCTTCCAAGGTATTTTAGCAGTGCTATGACGAAAATGGGATAAAAAGGCAATTCTCAATAGCCAAAACACCACAGCAAAATGGAGTTGCTGAAAGAAAAAATAGAACCGTACAATAAATGGCCAGAATAATGATAAATGGCTCAAAATTAGATTATAAATTTTGGGTTCAAGCAATCAATACAACTATATTCATTATAAATAGAGGTTTGCTAAGGAACAATTGTAACATGACTCTGTACGAACTATGGAAAGGAAGACTAGCTAACACCAAATACTTCAAAATATTTGGAAGCAAATGCTAAATGAAAAGAAAATATAAAAAATTGCGCAAGTTCAATTCCCATGTTGATGAAGGTATTTTCATTGATTATTCATGCAAAAGGAATGCTTACAGAAGCTACAATGTGAGGCGAAAACAAATAGTGGAAAGCATAAATGCTACTTTTGATGAAGATTATGTTCCAAATGATAATGATGAGATTGTCTCTTTAAGAAAATCTAAGGGATCTAATTTAGAATCTGTGAAGGATGAAGAAGAAGCTCCAAAAAAAGACCAATCAAATAAGGAAACAATATTCAACCAAGAGGAAATAAGAAATGATCATTGCAACAAGCCCACCTTGCTCTTTTAGCAACTTTTGAGCCCAACAATTTTGAGGAAGCTAGTCAAGATGAATACTAGGTAGCATATATGAATGAAGAACTGGATCAAATTGAGAAGAATGACACTTGGGAATTGGTTCCACGACCTAAGGATAATTTTTTTACTAGAACTAAATTTGATTTCAGAAATAAATTGAATGAGGACAGAAGGGTTACCAAGATTAAGGAAATATTAGTTTGCAAAGGATACACACAAGTAGAAACATTTTCTCCCATTTCTAGAATGGAAGTTATTAGGATGTTTCTTGCTTATGCACGCTTGAGAAAAATCAAGGTGTACCAAATGGATGTTAAGTCAACCTTTCTAAATGGTGAATTGGAAGAAGAAGTTTACATTGAACAACCCGAAGGTTTTCTTCTCTCTGACAAGGAAGACTACATTTGTAGATTAAATAAGGCACTATATGGTCTCAAACAAGCTCCTAAAGATTGGTATGCTCATCGTGATGGATATCTAAATCAACAAGTGTTGGGAATAGGTCCCCTAGGGTCAATTTTGGGGTTAAAAGCCCAAGTTTTGGGGCAGAAAGCCCAAGTATTGTATAAGAAGTGTAAATTCTCCGCATTTTGTGCTAGCAGAGCACAAAGATGTAAAGAGTCATCAATGGATTCCGACCTTCTTTTATGTAACTTGTGTCAGCTTAGAGATCCACCCATGGTCCATAGACCATGGGATTGTACAAAAAGGAGAGTCTTAGAAGAGTCTAAGGCAGTTCAGTCTTGATATGTTTTGGAGTCATTGATTAATGTAATGGGTTTGTGAGAGCTAAGAGTGAAGATTCTTAGCATAGGAAAGAGGCTCTACAGTTGTGTGCTCAGAGGCCTAGGGTAGAAGTCCGCAACTGAGTACGCGGACCCCTACAACTGTGTGCACAGGGCGGTTAGAGTTTGTAAAGAACATCTGAAGCATAATAAAGAGAATTATTCTGGAATTATCTGTGTATGATCTATTTTAATTCTGTTATAAATGCATATTATTATGTTATGATGAATATTGGGTTTATGTTTTAATACTGTATTGATTCGCGAATCCATATGCTTTGCTTTGTTATATGAACAAAAGTAAGAATATCTATTTACACAAAGATCCTCTTAATGCATACTGAAGTTACTAGATACTTAAGCTAATCTGGGTAAATACAGAAGTAAGAGTAATTATAGAGGCGTGTAAGTGTCTGATCCACCTATCTAGGTACGCGAGGGACAGTCGTAGACCTTCGTGGAGGTTTGGAGGATGACTAAGAGGAGTATATCGATAAGCCCTAAAAGGCTTATCAACTTGAGCGAAAGAAGGTTTAGGGTATAAACCAACATCACTACCATCTCTGGGTGCAGAAACTTGGTTCCTGCATCCCCCCATACTGCTTCGGGTGAGACTTCAGTCCGCGCTCTGTTGATTGATGCCGAAAGGGCTAGTAGTGTAGGGATTTGGTTGGCTAATTAACACTGAACCTCGGTCAGGGCCCATCAAGCCAACAACAAGGATTCAAGAAAGGAAGCACCAATAGCAATCTCTATGTGAAAGTGGATCAAGATAATATGAAATTTATCGAGGTATATGTGGACGATATAATATTTGGAAGTAATGATGACAAATTAAGTAAAAAAATTTCAGCAAATATGCAAAGTGTGTTTTAAATGTATCTACTCGGCAAGCTAACATACATTTTATGTCTTTAGATATATCAACAGGATAAAGGAATATTTATATATCAAACCAAGTACATCAAGGAAATGCTCAAGAAATTCGAAGATTGCAAGTCTGTCCTTACCCCAATGGTAACAGGTTGCAAGTTAAGTTTATAAAATTCATCAAAGGATGTGGATTGTAGGTTGTATAGATTTATGATTGGTAATATTTTATATGTGATAGCTTCTCAGTTAAACGTAATGCAGGTAGTTGGACAAGTAGCAAGATTCCAAGTAGCACCAAAAGTGTTGAAATGTGGCAACAAGAATATTCCAATTTAATTTGTCCTTGAATTAAATTGTGAATTAAAATCAAATTTAGTCTTAACAACTACTTGGAAATAATTAAATAATTCATTTGAATTAATTAGTTGGAGAAATTCAAGTTAGAATTCTTTTTGAAGTCATGCAAGAGTTATCCCTTAAATTAAGGAGATAAGATTGAGTGATATTTAAGTTGTAATTAGTTAACTCAGTTTACTGAGTTAAGTCCAGTTAAATTAGTTCCAAACTGTTTGAGGAACTAATAGAGACTTAACAGTCAGTTGATGCATGCATGCATCCAAATAGTGTACTCCAGTTAACTGAAGATTCCCTCATCAGAAACTCATGCATGTCTATTCTGAGAAAGACCAAGTTGAGATTAAAGTCAAGGACAATGTACTATCAGTTGCATGTGTTTTCTTATAAAGAAAACTCATGCATGTAGTCAAGGTATCATTCCTCGAGGATTGCACAGTTCTGACAGTGTGTGAGAGAGTGTTCCACTTGGTTGAAGTTGAATCATCCCAGAGGAACAACGCAAGGAAATAGGAGCTTGGAGGGTAGAGAGGAAGGCTTGAGAGAAGCCAAGATTTTCTATGAGCATCTGTGAGGATTTTACTTAGAGTTGGATAGCTATGAGAGCTAAGGATTTGTATAATTCATATGTTTTCCACCTTGTATTATAATACAGATAGTGGAGGTTTTAGCTGAGGCTTTCCCCAAAGTATTTTCATGTGTATTGTGTGATTGATTCTTCTTCTTCTGCTTATATTGTTCAGGTCAATCTTTAAGCTTCCGAAAATTGATAGTAGAAGTAGGTTATATTATTCTGCTTTTATTTATATTGTATTATCGGGTTAACCTACATCAGATTTTCTACATGGTATCAGAGCTAGATCCGTAGAAATTTTTTACATGGTACCAGAGTTGTGAATAGTATACTAAGAAGAGAATTCGAATTTTGAAGTTCGGGGTTGTAGGTGCAAATCGAATTCATATCATACTTCAAGGTTGGCCAATGGCATTCTATGGCTTGAGACTCGAGTATGCCTTGGAATTATATAGCATGGAAAGATAGAATGGAGTCTGTATTAGAAAAAATGGCTTGAAGGAATTCATTGATCAAGAAATCATAAAGCCAGCTTCAACTAATGCACAAGAGTTGACTAAGTGGAAGAAGTGTGTGGTGAAGGCGAGACGGATCGTCCTTGAGGGATTTCGAGACCATATTGTCTCGAGTCTCCATGGGAAGGATACTCCATTTTCAATGTGGAAGAAATTGAAGGACCTCTCTACCAGAACGGTAGCGACTAGAGGAAATTGGTGCTTAAGGATAAGCTTTGAAGAATCAAGATGGAGAGGGGCAATACTATTTCCACATATCTGAACAAGCTCACCACCTACAGAGATGAGCTTGGCAGTGTGGGAATAACTATTGTTGATGATGATATGGTGAGCCTCGCTCTCCTTGGCCTTCCAAAGAGTTGGAATAGCTACGAGGACTCTGTGAATGGAAGAGAGAAACTATAGGATTGGGAATGGTTGTGGTAAGATCTTATGCAGGAGGAGATCAGGAGGAGCACACGAGATGGTTCTTCATCCAAGAGTGACGATGAAGAAAATATGGCCTTAGCATGTAAGGTAAGGAAAGGGAAGGGGAAGGCTTCCCATTTCAAATCGAATTCTTCTCATGGAGGGAAGAAGGGTGACATGCCTAAAGTGAGATACTTTAATTTTCACAAGATGGGACATTATGCGACTAATTGCCCATCAAGGAAATCCAAGAAGGGATCCTCAGAAGGATTGGAAGGTGAGGCATTAGCCTCACAGTTCGAAATGGACTGTACCCTCATCACATGCAAGGTGTCATTGATGATGGGTTGTGTCTGGTATCTTGACAGTGGTGCCTCGTTCCAGATGACGGTGATAAAAGTTTATGCAGTGCCTTGGAGGAGAAAGACCTCAAGTTGTGCATAGATATGGGTGACGATGGAAGGTATAATGTTTCAGGAGTGGGCACAGTTTCTTTTCAGAGGGAGCATGGAGCTCCTATCACCTTGACATATGTGAATATGTGCATGGACTGAAGAAGAACTTGGTATCGTTCGTGATGTTGGAGGACAAAAGCCATGATGTTGTCTTCAGTAAAGGAAAGGCATTCCTAAGACACATAGCCACCGGTCAGACCAAGAGGATAGGGATTCAGGTGAAGAATCTCTATAAACAAGAGGTAGATGATTGTGTACCATTGAGTACGAAAGCAAAATTGGTGCAAAGCCAAGACATTGGCAAGTTGTGGCACAGGTGGTTGGGCCATTTGCATCATGGCACTTTGAAGATAATGTAGAAGATATCTACAAGACTTCCCAAAGGTAAACTTGAGAAAGTTGACACATGCAAAGGTTGTACCTTGGGAAAGTACACCGAGTCTTCCTTTCATGATCGAGATAGTCGAGTAGAGGCTATCTTAGAGAGATTTCATACTGATTTGTGTGGACCATTCTCGATGGCATCCACAACGAAGCAAAGGTATTATTTGATTTTCATTGATGACTATTCTCGTAAATGCTAGATTTATTTCATGTAGAAGAAGGACCAAACCTTCACAAAGTTTTGTAAGTTCAAAGCTTTGGTCGAGAAAGAGTGAGGGAAGAAGATCAAGGCCTTGAGAAGTGACAACGGTGGAGAATATGTCTCTCAAGAGTTTAAGGACTTCTGTGCAGCGGAAGGAATTAAACGAGAGTTGACGACACCTCATAACACACAACAGAATGGGGTGGCCAAGAGGAAGAACAGAACTATTGTAGGGTAGCACAGACAATGCTGCATGACCAAGGCCTACCACTTCACTTGTGGGCTGAGGCATGCAGCAGAATGATCTATTTGTAGAATAGAATCCCACATCGCATACTTGGGATGAAGACACCAGAGGAAAATTTTTCCGGTAAGGGACCAGATGTGGGTCACTTCAGGATCTTTCTCTCATCAGTATAGTTCCATGAGACAAAGGATGCACAGAAGAAGCTTGTGCCAACAACAGAGTTGGGGATACTTGTGGGGTACAATGATACACCTCACAACTATTGGGTGTACTTGCCTACCAGTTGGAGGATAGTGGTTCACAAAGATCTCAAGTTTGATGAGCAAAAGGCCATGCGAGTTTCCCTTGAGAGCGAGCTCCAACTACAGGATGTGGAGGAAGTATTGGTTCCTAAGGAGGAGGAGCCTCAGACTGATGTGGAGCAACCACATGTAGAGGTTCCAGGAATGGAGACATCCACTCAAGCAGAGACTTCCAGAGATGGACGAAATCGCACAAGAGAAGCTGACAAATTGTTGGAGGATGCGAGAGGAAATGTGGGAGAACCACTTTCTCAGCAAAGATAGGGGAGGTTGCCTGAGAGGTACACTAGATACATGGCCCTTGTTGGGGAATGTGTTGAGACTGAGCCATCTTCCTTTGAGGGAGTAGTGCAACAATCGATTTGGGTTGATGCTGTGGTGGAGGAGTATGACTCCATAGTTCGTAACAGTGTCTGGGACATGGTTCCGAGACCAGAGAACAAGTCAGTTGTGAGTTCTCATTGGCTTTACAAGGCAAAGAAAGATACTGATGATGGGAGGATCATGTTGTTGTAGTATATTTTGATAGAGGAGGAAGATGTTGACATTTTGACAAAGGCATTGTCAAAGTGTAAATTCGAGTTCCATAGAGACAGGATCAGGGTGGCAAATAATCCCTTTCTTGTTGAGAGGGAGTGTTGAAATGTGGCAACAAGAATATTCCAATTTAATTTGTCCTTGAATTAATTTGTGAATTAAAATCGAATTTTGTCTTAATACCTACTTGGAAATAATTAGTTAATTCATTTTGAATTAATTAGTTGGAGAAATTCAAGTTAGAAGTCTTTCTGAAGTCATGCAAGAGTTATCCCTTAAATTAAGGAGATAAGATTGAGTTATATTTGAGTTGTAATTAGTTAACTCAGTTTACTGATTTAAGTCGAGTTAAATTAGTTCCAATATGTTTGAGGAACTAATAGGGAGTTAACAGTCAGTTGATACATGCATGCATCCAACTAGTGTACTCTAGTTAACTAAAGATTCCCTCATCAGAGACTCATGCATGTCTACTTTGAGAAAGACCCAGTTGAGATTAAAGTCAAGGATAATGTACTATCAGTTGCATGTGTTTTCTTACAAAGAAAACTCATGCATGTAGTCAAGGTATCATTCCTTGAGGATTGCGCAGTTCTGACATTGTGTGAGAGAGTGTTCCACTTGGTTGAAGGTGAATCATCCTAGAGGAACAACACAAGGAAATGGGAGCTTGGAGGGCATAGAGGAAGGCTTGAGAGAAGCCAAGATTGCTTGTGAGAATCTGTGAGGATTGTACCGAGAGCTACGAATTTGTATAATTCCTATGTATTTCCACCTTGTATGATAATACAGATAGTGGGGTTTTTAGCTGAGGCTTTCCCCAAAGTATTTTCATGTGTATTGTGTGATGGATTCTTCTTCTTTTAGTTATATTATTCAGCTCGATCTTTAAGCTTCCACAAATTGATATTAGAAGTAGGTTATAGTATTCTGCTTTGATTTATATTACATTATCAGGTTAACCTACATCAGATTTTTTACATGGTATCAGAGCTAGATCTGTAGAAATTTTCTACAAAAAGAATCTCATATTATTACTATCAAAATAATTCTTTGATATCTTAAGGGCACAATAGAGTATGGTTTATGGTATCCCAAAGTAAATGATCTAGTTATCCAAGCTTATACAGATGCATATTGGTAAGGGAGTGTTGTTGATCGAAAGAGTACTAGTGGAACAACATTATATCTTGGTGGTTGCCTTGTTTCATGGTTAAGTAAAAACCAGTATTCAATCTTGTTATCCACAGTGGAAGAAGAATATATCGCACAACAACTTACACTCAAGTTCTCTGGATGAAGCAAAATTTGCAAGATATTCAAGTCAAGTTTGATGAGCCTATTTCCATCTTCTGCGATAACACCAGTGCCATCAATATCTCCAAGAATCCTATGGTTCATTCCAAAATAAATCACATTATGATCAAATATCATTTCGATAGAGAGAAGGTCACCGAAAAGAATATCAATTTTGAATATGTTAGCATAAAGGAAAAAATTGTTGACATATTTACCAAACCATTACCTCATGAAGCATTTGAGTATCATCTCATTAGACACTTTCTCTTATCTAACTAAGCAAAATAAGGGAGTGGAGGTGTGTACAGGTCCGTAGGACGACAGTTTGTCAAGGGAATTTACCCTTTGCCATTGATGACAAAGGGGGAGAGAAGGTAGTAGGAAGAGGTTAGGGGGAGAGAGGGTAGTAGGAAGAGGTGTCATGATCATAGGGGGAGTACTTGTGTTGCCATCAATGTCAAAGAGGGAGATTTTTGATTGGTGGTTGTCATTGATCTCAACCCAAGAAGAACTAGGAGTTGCCCCAATTTTGTATGGTCATTTTGACTTGAAAAATCATCCTATTCTGAGTCAAGGATCTTCTATATGCATTCTACTCATCGAGATGCTTCTGTTGATATATGGTACACTACATAGTTCTTCACATTTTGAGAGTTATTTGTGTTTGAAGTTAGTAACCCTAGTTAGTGGGATAAAACCCCATGGGGTTGTGGAATGGCACTCATCATTGGTTATGGTTATTGAATAGTAAAAAATTAATAATGTTTTATGCTCCTAAAATCCTACCAATGTTTACTTGTTGAGGACCCTCTCAACTTACGATATTTCTATAAATAGTGACCCTCATATCCTCCTCTAGCAAGAACTTTTCAACGAACTATCTTGTGAGAAGACCTCTGTAATTTTTTGGCCCTCATGATATTCTAGTTTAGGATCTATTGTAGGTATTTTAAGGTTTTATTGAGATCTGGTTAGGGCACATAACTATGATCAAGTTTGAAGATCTGGTTTGAAACAAGTTTAGAGCCTTGGTTTCTAGGATTTCGCTTCTTCAAATAGGTCATTGTGGCATTTTCGCCATAAATTTTTGTTTACAAAGCTTAAGAAGCTGAAATTGAAACCCATTTGAGCCAAAAACTTGATGAACCTGATGACCATATTTCAGATCTTGGTTTGCTATATTGTCAGAGATATGATCTGAGCAAGTTAGGGTTTTTGCAGGCTTCCAAATTCCATGTCAAATAGGTGAACTTCGGAAAATCCTCATAACTTTATCTCTGACCATTGGATTCAAATTTTATAAAAAAAAATAGGATGGATTATAGTTTGTTGGGTATAATTTTGAGGGGTGAAGATCAAAACAGTGACACGTGGAACTTCATACAAGTTCACTCTACTCAACCAGTCTATAATCAGGCCATCGTGGGAGATTGGGCATAAATCTTTCTTATAGAATCAAATCAAAATAAAACATATCAGGTTGGAAAGAGGACTCATAGGGCTACCATAGAAAATAATTACAGACCTTGGAGATCCACAATTACATAGATACAAAAGATTCAATATAGAGCTCCTAGGAGGAAAGAAAAAGTATGCATTCAAGGATCACTGTAGTAAGGACCACACATAAAGAGTCAAGAGTAAGTATGCTACAACAAGGTATGTATGATTAGTGTTTGCATTTGAATTTTGAGTATCATCTATGGCCTATGTTTTTGTAGGACAACATAAGTATATTGTTTTGTATTTATTTGGGTCTTGCTTGTTAATGCATGTGTAAGAAGGATGACACTTTAGAACAATTGAGACATATACTAGAAGGACATGCAATTCCAAAGCACCATTACTTGAAGCAAGCACAATAGTACCTCTTTAGCTGCAAGTGATCCAAGAAGCAATGTCAAGTCAAGTGTCAAGTCTTGTCAAAAAGCCAGTGCTGTAAAAGAGTCATCATTGTAAATTTGTAAAAGAGTCATCATTGAAAGAGTCATTATTGTAAAAGAGTCAATCTGCTTAGATTCGAAGAGGCATTGTTGGGAGGTATAGGAGTTACTGTTGGGATGATGTCATGGTTGGATTGCAGGTCATATTGTGATTGGGTTTTCGGTCAAGTACAAGAAAATCATTGTAAATAATATTGTATCGTGGATCATTGTCCTTGGTATGGAAGTCCACACTCTTTTCTCACTTCTGATCATTATAGGGTGGCACGAAGGTGCTAGGTAGGTGCATGAAGTCACCTATAGGTTGGAGCCTAGGAACACTTCAGGGTGGTAGATTGGTCTAGGATGCCCCATGGTAGGTTGGTCTAAGATGTTGGGGCATCCATTTAGTTGACTACTGAAGAAACAAGGAGATTATCACATCCTTCCAGTGTGAGCTGGAGAAGAATTCTTTTATAGAATTCTAGGAAGTTTTAACTTTCATTTCAGTTGGGGCTGAATATTAAAGAATTTATTAGAAAAGAATTCGGTGGTTTTTGACCCGGAGGGGGTTTTCCACCTAAAATTATCGTGCCTATTATGTTATTTTGTTTACTATTGTTATTGGATAAACATTAATAATAATTGAAGATTAAATAATGCTCTGAAAAGATTTAAAAGTCCTAATTTCTAAGGAATATTGATTCACACCCCCCCAGTAGTTCCAGTAAGTCGAACTCACAACTGGTTTCAATGATCTTATATTCTTGGTCTACCAGAGGTTGGTGGTCTAAGTCAATGAGAGGGGGTAGAAGGGGTTCTCCCGTGTAACCTTAGATTTTCCTTTAGGAGTCATTATGGAAGGGAAATGAGCAAGAGAAATTTGAACTACCTAGGAAAGGTTGGTCGAAAATTGGTATGTCAGGTGGAGAGGCAATTGGCTTGGTAAGAGGTCACAGTGGCAGTCTGGTTTGATGACTGGACGTTATACAAGCTCTGACTGTGGACTGGACACTAGAACAGGTATATCTACTCACTGTGTACTAGAAAGAAAAACTTTGATTACTAATGTATCGAAATAACAAAAGGAGGGAAACATAATGATTCTTAGTTGATTTTATAGGAAAAAATGGCTTACTGTTATGATTTAGTTGTTAAACGGGGGAGGGCTTTTCATTGCGGGAACAGGTATAACTGAAATGGTTAGATAGAGGGTACACCAGGGGTGAGTTGACGTGTGGGGGGGGGGGGAGGATGTGACCGTGATGGGAGAAGAGAGAATAGGGGGTTCCATGTGGCGACATGGTATAGGAGTGAGGTGGGGATGAGAGGCACTACTTGGCAGAAGGGGAGTGGAGTGGGAGTGCGGGGGCCAAGGGTCACAAAAGTAGTCGGGAAAGGGAAAACATATTTTAGAAGGGGGGGGGGGGGGGGGTGTGGGGTCTGAAATAAACTAGAAGGAGACACGTTTCAAAGGGGGTGAGCAGAGAAACCACTTTTTGGACCCCCCCCTCGGTTTACTATTGGAGGGATGGGGGGGGGTTCTAACTCATCACCTGTTGTTGATCTGGGTGGGTGAGATCTCGACCATTTGTTTGAGCACAAACTTTATTGCAAGTGACAAAAGGTGTTGCATCAAACAAAACTTTATTAACCTATCTTAATCGTAATTTAATCATGTGATTTGACCAATATAACAACTTAGTTAACACTAATTCGATCACGATTAAACTCTGCGCTGCAATATTTAACCTATTTGCAATTAAATTAACCTTATTTAATCCTAATTTTAACCATGATTAAATTGTGTGGTTAAACACTAAACTTAACTAACTCTATTTACCAAGTATAATCATGCTAAATGGTGTGATTAAACCAACTAATCCTACTTATCTAACTTTAATGGGCATTTTAAGTAGATGCACATTGTTAAACTTTCTAAAAGCATTTCTCATGCATATTTTTTATTTTTTTGAAATGCAGTGGCATTTAAATTTGCTCACTTATTGGGGATTTTTCATTTTTTCATATATAACTATTTTTTTGTATTACATTTTTCTTTTTATTTTCTTTTCTATTTTTTCTTTTTCCTTGGAAATAATTTGCAGGATGAAACATTATTTACAATATGTCATATAAAAAACCAACACATAATCATCAATTGGTCCTATAAATTATAGGGCCCTAACACATCTCTAGTTGTAATTTAATTTCAACTACTTGTCTATCAAGTTTGTCTTGACTTGATACTATGGCTTCTATCTAAACTTTTACTATGACTCTAAGTAGTCACAAATTTCCTTCTTTTATGAGATTCTCCCTACTCACTGTGATTGCACACAACCCACTGCAACAAGATGAATTCACCAACCTGTTTCTAAATACCATACAAAGCTCTTCCAAGCCTAGTCTTCTCCCAATATTTATGCTAACTCACTCTAGAATTTTCATCTCAGCATTCTTTTCTCTTTAGGCTTTTGCATGCAATTGAATCACCTTCTTCCTTTGATAAATCTATTTTTCTTCATTCAATTTATATTCAAGGTTCCTTGCCATCATCATCAACTGCAAACATCCATCACTACTACTTGTAATCATTAATTAATCCACAATTGACTGAAAAAAAAAATAACTTTACCTCCTAGTTCAATATTCACACAACTGTTGCTCTAGAATTATTCTTACTGATGTCATGTCTTTGCTTTACAAACCTTGTTATTCAGCAACATTCTTCCTACTCATAATTCTAGTCATCATGACTTTCTTGTATCAACTATTTTGCATGATTGACTTTTGTCATCAACCCAACCATCCCCTTCTCAAATCCTTCATAACTCACTACTTTGGCACTTTTCTTCTTATGCTTGTGACTTTCCTCTAAACCCCTGGTATCATCTTCATCTCTTCCTCATTCTGAAGTCTCCTTGTTTTCTAGTGAGTTGCAACTAGACCTTCTTTTCTTTGTGATAAGTTTGTTACTTATCACCTATACCAAGTCACCCTCCAAGTATCTTCTCTTCTCTAGGTTTTTTGCAAAATAACCTCTTCTTGAGCACTGTTACTCCTCCACTTCCAAATTTTTCAGTCGTTTCATCTTCAACTATTCACTCTTCTTCATTTTTTTATTGGGTTCCCTCACCATTTTTCATATAAGAGAATTTCCCGCTCCTTCTTCTTTGGAATAGCTTACTTTATATGAAAGCTACTACTAATTTAGTCTTGCAAACATAATTATTTTAATGACCAAGTTAACACAAACACCATATTCAATTTTATAAGATCTATAACAACATCTCATCCTCCACTACTTGTTGAACCAATTCCTCTCCAACAAATGCATTTTTCCTTTCTCAAGAGCATATAAACTCTTCAATCCGTTGTAATCACCTCACCATTGGAAGGTTCCTTTTCTCTTCAACCTCTTTTTATTGTCAATTTGCCGTATAACTCTACGTTACTTCTTCCAAGGCCCTTATGCTTCTTCCACTTGAGCCTCTTCAAGCGAGATTCTTTCTCCTTGCACATCCTTAACTTCTTGATAGATTGTATTAAATATGCATGCACACCTTTTTTTTCTTTTCCATGAAAGAATTATAAATCTTCCTATCCCTTCATCCATCACTTCCTAATCTTGCTTCTAATAACCTCCATATTCTTACCTCAAAATACATCAAAGTATCCTCCACTATGAGCTCTCAATCCAAAGATATTTTTTTCTTCTCTCACACCAATCAATGGGGACATGCTAGGTTGCCCCATCTATCTCCGAGTACCCCAAGATAATCCAACTCGCAAACAAAACAATGTTTTCCTTAATTCTAGGAATTCAAAAATTTTATTTAAAATGTGTAGTCAAAATCAGAATATGGAGATTTGCTTCAGAAATTCCAAGAGAGGAATTTCTCACACCTTATAATCCCTTTTGTTGGCTTAGTGGGGCTTGACCCAGGTTCGGAAGTGATTTAGCCAAGCAAATCCCGGTACTACTGGCCCTTTTGGCAACAGTCTACGGAGCGCGGATGGAGGTCTCACCTGAAGTAGTATGGGAGGGTGCTAGAACCAGGTTTCCACACCCTGGGGATTTATGATATGTGCTAATTGTTACACGGTCCAACCTTCGCACTTACTGTGCTACGCGCACCTGCAGGTACCCTGCGCCTTGTGACACTGTCTTCGTGCAGTTCTAGCTGGAGTGCGACCCGTGTTATTTACCCAAGTCTTCCTTAATTAGTCTTCGTTAGCTGATTACTTAGATTAAATGCATATATAAGCATTCATACAAGTGTTCATCAAGTGCGCGTAGTAAATAACTAGAATAAAAGTAATGCATACATCAAAATAAGGATTCAAGAATAGATGCACAGAATAATCTTCTTTATTAACTTTCAATTCCAAGTACAGACTCGACTCCACCCTGCGCACTCATTTGCAGGGGTCCGCGCACTTAGCTGCAGACTCTACTAGGCCTCTACACACTTAGTTGCAAAGCCTCTTGCTACTACTACGACCTAATACACTTTAGATTCCACTCTATTCTCTAACCATGCCTTCAATATCTATCTATCATCTACTAAGCCAAGCTATATTTACACTTAGAGCCTTGATCTATTTATATAATCCCATGGTTCATGGACCATGGGTAGGCCAAAACATCTTTACATTAAATTACAATTCTTAGGGTGGAAAACCCTATGAATCGGTTATAAAATCCGTGCTCCACGCCCGTACTTCTTGGAGTTCTACACCATCTTTGACCAAAACTTGGGCTTTAACCACCAAAACCTACTACAGGGGATCCCATGCCCAACAAGCCCCCAACACAATCATTGTGACTCATCTCGAGTCATTCCACTGGTGCGGCGATCTTAGCACGGAGCCCCTCCAATTTTGCCTGTGTTGTGCGAAGGTCTGCAATGCACTCTTCTGCCGTCTATTGGATTTGTTGCATCTTTGCTTCTGAATCATCTGTGTCTGACTCAAGTCTCTTCTTTGGTACCAACTTCTAGTGCTTGTGTTTATAGTCCTTCACCCCTGTCCGGCTCCTCGGGTTGCGAAGACTGTGCTTTGGTCGGTTAGTTAGATAGCCAACCCACCTATGTAGGGCTTCAGTCGACTGCCATTTACTTTTCCTGGGAAGGGTTCTCCATTAAGTTTGACTAGCTAGACTGCGCCTTCGTCTGTGACCTATTTTACCACATATGGTCCCAACCAGTGCATTTTGAATTTTCTAGGAAATTTTTCGAACTTGCTATCATACAGCATCACTAAATCATTTATCTTGAAGGTGTGCAACTTGATATGGTGGCTATGCAAGGCTTTCTCATGCTGCTTTTGTACTTGCTGGTGAAATCTTGTAAGAAATCATTCTTCCTCTAGTTCTTCTAATTGCGCGAGCTTTTCTTCCAGAGCTTCGTAATCCGTCATGCCTGTGGGTGCTACTATGCGTAGACTAGGTACGATCTATTCCATTGGCATGGCTGCTTCCATATCATAGACCAGTTGGAATGGTGTCTATCTCGTCAATTTCTTGCACATTTGTCCTATACACCCATAACACACTAGGTACGCGCAAGTCCCAATCGTCTCGTTGTGCATTACATATTTTGGTCAACGCAGTCTCAACTATTTTATTGAATTCTTCTACTGTTCTGTTAGCCTGTGGGTGGTATGGTGTACTTTTCTGGTGATAAACCTGGAACTCTTCTGTGAGTGCACTGATGGTTTCATTCAAGAAATGTGTTTCATGATCACTCATAAATATTTTCATGCAGCCAAATCATGTCAACACATTTTTGAAATTTTTTTTTGCAGTTGTGGCAGCCGTGTAGTCCTTGATTGGTTGTCCTTCCACCCATTGTGTTAGGTACTCCATCGCGGTGATGATGTAGCGCACACCCATCTTTCCCTGAGGTTTGATTGGGCCCACAAAGTCAATTGCCCATTTCTCAAATGGCTGCAGTTTCATTTGGGGATTTAGTGGCATCTCATCCCTTCGTGATGGTTTTCCTATCCTTTGACATATATCGCAGGCCTTACCATGCACTTTCGAATCTTGGTGCTGGGTCACCCACCATAACCCTATGCGAAAAATATTTTGTGTGGTTACGCGTCCTACATAGTGTCCTCCTGCAGGACCCCCATGTGCTTCCACGAGGATCTGACCTCATTCAAATTTAGGTGCATATCTTCAAAATATCTCATCATTGCCCATCTTGTAAAGGTGCCCTGCGATGAAAGAAAAGTCTATCGTGTGCATCACCAATTCCTTCTTTTGTTGGATTGAATATTCCTTTAGTGCAGTCCCTGTTGTTGGAAAATGGATTATATCTTTGAAGTGTCCATCCGTGACGCATACTGCAAAGAGTTGTGCATAAGGTAGTGCCTCCTCCAAATTTTTTGGTTCCTCACCTGTCTCAATTCATGACAAGTGGTTTGGTCATGCGTTTAAGCATTCCGACTTAACTATGACCTCAAAATCATATTCTTGAAATAGAAACAACCATCTGCATATGTGCCCCCCAACACAGGCTTGTTCACCAAGTATTTCAACGCGGAATGGTCGGTATACATCTTAAAATGTCCTCCAAGTAAATAGTGTCTGTATTTCTGGAGCGCGTACACCATTGCAAACCCATCGTGTTCGGTGGTGGAGTAGTTCTTTTCTTCTTTGGACAATCTTTGACTCACAAACATGATCAGGTGATCCACACCCTCCACACCCTCCTGTTTGAGTACGGCTCCCAGCATGATACACAACGTATCAACATGTACATGAAATTCCACATCCCATTTCGGGAAGACCAAAATTAGTGTGGAGGTTAGTTTCCCCTTTAGGACATCCAAACTCTTCATGCAATCATCATTCCAGTAGTATGTCACATCTTTTTTCAATAGCTTTTCCATCGGCACGATTATTTGGGCATAACTCTTGATAAACTTCCTATAGTAGCCAGTGTGCCCCAAAGTAGTGTGTAACTGTTTGACTGCGTGGTGCTTCTAGATTCAGAACAACTGCAATCTTCACAGGGTCCATCATCAGGCCTTGTTTGCAGACCACATGGCCTAGCAGCTTGCCAAAGGGAACGAGGAAGGTGCACTTTTTAAGGTTCAATGCAATCTGGTGTCAGCGGCAAGTATCCAACATTAATCGTAAGCTCGCTACATGGTGCTTACCTAATCCAAAGACAGTCCAATCATCCAGATAGACCTCCAAGAACTTGTGGATGTATTCTTTGAACACTGCCACCACTATGCGTGAAAATATTACGAGTGCATTCTTCAGTCCAAAGGGCATAACGATGTACTGAAAGCAGCCCCATTCTGTTGCGAAGGTTGTTTTGCTCCTATCTTCTGGTGTTTCATGCATGTCTCCAGAAAGGTAGTGAACATTGAAGGATCCATCCTTGGCTTTGGTTGATCCTTACTACCTGAAGTGGAGGCCTTTGTGAAGCTCTTATTAGCTTCCATGAATGTCTCCTTTGTGCATTCTAGGTCAAACTTGGGTTCCTTTGCAGGAGCCTTGCGAACCCATGTACTTTCCTCTGGCTACTTCCCCGTATCTTCTCCCATGGATATACCGCTTTTGAGCATCATGTTTACATTCAGGTCCTCTTCGCGTGGCCCAAACCTCATCATTTGTACATTCTGAGTCAAGGGAGGCTGGAATACCCCTTTTTCACGCATCTTTGTGATCAACGTAGGACAGTCTATTGTTTCATGATCAAACTGAGCATAATATGAACATGATATCTTTGTCAGGTTAGTACAATCACGGGTATAGTGTCCTAGTCCTCCGCAATTGTAACAAATTAATTGTTTACGACCCCTTCCTGGTCCCATTCCACCTCATCCTCGACCTCGCCCCTGAACTCCAGTGTGCGCCATCCGCGCATCTGGGTCAAGGGCTCGCATTTTGGTTTTCATCCTATAGGATGGGGTCTGATCAATCATTAGCTCGTAACTATGGCAAGTGCGCTCATCGTGGCCTACCAACCTGCAGAAATTACAAAATAATTGTTGGGGTGTCTGTGTATATTTCTGCAGTAAATGACAATTGTCTGTCATGTGTTTCCCTCCTATCTGACAGATTGTGCACCATAGATAGGGTGCCACACTCGGCCCTGCCTATGCCTCCGGTCTCGATGGCATTGGCCCTCCTCCTGCCAAGTATTTCGCAAACACTGGACATTGATCCTCGTCATGGACCTAGCCTTTACATTTTATGCACCATACTTCCTCACACACCTTTGGCTGTGGTGCCCTATCCTGCTTCAAGCTTTGCATTTCCAAACACAAATTCTGTAGTTGAGCATGGATTTGTTGAACTCCCAACCCAGGGTCTTGTATTAGGGTCTCATGCAATCTCATTGCCATTTCCAACGCTTCGGCCTAGGTGGAAAGTTTCTACTGTGACAGTGTCATCCTTAAGTGCAGTGCCAGAGATGCTACAAACCAGGCGCGATGATGTCCATCTGTCAACGTCATATTGGCTTCACAGATTGTACTCTTCAATTGTTGATCCAAATCGGAGGGAGTCTTGCCTGGGAGCATCGCAATCTCTTTAAACCTCATGATTGATTGTGTTTCTGACTTTGGCCTGCTAAATGCCCTGTTCAGCGCATTCTCGATCTTTGTTATCCCTGCGTTTGGGTGGTTGTTAGAGTGCTTGATATACCATGTCAATGCATGATCCTGCACTGCGCTCACCAATGTAGCCTTCTTAATATTGTCTTCTGTGATGCCTTATGCTTCCCATACTTCTCTTACCACAAACCAGACTTGGTCTGGATCCTCATTCCCTACCCCTCTAAACACTAGTAGTTTGATCGTGCTCACCATATTGAACTGTGGAGGTGGTGGAGGTGGAGTGGCTAGAGATGGAGGTGAGGGAGGTGAAGCAGGTGGCGGTGTGGGTGGAGGTGGTAACCGCGGAATCCATTGCCTTATCAAACTGACCACGCTTCTCGGAGAAACCTTCACAAGCTCGTCCTTTCTCTCCCGTGAGGGTGAAATTAAGGGATTGTTTTCTAATTCTTCACTACTTCCGCTTCTGTAGATCTTTTTGCTCCGCATAGTCCCAAACATTAATGTATTCGCATGACCCTCTTTTCACACAATAGCATCTTAATCCAAGTATTCAAAGATTTAATATACTTACCTCGTGGTCCCTTGAGGATGAGTCGCTTTGCCTCGTTGTAGCTCACGGTCGTGTCTACTGCAAACTTAGTGATAAATCCCCCTATTGTCCAGTCGAGCCAATGGTCCATAGCTCGCGTGATATTATCTTCCGATGCTTCTAGTCTGCGCACTAATTCCGGATTCCACACTACTAGTTTGTTTAGCCTACACCTTCCTTGGCTGTCCATTAACTTCCCAATCCACTCCTACAGCTCCAACGGAAAGGATGCAAAGAAAATCGTGTGGTTTTCAATGTACAAATAGCGATCCAACCATTTTTCCTTAGATACTCGTGGATTTCTATTCTCCTGCGCCGCAAACTTGAGAATCTTCTTATCCAACCACTCTTCAATTTCCTTCTTTGTTGGATACCAGTGGCACGACATCAGACATCCCTTATGCAAATCTTGGTCTCGGCAACAGAACAATTTGTTGGCTTAGTGGGGCCTGACCCAGGTTTCAAAGTAATTTAGCCAAGCAAATCGTGGTACTACTAGCCCTTTCAGCAACAATCCGCAGAGTGCAAACTGAGGTCTCCAAAGTAGTATGGGAGGGTGCTAGAACCAAGTTTCTGCATCCTCGGGATGTTTGATATGTGGTGATTGGTACCTTTCACCCTGTGACATTGTCTTCATGCAGTTCTAGCCATAGCACGACCTGTGCTATTTACCCAAGTCTTCCTTAATTAGTCTCTGTTAGCTGATTACTTAGATTAAATTCATATATAGGCATTCATACGAGTGTTCATCAAGTGCGTGCAGTAAATAAACAGAATACAAGTAATGCATACATTAGAATAAGGATTCAAGAACAGATGCACAAAATAGTTTTCTTTATCAACTTTCAATTCCAAGTATGGACCCGACTTCGCCCTACACACTTAGCTGCAGAGCTCTTCCTACTACTATGACCCAATACACTTCAGATTCCACTCTATGCTCTAACCATGCCTTCACTATCTATCTATCATCTACTAAGCCAAGCTATCTTTACACTTAGAGCCTTGCTCTATTTATATAATCCCATGTTTGTGGACCATGGGTATGCCGACACATATTTACATTAACTTACAATTCTTAGGGCAGACAAGCCTATGACTCGATTAGACAATTTTCGCTCTGTGCTTGTACTTTGCAGAGTTCTACACCATATTTGACCAAAAGTTGGGCTTTAAGCCCCAAAAACGGCTGCAGGGGATCCCATGCCCAACACCTTCCTATCCCTCATTCAACCCACATCCACTTCCATCCACTAAAATATACAATGAATAGGTTGAATCAGGCTGTCAAACTCTCATACACAACCTTGAATAGCGATTTTTGTAGGCATACAAAATAATTTTGTAGCACAGTAAAAAAACATGTAGGCACTACTAAATGTTTTCCTAGCACTTCTAGAATATATTATCCACTACCTTGGGTAGATCCTGAACATAGTAGTGGCTTCAATTACCTTTCTTCATGGGGATTGCAAAACTAACTCGAATTGGACAATCAGAGTAATGGTTTGGACTGCATCAAAATAGGAGAAAGTGTTTTTTTTTGGCTGATGGATTTAACATCATAGAACACATACACTTACTCTCTAGATCGTACATGCACCTTTGTAACAACTCTCCCATGGGGTTTGAACCAAAACATAAAAGAACCGTGAAAAAAACCACGCAACTATTGTGACTACCATATCCATATTTCTAATTTGAATTGACTGGACAAGGGAATACTTCAATAAGTTGAATCCTCCTTGGCAATACAAACCCATATCAATGCTGATTCTGAAAGCCCAGGTGTTCGTACAACCTCAAGCTTAAAGCATAAAGCATTTAGAGAATCCACAAATTGAAGAAATCAACACACATAAAAATAATATAGCTCAATGTCTCATTTATGAGTTACTCACAAAACACTCAAAAGATTAAATAAATACATACACAATATATAAGTATACAATGATGACAACAATGCTTCCTCACACTACCTTTGACCCATACGCATATATATATATATATATATATATATATATATATATATATATATATATATATATATATATATATATATATATATATTCAACCCCAAAATACATTTAAACCAAGGCATCAATTTGGAATACAGGCTTGCAACCCGCCACATTCAAATGACTTTACAAATCCACAGAGACAATCCTCATTAACAATATGCATACAAAGAGACAAACAAGCACAAAGGCATATAACCAACATTTTTCGTTAATCAAATATCAGAATATACATTGTGGGCATGTGTAACCCATACTCTCAACCTATGCCTCTTCTCCTAACAATGGAGCTTCTCCTCTCTACTGTTGTTTGCTTCTGTTGCACACACCCTACTCTTCTCAACCACTCATTTCTTTATAAGGAAAGTTAACACGGGTAACCAAGAGTCACAAGTGATGGTCAATTTCCCCTTCTCACAAATAAGGGAAACTAAAGCTACATTTACATTAGGAAATATTTCCTCTAAATAACAAAAATCATTTCCTAATGTAAATATTTACAAACAATTAAAATTTATCCCCACATCACCATGTGACCATCCCATCACATTAGAAAGTTCACACAGAGTACTCATTGAACTTTGTGCTTCATTTATGCACCTTCATCAAGTGCTTTGCACTTGGGCACAATGAGTTTCTTCCCCATTGTATTACAAATTATTGTTACTTTAATTTGATCTATTTTAAAGAGTTGTTAACATTTAGAAATAAATAGATTCATTTCATTTTATTTTAATAGAAACACATAATAATTATCAACAAGAGGCAAAATGGTTACTAGCTATGCAAAAAGTGGCTTTTGTTGTGGGTGTGCAAGGCTAGAAATAACTATATATTGCAAGTGGGAAAAGCATTCTCTAATATAACTAATAAACTACATAATGACTAGGTATGGTGAAGGGAAAGAATGTGCTTAAGGGAAAGAATATGTGTGAAGATGGATTTAGTTGTGGAGGCATCAATAACTACATATTGCAAATTCAAAAAGAATTCTGGAACAAGGATCAAATGCATACCCCACACTAATGATAAAATGGCTATGAAACAATGCCTTGTCAATTAATTAGTGGTAGAGGTAGAAACTATGTTGCATCACAACTATTGCCCTTATTGAGCATGCAACTTTAGCCATTGTTATCAGCTCAAAAGTAAAAACATGTTCTTTTCACTAATTTTGATAGATTGAGTGTAAACATGAGATTAGGGAACCCACATTCCTTATTTTCATCATTTTAGTTTCAATGTGTCAAAAATCAAGTAATAGTGCATAACAACATTTTTATTTTGTTTGGTAATAAATTATATCAATCCAAGAAAACTATAAATGGTATATATCTCCTCAATGTACATTATTTTAAATTTATTTTTATTTTATATTTATCAAATATTAAAAAATGCTAAAATTATTTAAAGTGTAAACATTTTTTCATGTTTTACACCTAAAAAAAACTATACATTAAAGTCCTAATCTATCTTAACACTTGATGAATTCAAAGATAAATATATACTTTATTTATTTATTTATTTTTTCACATGTTTATGTTATATGATAGCTCTCTTTCATACTAAGCCTTGGAGTGTTTCTTGGATCGATTTATATTTTATATAGTGAAAACTTTAAGGATGTGATAATTTATATAGTGTTTATAAATGGAGGAGAATATTGTATTCATGTACATTTTAAGGTACATGCTAATCATTCAATAACTTTCATAGAAAATTATATCAACTCTCTATAACTTGGTAGGAATTTATTTCAATTAAGTTACTTACATTGTAAAAATATCTAGGATTGTCTTTCTTATGTTGGGTAAATATTGCCACTATCAATTTTCTTTATGTGCTTATCATTTTAGTCTTACATGTGCATATTTTAATGAAAAAGATCAATATTATACACCAAGGAACATTTCTATGAATGATATTATGAAATAATTAAATTTCAAAATATAATCCATACAACCTTAAATTGAAGTGCTAGTGAAAATATTTTTTATTCAAGTAAAATTAATGATGTGTGTTCCTGTAAAACCAATGTAATGCAAAAATACAACAAAAATATTAAATCTATATTAAAATTCATTAAATTAAAAATTCAAAAGTTGAAAAAATTCATGTAACCACTAGTTATATAAAAGCTTATAATTTAAAAAAATACATGTAATTACAAATCATATAATATATTATGTCAAGAAATGAAAAACAATTACTCAAAAAATATATATTGTTATTTTATTAAGCCAAATATACATGTTTTTATAGTGAATTAACACCAAAACATGAAATTATACAAAACCAAAGAAACACATGAACTTTAAAAATTGCAATGAAGATCCTTCAATACTCAACATCAACATTAAAAGTGAAATGTTATACTAAAAGTATTAAACCAAGAGTTCAAATGAATTTCTAACTATGGGTTTGGCTATTCAAGTTGTCTCCAACAATTGTAATATATTCCCTCTAATTTAAAGTCAATAAAAAAATATAAAATGGAAAAAAGCATATATACCCACAATTTATATAAAATTCATAATTTCAAAAAAAATGGTAATCATAAATTATATAATATATTATAGTAATCAATAAATAAAAAAGTTTTTTAAACATATATATTTCTATCTTATTATTATCCCAATCTCTAATACAATTATAAAAGCCAAAATACATATGTATTTGTATATGGAATATTATAAATAACAAAGAAAACACATTTACTCTTAGAAAGTACACTGTATATTTTTACGTATGTCTTATATAAAAAAATAGCCAATACCCTCTCTGGTAAGTATGTGATATTTTTTTATAAAAATCATCAATCTACTAAGTTTAGCCTCCTGCTAAAATCATTGCTTATTCAAATAAACTCAATGCAATATTGAATAATTAATATAAATTCATCCACTAAAATTATAAAAGATTAGCACATGAAGAGGTGTTGTAAACCTTAGTATGGAATAGATTTTGTTACACATTTATATAACTTAATGTTACATTAAAAAATAATTAAAAATATTTACATTAAAATATTAAAAAAATATATGAGTATGTTTTAAAATTTAAAAATACAAATAAAAAATTTCAATCTCACACACTCATATATATAATCATATATATAATGTAATTAATTTTTTTTATTGCATAGAAAATCACTTTTCACAATCACTACGAAGATGTGTAATTACTTCTATGCAATTAACTAGTAATTTCTTTTTTTAATAATAAAATATTATTTCAATATTGTTCCAGTAAAATTATTTTATAGTAACTTTATATAAAAGAGAAATTAAAAAATAATTAAAATAAAAAAAATATTATTGACAACTATTATTTTTTTGGTGCATAAATGACATTCATAATTCTTTCAAACAAGTGATAGTAAAAAATAAATTATTCATTTAATAGTTTCTTTCTATATCTAGTGTAAGAGGGATATGTATAACATTCATAATTCTATTCAACAATTGAAAGTAAAAAATATATTATTAGTTTAATAATTTCTTTCTACATTCACTGTGAAGGAGATGTATAACTCCTTTAGCTACTGACTCGTAAAGCCAATTCTTAATAGGGTTCCATGTATAAATTTCAGCTGAAATTAAATTGTTTTAGGTGGTCAAAGTTTGAAGGATTAAGAGAAATTTAAATGTTTAATATTTTTACGCTTTTAAGGGATTTTGATTATAAAAGTTTATAGAAATTTTTAAAAACATTAAAAAATTTTGGAGGGTGTTTATGTTTTATGTGGTATTTTTAAAGGTGAATTATTATTATTATTATTATTATTATTATTATTTTTCTGAAATTTATTTTAAATAAATTTTACATTAAATCATAATTTTTTTGTTTTATTTCAATTTATTTGAATTTTTTATATTTTTATGACTTATAAAGATTAGAGATCCTTAGTTTATTTTTTTTATCTAATCACACACTTACATTAATCACTATTTATAATGATCTTGTATTGGTTGGAAAAAGTCTGACTACCAATATCCAAACTCATATTCTAATCCCAATGATTCTGTTAAGTCCATAATAATCACAAACTTATTTTGAACCTTGAGTTGTAAAAGTGCCTCTCCACAATAACAAAGAGTATCTGGGGTTTCCTTCTCTTTAGGATCATCCTCATGATTCTTTATCTCATTAAGTTTTATTTTATTCCTTTAATGTATTCATTGGGATGTGTTTATGTTACATTTTTCACATTCCTATGATGTATTCATTGGGATGTGTTGATGTTACATTTTTCACATTCCCATGGATAAATTTTGATAATTTCAATATTCAAAATCAATTTTTTTTTTTTTTTTTAATTGACTATATATTAACAACAACATATTATACAAACATATTCAATGCAATATTTTTTTATGTTAAGGCCTACAAAACTAGTTGTAGAAGATGAATAGTGGCAAAACTAATATTGTAAGAGTTATATTAGGACATTCATAACATAGCCAAAGGCCTTCCGAGTCACTCCCAAAAACTCCTAAGAAAAATCATTGTGTGCGATAGGTTATTCAAAGATGAAATCTTTGTTAACTTTGATTGTAGTTGAGAGAAATATATCTCAATCCCTTGAATGATCCCATAGACTCATGTATTGCCTATAGTATCATAACTTAAGGTCACCCCATTAAAACTCAATAGATTTAAGATCTTGTTATAGGCCAAAGAAATATTTCTCCTAATAATATCAATTCCAAGATAAATATTCTATAAATAAATCATATTTGTTAATGTCCATGAAATCATAGGGTTATATGGATGGGAAACTCAATGAGTGGTCTTTTTATATATTTGTATCTTACATTATTTAGTGAGTCATAAGAATGTGAAATGGATTCATGTTGGTATGCAAGTCGGTGCTCTCACTATATTATTGGTAAAAAATAATAATAATGAGGTGTGAAAGAACTAGCTTACATGATTAGGAATTCGCATACCTTAATGCATACCTTAGTTAGCAATATAAGCCCAACAACCCCCCACAAATCCCAATATTTTCAACACCCCCAAGAAGACCAAGTCTTACCCAATTTATGTTGATGGATTTGCACAACCTTTGAAGATTATGCAAAAGCATGGCAATGGGGATAGATTTGGATCAAAGTAACCCAAACCAAGCCAGTGGATTTTCCACATGACATAATGTTAAATTAAAAAGTAATTAAAATATTTATATTAAAATATTTAAAATATACATATTTTAAGGTGAAAAATCATGGTGAAAGTAGAGTGTTAATGTTAAATTTTGAAAACATTAGTCTATGGTGGTAGGCATTAATTATAATGGTTTCTAAAAAGTTTTGTGATGGGACCAGCCCGCAGTTCCACACTATAATGGTCGACAACAATATATGACTGCGCTAATCAACAATTAAATGATTTAAAGAATGATTTGGGACTTAACACTTGTGGTTAGGGTTTAATCATAGGATGGTTCTAGATTGCGTTGGTTGGCATTTATGACAGACTTCAATTCTACTGTGTTGGTGGTACTTACCTTGGTTACTGTTTCTCACTCTTTGGTTTACACCAAAACCCTACCTTCTATGTCATTTCTTCATTTTTTCTCTTGTGACATTGTTGCGCTAAGGGTTTGGTTTGGAAGTGAGGTTTCATGCTGCAAAAGTATGGAGGTGAGCCACGAACTCTGCGTGCGCCCAGCTATGGGTTGTGCTGCTTGTTGGTATGGCACCTTCGTTTGCTCTAGTGGCTTTGTTGCTCGGTTCCTTGAGCACAGTGTGACATTTCTGCTTGTCTGTGTAAGAGAATGGCTACTGTCTTTGTTTGTTCGGTTGCTAAACTTGTTTTTTCTCCACTGTTCTCATTTTATTGAGGTTCTTCTGGTTGTTCAATTTAATTAATGTGTTTGCATGCTATAGGTCATAGTCATGGTGGTCTCCTCTGCTTGCAGTTCTCTTCAAGTATGTTGTCTCTCCATGATTCATTTTCCCTCTTTGTCTTCCTTCGGTTCAAACAAAAACGACTCCTTGGTCTCAAGGTATCATCGTGGATTGTGACTTAGTGGGCTTGCATTCTTTGCGCACGACGAAACCTCCATGTAAGCAATTCGTTCACTGTACATACAATTCCTTACTCTTTGTTTGCTTCTCGCCTTTTACTACGTTGACCTTTGGGCTGACAATGTTACCTTGTTTTGCTTGTGCAGGTTGGGGGTTCGTTCTTTGGTGTGGTTGATGTAAGCACTACGACTTGTCCCAGTAGGCTCTGCTACTATTATCAATTTGCTTTTAATAGTTGGTCTCTGTGAGTTTGTTGGGCAAGTCCCAGTCCTCGTCCACTTGAACATTGTTGTTGTCGCTGTGCGACCTCATTTAGTCTTGTACAAACCCTCATTTGTGTTTTGGAAATTTTGTAATTGTAAAACACTATGTGGAGGGTGGTCATCCAAAACCCTCGCGCTTAGGGTTCTGCTGGTTCTTTTGGTTCTTCCGTCGTTCGAAGGGTTATCCCTAGACTGTTATATGTATACAAATATCTTTTTTTTTGTTGGAATGAAAAGAAATAACAATGTATTTGGTTATATTTTGTTACCTCTGTCGTGGGTTTTGTTGCTCAACGTTTATATTCTTGTTCTTGGTCGAACTGTTCGTAATGTGCTTGGCTTTTGTTCATGAACTCTGTATGTTGATTTCCATCCTTCGTGCTAGAAAATACTTGTGCAATTTCTCTATCTGCGTTCTGTTCTTTAAGAAAGAAAAATAAAAGGAAAGTATAGGAATGCACAGTGTTTGCTTAGTTTGGCTTACTCAATGATTAAGGGAAAAGTAAATGAATATTATAGTGAACTGTTACAGATGGACTCAAATGTTCTTGGATGAAAGAGATTATTCTTTGTATTATATTTCTGTTCTCATGTGTTGAACCCCTCCATGATTGTATTACATTGATTTTTATATTGTGCTGGAATAGTTACTCAAACTGTTCTCAGTTACCATACAGTTACCCTTTGTAGTTACATAGTTGATAATCTTGTTGGGTTTTCTTGTATTGTAGGAGTTACAATATTATACTTTTTGTTCATGAATAGACATCTGTAAGATAGACTAAGAAAATGACAAAACAATGTAACTGTTATGACACTACCCTAACTCTACTGTTTCTAATGCTTCTTAATTAATTAATAATAAAACAAACTAATTCCTAGACACTGTTTTATTCATCAATCGTAAATGAAATTAAAGTTTTTGAACTTGTCCTTCTTGGCGGAGACCAACACCCAGTCATGATGCCCTTAGCTAGATGCTCCTGCATCAGGCTCCCATGGTAAGAAAAATTAATGACCCCGGTCCATGAGCTTCTCGATTGAATAACCCACCTGCTCTATTTGTCTAGCGTTAAACCACGAATTGTACTCAATAGGATGGTTCTTCCACTTGACCAGATATTGCAGATACTCTTTCCGCCGAGTTCGCTTAGCCACCTAAGCGTCGAGGATCATCTCGATCTCGAGGGGTTGAGCGTAAGGCATTTGTCTCATCCAAATATCACTTCCCTCCTAGGTGTCCCATGTAGGCCATGTATTACTCTCTTCCTTTGGATTAGAACTGTATGGAAACAGGTCTGCTACATTAAAGATGGGTGAGATGCCTATTACCGGTGGCATCTGTAATTCATAAGCGTTTGCTGAAAATTTCTGGAGAACTTTGCAGGGGCCTATCTTTTTGTACTTTAGCTTGTTATATGCACCTATAGGAAAACGCTCCTTGCGAAAATGCGTGAGGACTTCATCCCCTACATTAAACTGTACCTCTCTCAATTTTAAATTTGCTCCCTACTTATATTTTTGACTGCTATCCTGAACCTTTCTTTTCACCTCGTGTAAATCATTCATCGCTTTAGTGAAATCCTCTCCATTAGCACTCCATATTTCCCGCTGTCCTAGATCTCGTAATTCGTGTACTCTGTGAGGATGCATACGATATAATATATGCAAATGACTATAACCCATGTTGCGATTGGGGGAGTCATTGTCAGCGAACTTTCCCTGGGCAAGTACTTGATCCCACATTTGCAAATTTTTACCAATCAAACTTCATAGCAGGTTCCCCAGACTTCTGTTTACCACCTCTATTTGCTCGTCGGTCTGTGGGTGATAAGAAGAGCTAAAACTTAACTACGTGTCCATCTTCTTCCACAGGGTGCGCCAAAAGTTCCCTATAAACTTCCCTGTGAGAGAAAATGGACTTAGGTAGACCATGTAGCATGACGATCTCTATAAAGAACAAGTGGGCCACGTGAGTGGAATCAATGGTTTTTCTGCAAGGGATGAAATGCGCCATCTTCGAAAACTGGTCCACTACTACCATCACTGAATCATAACCCCATTATGTCCTTGGTAGACCAAAGACAACGTCCAAGCTGACTGAGTCCCACGGTTTACTTGGAATGGGCAATGGCGTGTAGAGTCATGTATTTTGACTGTGTCCTTTTGCCAACTGACAGACTTTACACCTGGTCACAAATCTCTGCACATCCCTTCGCATTTTTTTCCAATAATAAAAATGGCTGAGCTGCTCTAATGTTTTGTATATGCTAAAATGTCCGACTAGATCTCCACTATGTTTCTCTCGAATGATATTCTCTCTCATTGAGCAACCAGGGATGCATAATTATCCTCCTCTAAACAACAACTTCTCCTGCAAATTATAGTCCAACCACGGACTATTGTTTCTTACCAAAGGATTCTGACACACTTCATAAGCCTCCTTGAAATCCGTGTCAGTCTGATACAAGTATTTCAAATGCTCAAAACCCAACACTTGTATCGTACTCTCTTGTAAGAGCAAGGCTCTTCTACTCAATGCATCCGCCACCTTGTTGGCCTGCCCTCTGATGTGTTTCAACACAAAGGTGAAACTTTGCAAATATTCAACCCACTTAGCATGCTTGTGATTAAGCTTGTGTTGTTGCATCACATATTACAATGCAGAATTATCTTAGAATAAAACAAACTCATTCCCCAGCAGATAGTGTCTCCAATGCTTCAGTGCTTGGACGACAGCATAAAATTCCTTGTCGTAGGATGAATACTTCTACTTTATTTCATTCAACTTTTCGCTAAAAAACGCAACAGTTTTGTCTTCTTGGCTAAGTACAACTCCAATGGTGGTATCGCTTGCATCACAACGAACTTGAAAAAGCTTTTTAAAATCTGGTAATCTCAGGATTGGTCTCTCTGTGATCTTCTTCTTCAGTAGCTAAAAACTCCTTTCTGCTGCCTCGGTCCAACGAAAAGGTTGACTTGCCTTCTTTATAATGTCGAACATAGGTGCGCAGATTTCACTGAAATTTCTTATAAATTTTCGGTAAAAACTTTCCAACCCATGAAAACTACATACCTCAAATAGAATTTTTGGGGATGGCCAATTGACAATTGCTGCAATCTTCTTTGGGTTCATCTTCAACTCATTTTCTGCAATCATGAAACCCAGGTCAACCAATTCTTTTTGTAGAAATGTGCATTTTTTTAGATTTATCAGCAGCTTATTCTGCTGCAATTTTTCCAACACTTTGCAAACATGTCGAAAGTGTTCCTCCCTCATCTTGCTAAAAATTAATATAGCATCCAAGTACACTATTACAAACTCCCTAATGAATTCTTTTAGCATTTCGTTCATCAATCGCATAAAGGTACTGGGTGCATTGCTCAGTCCGAATGGCATTACCAGCCACTGATACAGTCCTTCATTAGCTTTGAATGTTGTCTTCCACTCATCCCCTTCTCGGATTCAAATCTGATGGTACCCACTCTTTAAATCAATCTTTGAAAAATATGCTGCCCCACTCAGGCAGCCCATCATGTCATCCATCCGTGGTAGTGGAAATCTGTATCGGATGGTAATCTTGTTGATGGCCCTCGAATCTGTGCACATTCGCCATTCTCCTTCTTTCTTGGGAGTGAGAACTGTTGGAACTGCACAAGGGCTCAAACTCTCCGTTATCAGCCCTTTATCTAGCAATTCCTGCACATGTTTTCTGATTTCATCATTGTCTTTGGGGCTCATCCGATACGATGCCTTATTTGGTAGACTTGCTTCGGGTATAAAGTCAATATGATGACTTATACTTTTCTTGGCAGGCAATTTATCTAGCAAGTCATCCACTACTATATCGCTAAACTCCTATAGCATCTACTGAATTTCTGTCGGTAAATCTAACACCTCTGTGTGTAGCAGCAATGTCTTTTCTCTTCTTACAATAGCATAGCTTACTTCAGTGTCTTCAATATGCTTCAAAAACTATTTTCCGCCCATTAGTAACACTCTCGTCCCACTTGTTTCCGCTGTCTCATCTTCCTTAATGGGCACAAGCGTGTGCTTGATCCCATCCTTGACAAACTTATAACAGTTTGTCTTCCCGTCATGTACTACCTTCCTGTCATACTACCATGGCCTGCCTAGCAGTATATGACATACATCCATCAGCATTATATCACAAATGACCTTATCCTTATATCTGCCGATATGGAACTCCACTTCGCATTGCTCATCCACCAATAATTGATGGCCTTTTTGCAGCCATGATACCTTGTAAGGAGTGGGGTGCTTCAACTGCTTCAACCCCAACTTCTCCACCATCTCTGTGGCAACCAGATTATCTGTGCTCCCACTATTGATAATTATCTTACAACATTTATCATGTGACTTACAAACTGTCCGGAACAAGGATTTCCTTTCATTTTGTTGAGCTATTTCTTTGGTTGGTTTCAGCAACACCTTGTTCAAAACTAAAGCTTCCACTGTTTCTGACACATTTTCTTCTTCTTGGGGAGGTGCCTCTGCTTCCTCTGGCTATGCGACATATGCACCCCTCTGTTGAGCTTGTTCCACCTCACGACACTCAAAAGATCTGTGCCCCACTTGTGGCACCTGTAACATTGATAATTAGCTCCTCTGCCTTTGCCATTTCCTCTTTGTCACTGATAAGGCTTGCCACCTCTCATGCTGTCACCTTTTTCTGCTGTCCCAAAAGCTTTGGAACTGCTGCCTTCTTCTTTATTGCTGGTAGTTTGCCCTCTGCCATAAGACTGTCCTCTTCCTCTACTGGTTCCCCATCCTCTCCTAGCATTTTGTTTTCTGGTGATCTTCTCCTCTGCTTTCATAGCACTTTGATATGCTTCTTCGATGTTTTTCGGGGAAAGAATGCTGATTTCATCTAATATTTCTAAGCTTAAAACATTTACATACCTTTTTGTTTTCTCCGGGGTGTCCTTCGTATAACTAGCTCTTAAATTTACCAGGTAGAATTCTTCAGTGTACTCTCTTACTATCATCCCTTTCTTCTTCAAATTCTACACTTGCCAATGCAGTGCAATTTGGTAATCCTTGGGTAGAAATATGCCTTTCAACTTGGCCATCATCCTTGACCATTTCTTTATTGGCAACTTGTTCATCCTCCTTCTCTCTGTTTGGACACTGTCCCACCATAGGGCTGTGTGTCCCTTCTGCTTTGTTGCAGCGAACTTAACTTTCTGATCTTCATTGACCTCTTCACACTCGAAATATTTATCCAGTTCATTGATCCAATCCAACAGAACCTCTTTGGATAAGTTGGCATCATAATTTGGGATTTTTGGTTTAGGTTTGCTACTCGCCAATAGGACTGACCTCAATAGTCTCATTTCCGGCCCTTCTTCATCTGATCCATCTGTTGTCACTATAGCTTCTTCTTCATTATCATCTCCTACCTCTGGATCCCTTCTCCTTCCTTCTTCAACTACCTCCAAACGGGCAGTGAGGATCCTAATTTCCTCTCGCAATTCTTCATCTGCTGCTCTCCAAGAACCTCTTCCATGTCCTCATCTTCTAACTTCCATTTCTAAAAAAAACACTAAATCTTGCTTTGATACCACTACGATTGGACCAGCTCGCAATTCTACACTATAATGGTCGATAATAATATATGACTGCGCTAATCAACAATTAAATGATTTAAAAAATGATTTTTGACTTAACACTTGTGATTAGGGTTTAATCATAGGATGTTCTGGATTGCGTTTGTTGGCATTTATGACAGACTTCAATTCTGCTACTCTGGCGGTATTTACCTCGATTACTGTTTCCTGCTCTTTGGTTTACGCCAAAACCTTGCCTTCTATGTCATTTCTTCATTTTTGCTCTTGTGACTTTGTTGCGCTGAGGGTTTGGTCCAGAAGTGAGATTTCATGACGTAAATGTATGGAGGTGAGCCATGGGCTCTGCGTGCCCCCAGATGTGGGTTGTGCTGCTTGTTGGTATGGCACCCTCGTTTGTTCTGGTGGCTTCATTACTCAGTTTCTTGGGCACAGTGTGACAGTTCTGCTTGTCCGTGTAAGAGAATGGCTACTGTCTTTGTTTGTTCGGTTGCTAAACTTGTTTCTGCTCCATTGTTCTCATTTTATTGAGGTTCTTCTGGTTGTTGAATTTAATTAATGTGTTTGCATGCTACAGGTCACAATCACGGTGGTCTCCTCTGCTTGTAGTTCTCTTCAGGTATGCTATCTCTCCATGATTCGTTTTCCCTCTCTGTCTTCCTCCGGTTCTCACAAAAACGACTCCTTGGTCTCAAGGTATCATCGTGGATTGTGACTTAGTGGGCTTGCATTCTTTTGGCATGAATAAACCTACATTTAAGCAATTCGTTCACTATACATACAATTCCTTACTCTTCATTTGCTTCTCGCCTTTCACTCTGTTGACCTTTGGGCTGACAATGTTAGTGCGACCTCGGTTAGTCTTGTACAAACCCTCGTTTGTGTTTTGGCAATTTTGTAACTGTAAAACACTGTTTGGAGGGTGGCCATCCAAAACCCTTGCCCTTTGGTTCTGCTGGTTCGTTTGGTTCTTCTGCCATTCGAAGGGTTATCCCTAGACTATTATATGTATACAAATATCTTTTTTTTTGTTGGAATGAAAAGAAATAACAATGTATTTGGTTATACTTTGTTACCTCTGTCTTGGGTTTTGTTGCTCAGCATTTATATTCTCGTTCTTGGTTGAACTGTTCGTAATGTGCTTGGCTTTCGTTCATGAACTCTGTATGTTGATTTCTAACCTTCCTGCTGGAAAATTCTCTGTCTGCGTTCTGTTCTTTAAGAAAGAAAAATAAAAGGAAAGTATAGGAATGCACAGTGTTTGCTTAGTTTGGCTTACTCAATGATTAAGGGAAAAGTAAATGAATATTATAGTGAACTGTTATAGATGGACTCAAATGTTCTTGGATGAAAGAGATTATTCTTTGTATTATATTTCTGTTCTCATGTGCTGAACCCCTCCATGATTGTATTACATTGATTTTTATATTGTGTTAGAATAGTTACTCAAACTGTTCTCAGTTACCATACAGTTACCCTTTGTAGTTACATAGTTGATAATGTTGTTGGGTTTTCTTGTATTGTAGGAGTTACAATATTATACTTTTTGTTCATGAACAAACATCTGTAACATAGACTAAGAAAATGACAAAACAATGTAACTGTTATGACACTACCCTAATTGTACTGTTTCTAATGCTTCTTAACTAATTAATAATAAAACAAACTAATTCCTAGACACTGTTTTATTCATCAAACTTAAATGAAATTAAAGTTTTTGAACCTGTCCTTCTTGGTTGAGACCAACACCCAGTCATGATGCCCTTAGCTCCTCCATCATTTTGCAAAAAAATTTAGTGACATATGCATTGATTCTAATTGTTTCTAATTGAAACATCTATTAATTGTAACTTTTAGAAATTTTTGCAAAAAAGGGGTTAGGAAAATAGTTTTTTTTTATATGAATGGGTGATACAATGGCTAGTAAGAATGTGATTTGTTATTGTTTAAAATACATTTTTGAATGCATAAATAATTTATCACCCTTAAAAATCTTGAAAACTGTTATGAAACCACCTCAAGAAAAGATAGAAAAGATAGATCAACGCCTTAGAATTCAGCCTCTTCGAGGGGGAAACCTCATTTACATTACATAAATGAAAAATTCTTGGATGCTACAAATGACAAAACCTCCTTTCTATATATAGGAGTCTAAGGAGTCACAATATAATCCAGCTGACCTAACAATAATAATATAAAGCCACAAAAATAACACTAGAGGGATTCTATGGGGCACAGAAATAACAACATGGGGGTAATAGGGGCACAACAATATAAATAAGGGGTATAACTACAATAGTAATGGGGTAATCACTAGTATTATAGGGACCCAACATGTCCCTCTCCTTCAAAAAAGTGTTGTCCTCAACGCTTGAGTAGTTCTAGATACTTCTACATAAAATTCTCATCCTCCCATGTAGAATCTTTAGCAGATAAGTTTTTCCACTTGATAAGATACTTTGAAATTGATCGATTTCGTAGCTGTCGAGTTCTTGTTTCTGTGACTGCTTCCGGTTCCAATATAATTTTTCCTTCCTCGTCAAGTTATGGCAATATTGTTTGAACTGGGAGCTTGTCTCCTATAACCTTTTTTAAACATGAAACATGGAAAACTAGGTGCAATCGAGAAGTTGCAGGAAGCTCCAATTTTTATGCCATAGTACCAATATTTTGGAACACCTTGTACGGACCATAATACTTTGGTGATAATTTATTATCCTTCTTAGCTTGCTTTAGGGACATTTTCTTATATGGTTGTAGCTGTAGGAATACACAATCACCTACATCAAAACTTCTTTCACTGCGATGTTGATCTGCTTTTTGTTTCATTCTATTTTGTGCCAACACGAGGTTATCCTTTAAGAGTTGGAGGACTTGTTGTTGATGTTCGATGTGATGTTCCACTGCCTGAACCTTAGAATTTTCTCTTAAATATGATGTGATGGATGGTGGTTGATACCCATAAAGTGCCATAAATGGGGTCATTTTTGTTGCTGTATGGAAGGAAGTGTTATACCACCATTTAGCCAGAGTCAACCATTTGACCCATTATGTTTGTTTATCAGATACAAAGTAACGAAGATATCCTTCCAAACATTTGTTTACTATCTCAGTTTGCCCATCAGATTGAGGATGATAAGATGAACTATGAGCTAACTGAGTACCAAGACAAGAAAATATTTTTGTCCAAAAATTTCCAGTGAAAATGGGATCTCTGTCACTTACAATAATCTTTGGGTTTCCATGTAGCTTTTGAATTGTTTCCATAAATGCAGTAGAAATTGTACTGGCTTTAAATGGATGTGATAATGCACAAAAGTGTGCATACTTGGTAACTTTGTCAACTACCACCATGATGACACTCTTTCCCTCAGACTTGGGTAAACCTGTGATAAAATCCATTGAAACCTCCTCCCAACGTTGGCTTGGAATGGATAAAGGTTGTAATAGACCCGGTGTCTTAATTGTTTCAACTTTATTTTGTTGGCAAACCAAACATTCTGCCACAAACTTTTGAATATCTGATTTAAGCCATCCCAAAAAAATTCCTTCTTAGCCCTGTGGTAAGTTTTTAAAAATCCTGAGTGCCCTCCTAAGAGAGAAGTGTGCAATTCCATTAGAATATTGTGTTTTAGCTGGGAATTCTTACAGAGGTATAAGCGATCTTTGTACCATATGATGAGCCCCAATTTTTGGTACAATTTGGGCTCATTTGGCCTACTTGCTCTGCTCAAACCATTCATTTTTTATTGCTTATGCATTCATTTCTTGGTTTATTTGTGTTGTTTGTAGGAAGAAGGGTAGACATTCTATCTACGTGACTAATGCATGATGCTTTCAGGTTTTTGGCATTAAAAGGGAGAAAAGACAACGAGAAAGGAGACAAGGAGACAATGAGGTGGCACTGCTGGTTTTTAGGAGAGGATGTCCATGGTCTTGGGGACCTTCCTTGTGATTCCCACCATAGCTCCGAGCTCCAATCCATCTCCCCACCGAGCTTAGAAGCAGCCAGCTATTCTACAGGAACAACAGTTATAACTGTTCTACAGGAACAACAATTATGATTGTCCTACAGGATCAGCAGTTAAACTTCAGTTGGATAGCCGAGCTCCTAAAATCAAGGACACCTGTTGGATGATCGTTTTTGCATAAATATTGAGGCCGTAGCCTTGGATAGAAGCTTTTTGAACCTTGGAATTATTCTTGTAATTTGGAAGTACGAGCTACAGCTCGGTTTTGTAAGCCAATTTTGGCATGTCATCAGACTTTTGTTTATGAATAAAGACAGTCAGATTTTGGTCCCATTCTGAGTTTCTAAGGGGGCTATAGCACTCAGGTTAGGGCCCAACCTGAGAGCAATAGATCTCCTCGGTGTTGTAATGTGTTTGCATTTCGTTCCAGCACTTTGAGTTTTGCTTTCACATGCAATTCGAATTTACAGTTTGATAGTTTAGTCTTTTTCATGAGCTTAGTTAGGATTAGTTTATGGTGAATTTGTTTCCAGTTGCTTAGGTTAGAAGAGGATAGAAATAATCTATTGGAGCTCCAGCAAAAGGTTGTTAAGGCTCACTGCCATCTCTGTTAGGGATTGGGGTGCAGTCCCAAACCAACCACCAAAAAGAAAAGCAGTTCTTCTCATTTCCATGCAAGCTGTAACATAAACATATTCATTGAAGATCCGTCCATGCATTTTTGACATCGAACCATACTTCTACATTTCACTTCCACGCATAAGTTTCATTTCTTGTTTTCCATTGTTGCTGATAGGTTTCATGGCACAGTTATCATAGGTTAATGAATTTCTCGTTTTGATGCATAAGTCATTTGTTTCATTTACGCTGCTCCTTATCACTCCACTTTCTTCTTCTTCATCTTGATCTCTCCTCAAACCCTACTCAGTCTCTGACCAACTCATTTTCCCTCCAACTCATCCATTATTCACTTAGCTCCATTTACTTCAACTTTCGTTGATCCATCCTTCCAACCATCAAACCACTGCATGCACTCTTCCACCATCTGATTCCTCTGCTCCTGAGCCATCACCAGCTCCATCTCCATCTCACCCATCCTCCCATACCACTCCAACACTCCACCATCTCCCAAAACTTCCACGGCCAAACATCTTGTAGAATTGCACAGACTTCCTGTAGAAACCCCTGAGTTTCCTGTAGGATCCCCTGCAGACTTCCTGTAGAAACCTGCAAACTCGGTTGCTGAGCATCCGAACGTGGTAGGCTTCTGGGGACTGATGCTGGAGACCCTCTGGGACCTCCCTTAGCCATCCTGACCTTGCCCATGCTTCCCTTCCATTCCAATCGCTCCTGCACAACCAAACCCTAATCAAAAGCATCATCACAATAAATCCAACCACTTAATGAAAAAGTACAAAAACATGATTTTCCAAATGCAAGTAGCTTAGATGCATGTATTTCAGTTCACTGCAAGTAATGGCGTTATTGGTAGTTGTTTCATTCACAGTTTTTGCATAGTTAGGGTCTAGCCTAGTTAAATTAGGGTTTCCTAGGGTTTCCATGCTTTATTGGTTTTCAGTTTCCTTCTACAATTAGACTAGTCTCCTTTGAGTTAGCTTTCGTCCATCATTGATAAAGCTTCTTCTGTGAGCCTATAGAAGTTGGCTTGAGCCCTAGCGGACTTGTGCCAACTGACCAAGTGACAGCTGCGACAAGAGCTAGTACTTGTGCATACAGCACCGTCGCTTCCAAGTTTGTACGAACTACCGGGTTGATAAAATTAAGAGACAGGAAGCTCCAGGAGTTGTAGCATTATTGCTACAATACTGGAGCCCACCATATTTTTGGCGCCGTTGTCGGGGAAGCGTCAGAGTATTAGTAATTGTTGCTTTTCTTCTATTTCCTTACTCTTGCCTTCTGCTGAGTAGTTTACTTCATTTCCATTCTGCAAAAGTAGCATAGACATTTCCTGCTTTCATAGATTAGCATTTCCTGCTTTCATAGATTAGCATTTCCTGCTTTCATAGATTAGCATTTACTTTCCGCAAGCGTAGACTAGAATTTCCTTTCTGCAATTTCATTTGAGCAAAGTAGAATAGTTCTTTCCTGCTTTCAGTTAATTTTGCATCTTTCATAGTTAGTGTAGATCAATCTGTCTCAGTTTTGCAGGTACCAAAAAGAAAAGCAAAGCAAAAGCAATCAAAAAGAAAAAAGAAAGTCTTTTCCATTTCATGCCTCGTAGGAACCGAGATAGATCAGGCAAATTCCTACCAAACACCCCCACCACATCACTGAGTCACCCTTCTCTCTTCTTTGGTGACAGTGACCCAGAAGAACCTATAGGTGAACAACCTAAGATATCCAAAGACCCTATAGTAGAAGAAGAGTTAGAGACCAATCCATCTGAAGCTATGGCTGACAATAGAAGAGAAGATGAGAGAATAGAAGGTGCCTTCCCCATCCGAGAGACCAATGGAGAGATGAAAATGAAGAACATTAGCCCCTCGGCCTTACCTCACTTCCATGGGCTGACCACTGAAGATCCAGACACCTTCCTGTTTGAGTTTGCTGTCCTTTGTAGAACCTATGACTATACTGAAGATGAGCAAAAGTTGAAACTTTTCCCTTCCACTCTCAAGGATGCAGCACTACGCTGGTTCATGGGCTTACCTGGGAATAGTATCACCACTTGGGCTCAGATGCAGCAACCTTTCAACACCAAGTACCGGGATTACTGTAGGTCCAAGGAAACAAAGGGGGAAATCTTTCGGATGTCCATGGGAAATGATGAGTCCTTAGAGGATTATGAGGAGAGGTTCCAACTAAGCTATAAGCGGGCCAGGTGCACACTTGACCCTGAATCCCTCAAGTTGGTCCTACTCCGAGGAGTCCCTGAAGACCTGTTAGATACCCTTCACATGTTAGCTGGGGGGCACATTTACCAACTGCCTTATGAGGACATCAAGACTGTGTTTAGAAACCACTCCAGGGCAGCTCGGAAACGAGGTAGAGGAAACCACCTTTCAGCTAGTGTCCCTTTCTCTAAACATGAGCTTGCAAATCAATTAGAAGATCTTAAGAGTGAGGTGAGACAAACCATTGCCATGCAGCTTGACACATTCAGGATTCAGCAAAAGAAAGAAGAGGCTGAGAGAGCCTTGGCTGTCTTCTGCCCTAGGTGCACAAGGAGGCACCCTAAGAACGAATGTCCATTGCATTCGGTTGAAGTGTGTTTCATTTGTGAGGAGGACCATCCCACAAATCAGTGTCCAAACTTACCTGGGTTTAAAGCCATGTACCAAGGGACAGAAGCTCCCACAGAGCCTCTCTATTACCTCAACCAAAGGAGGCCACAAGGATCTAGACCTTATCAGCAGGGGATGCAAGGGGCATCTCAAGCTTACTACAGCCCCACCCAATCGACTCTTATGCCTTCCTGGAGTCCCCCTGCTCATCCTTCATGGTCCATGCCTCCTCCATGGTCTTATCCACCTCAGTACCCCTCTCAACCTACTTCTCATTCATATCACACACATACCCAGCCACAGCTTCAATGGAATGCACCTCAGTCGGGGTGGAGGCCCCAATACAACACTCCTCCTGCCATCTTGCCTCCACCACCAGTTCAACCTCAGCCATTACCTCCTGCTCCTCCAAGGCAGCCTCAAATGCCTGCTCAACCGAACCCAAACCCCAACAATAGACAGGCCCAGCAGGTATACACTGGGGAAACCTCATGCCCTACCTATGCTGTGGAGATCCAGGAGATCAATCTTCGATCTGGAAAGACTCTACCAGATTGCCAACCTCCTCCCCCAGAGGATGAGGAAGATAAACAGGAAAGTGAACCAAAGGTTATTCCACCCTTTCCTGAGAGACTAACAACCACCAAACAACCCAACCCGGAGGAGGATGAGCTTCTGGGTGAGCTCAAGCAGTTGTGTGTAAAAATACCACTTATCCAAGCCATCAAGGATGTGCCAATATATAACAAGCTAGTTAAGGAGAAGTGTTTCAAACACCCAGGCAGACGGAAGAAAGATGCCTCAACTATCAATGTCATAGGACAACTGTCTGACCTTATGTTAGGACAAGTCATCTGCCCAAAGTACCTAGATCCTGGAAGTCCTGTAGTAGATGTTCACATCAATGGCACTATTATACCTCACACCTTGATTGATCTGGGGGCTGCCATTAATGTGATGACCAGGGATACCATGCTTAAGCTTAATCTTCAGGGTTCCTTGAGGAAGACCTCGACAGTACTGCAATTAGCAGATCGCTCCACCGTGACTCCCGAAGGGATTGTGGAGGATGTCTTGGTCTCTATTGACTCTTGGGAATACCCTGCAGACTTCCTGGTTCTGCAACCAAAGGCCAAGCTTACCGGATATCCTCTCATTTTGGGAAGGCCTTGGTTAGCTACTGCAGATGCTTACATAAGTTGTCGTGCAGGAAACATGACCATCAAAAATGGTCCCATGTCCAAGCAGCTAGTCCTATACCCTCCTGCCCAACCCTCCTTAGAGCATGACTTACCACTCTGGTTGGAAGAAGGAGAGGAAGACGAGGTGTACTTAGCACCTCTGTGCACCTTAGATACCACTAGAAGAGACCCCCCAACCGAGGATGACTTGATCGAGACCTTGATCCAGAATCCACTTTCCAGTGCATTACCCTTAGAGAAATTGGTGGAGGATGCCCAAGCTAGCACCTTAGTGGATCTTTGTACAACCAACCCTATTACTCCTAGAGTCAAGAATGTGGAGTTCGGCCCTGAGAAAGCATTGAAGATCAGCTCCTCCCTATCTCCTTCCCAGGAAAAGGAGCTGTGCAGTCTGTTGGCCAACCACCTTGATGCTTTTGCTTGGAGCTATAAGGAAATGAAAGGAGTCCATCCTTCGGTCTGTACCCATCATATATACATCAAAGAGGATTGTAAACTGGTTAGGCAACCTCAGAGGAGAATGAATCCAGCCCTTAAGGACATTGTCAAGGAAGAATTGCAAAAACTATTGGATGCCGGATTCATTTACCGCATCTCAGATAGTGAATGGGTGTCCCCTCTAGTGTTGGTTCCCAAGAAAAATGGGAAATGGAGAATCTGTGTGGACTACCGAGAACTGAACAAAGCTACCAAGAAGGACCATTTCCCTCTACCTTTCATAGATCAAGTGTTGGATGGACTGGCAGGAAAGAAGTTCTTCTCTTTCCTCGATGGGTTTAGCGGGTACAACCAAATCCAAATCAGCCCGGAAGACCAAGATAAGACCACCTTCACTTGTCCTTGGGGTACCTTTGCCTATCGAGTCCTTCCCTTTGGGCTATGCAATGCTCCTGCTACCTTTCAGAGAGCTGTTCTGAGCATCTTCTCGGAGCTGGTCCATGATGCAGTAGAAATCTATATGGATGACTTTACTCCTTATGGGGCCAACTTCCAGGAAGCATTGTCGAACCTGGGAAAAGTCCTAACCAAATGCACCGAGATGAACTTGTCCCTTAGTCCTGAAAAATGTGAATTCCTAATGACTGAAGGGACCGTGCTAGGCCATACCATTTCTTGCCAAGGATTTCAGGTGGATCCTAACAAAATTGCTCTCATCAAAAGGGTTCCACCTCCTCAAAAGGTTAGGGATGTCTGGAGTTTCTTGGGATTAGCAGGATACTACCGGAGATTCATTAAAGATTTCAGCAAGCTAGCCTCGCCATTGTTTGGCCTGTTGGCAAAAGATGTGGAGTTTAATTGGACTGACGATTGTCAGAGGGCTTTAAATGAATTAAAGGACAAGTTGGTGTCAGCCCCAATCCTGAGAGGTCCAAACTGGGCCCTACCTTTCCACATCCACACTGATGCTTCGAACAAAGCCATAGGTGCAGCTTTAGGACAAGTTGAGCAAAAACTTCCATATGCCATTTACTTTGTTAGCAAAAACTTGTCCAAAGCTGAGCTGAATTACACTGTAACCGAGAAAGAATTCTTGGCTGTGGTCCATGCATTGAACAAGTTCCGACATTATATTACTGGTTACCAGACCTTTGTACATACTGACCATGCTGCTATTAGATATTTAATGAATAAACCAGATGTGAATGGTCGTATTATTAGATGGTTACTTTTATTGCAGCAGTTTGATTTAACCATTGTTGATAAACCAGGTAGAGAAAATGTTGTTGCTGACTTTTTATCTAGATTGGATTTGTCTGCAGATGAGGATGGGACAGTGGATGACCAGATGCCTGATGAACATCTGTTTGCTATTTCAGTACTCTCTCCATGGTTTGCTGATATAGCAAACTATCTTGTTTCAGCACAGTTCCCTCCACACCTATCTTCCAGAGAGAAGAGCGGAATCATCAGAAAAAGTGCCTCATTCACTTGGATCGGGGGCAATCTGTTCAAGCTTGGCCCCAATCAGATCTTAAGGCGTTGTGTAAGGGAGGAGGAAGTCTTTGATATCCTCCTCACTTGTCATGATGGGCCTTGTGGAGGACATTTTGCAGCAAAGAGAACTGCCTTCAAGATCCTGCAGGCAGGCTACTATTGGCCCACACTTCATCAAGATGTCAGAAGATATGTCAGTCAGTGTGACCAACGCCAAAGAATGGGGAAACCGACCCAAAGGGATGAGATGCCTCTCCAACCCCAAGTGACTCTTGAGCCATTTGAGAAGTGGGGCATGGACTTTGTGGGCCCAATCAACCCCTCTTCGAGGCAAAGGACTTACATCATTGTGTGTACTGACTATTTGACAAAGTGGGCAGAGACCAAAGCAATCAAAGCAGCAACAGAAGAAAAGGTGGCCGAGTTCCTAAGAGAGAACATCTTCTATAAGTTTGGCTATCCAAGAGAGCTGGTCACCGATCAAGGGAGCCAGTTCACCTCCAACCTGGTTGAAGATCTCCTAGCTCATCACAAGATCAAGCATAGGACTTCCACCCCTTATCACCCTCAAGCAAATGGGCAGGTGGAAGTCACCAATAGAGCATTAGAAGGGATCTTGACTAAAGTGGTGAGCAGCAACAGAAAGGACTGGGCAGATCGCCTGGTTGAAGCCACATGGGCTTACAACACCACTTGGAAGACCACCACTGGCTTCACACCGTATGAGCTGGTCTATGGGAAGAGAGCTTTGCTGTCCATTGAGTTTGAATACAACACTTTGAGGATGGCAGCTCAGCTGGATCTAGATCTCAGCCATGCACAGCAAGAAAGGCTGCTGCAGCTAAATGGCCTGGATGAGCACCGCATGCAGGCCCTCCTTCACTCAGAAGTGGTTCAACTTCAGAGAAAGGTGTGGCATGACCAACATCTCCATGACAAGCAATTTCAGCCGGGAGATTGGGCTTTGTTGTATGACTCAAGATACAAAGATTTCAAGGGGAAGCTGAGAACCAGATGGCTAGGACCATATGCAGTGGAGAAATGCCATGACAATGGATCTGTCCTCATTCGAACCATTGATGAGGAAGCCATTCCCATGCTTGTCAATGGGCATCGTTTGAATATCTATAGGAGACCTCTCTCAAGACAAGAGTTCATCAAAACTATGGAGAAATCTGTATTGGTCATAGAGAAGGGTTCTGCCTCTGCTTTTGGCATACCCTAAAGAAAAAATGAAAAAAAAAAAAAAAAGAAAAAAAGAAAAAAGAAAAAAAGAGGAAAAGTAAATAAAGATCCTTGGGTGAAAACCTCTCTGAGGCGCCCAAGGCAGGTAGTAGGGGTGAAAACCTCATTGAGGTGCCCCTATTGTCTTTCAAAAAAAAAAAGAGAAAAGGTTGAAAAAGATCCTTGAGTGAAAACCTCTCTGAGGCGCTCAGGGCAGATGGCATGGGTGAAAATCTCTTTGAGGCGCCCCTGTTATCTTTCAAAAAAAAAAAAAAGAGAAAAAAGAAGAAAACACAATAAGAAAAATATGGTAAATATTGCATGCAGGTTGCAGATGCTCTATGGAGAAGAGGAAGCCCTTCAACTCAAAGCCAAGGGTCCTTATCATGCTCACAAGCACCTCCTCCAAGAGTACCCATGTTTTTTTCAAGGTATGTGCAATTTCATCATGGTTTGAATCCTCTACAGGAAGATGCTGTCTTTCTACAAGAAGATGCTGTCTTTCTACAGGAAGGCGCAGTCTTTCTACAGGAAGGCGCGGATTTTCTACAGGAAAGTGCAGACTTTCTACAGGAAGGCCGAACTTTCTACAGGAAGCTCTGTGTTCTACAGGAAACTTCCTGTAGGAGTTTTTGACGGCCAGAATTCATCTTAAAAAGAGATTTCACGACTATGGATTGGTTTGGATGCATGCAAGCCTTGTTGGCATCCTTGCACGTTGCTGTCACCATGCTCCACCATCCTTGTCGACATGCGGCCAAGTCCCTGCACAAACAAAGAAGATCGATGAGTTCTCGCGGGAAAAGCCATTTTCAAAGCTAAACAAATGCTGGGATCTCATACCACATGCATCAAGAGCTCCGGGATCGTGATCGAGAAGCCAAAACCTCCATCGTGCAGCATGCACCCAAGGAGAAAGGACTGTTACGAGACCCCTCGCGGGAATCCTGTAACAGTTCAACCTGCTCGAGTGGATACCATTCACAATACCGCCATCTGAAATGAAACGCGGGCGCATGCAAGCAAAACATCCACTCCATCGTTGGCAGCCTGTAACCACGAGCCTCTGAGTCTGTGTAAGCCGCATGCAGCAGGTAGATCCACTCACCATCGTCCAAGAACTGGAAAAATCGTGTGCAGCCACGCAGGTAAGTGTCTCAACCCTTCCTTCCATCAAATCGCATGAATCTTACTTTGAAATTGTTTGCAAGCGTAAAATTGAATGGTTGAGCGGCCGTATGGCCAGTCGACTGGCCACGTCGGCTATTTAAAGTGTAATTGGATGTGTGGGTGGTGGCCACGACAAAGAGAATGAACTGCACGCACGTGAGAACACTCTCGTCAGAGCATGAGTTTAACAGGAAAAGGCGGTGGCAAATCTGTGGGAGTGAATGCGGCAGCAAGTAAATACGCAGGCGAATGATGGATGACGTTGCCCAATGGTCCGGCGGGGACAGCTCATCCCCCGCGCCACGGATTGCGCCGATTCAAAATCTAATTGGCTAGATCATGCGCCTACATTTATAATCCAACACTTCAAACTCGGGTGGCTATTATGATCTCCTCTGCACTTTGATACGCCGAGCTGTTGGCTACTAGAACGCCGGTAAAGCACACCTCGAGTGCGGCCAACTACAGTCCTCCCCGAGAATTGCGCACGGCTTCTACAGGAACGCGGTTCTACAGGAACGCAGTTCTACAGGAACACAGTCTACAGGAACGCAGTCTACAGGAACACAGTCATCTACAGGAAAGCGGGTGCCTCACGAAAAAGGTGGCCAATTAAAGAGGTAACCATGAACTCTTAATGTAACTGGTTATTAGAAGTGGCAAGACCATCGTCCACAGTCGGGTCATAAAGATATTGGTGGAATTGTCGTTTGCTGTGCCTTTGCTACCGTTCTACAGGATGTTGGTATAAGTAGATTGTGTTGAAATTTTGTATGTGCATGCTCTGTCTTCATAGACCAAATCTCTTTTGCATCTACCACCTTTAATTAAAAAGATCGTGTTCATCATGCCGGGTGAGTTTATAAGACGGGAACCCACTGATTCAACCAAACTAAGGAGAAACCCGGCAGTGGTAGAGCTCTTCACCAGAGCACAATGGATGCCTTTTTGTGATAAGCTGCAGGGTTACGATGATGAAGTGGCCGAAGAATTCTTGCAGGATCTGAAGCCTAAATCTCAGACACTGGCCACGGTAAACTTCAGAGGTCTAAGCCTCAAACTCACCCCAGAACGTATTAGTCGGATCACAGAACTTCCTATGGGTCTGCCGTGGGATAAAGAGGAGAGAAAGCTGAGTCAGCAGGCAAAGAAGGAATTCTTCCCACCCGAGGAAGAATTCTCGGAGGACAAAAACGGGGTGCGAAGAACGAGCCTGTCACCACCTTGGAATGAAGTCAATTTGCAAATCATGAAATATATTACTTGTGAAGGCCGTTTCAGCATCGTATATGCATATCACTTTCGGCTGCTCACTGAGTTGAGGCACCGAATTGACCTTCCTGTAGAACAAAAACTGAGCATCACTTATTACCTCCTGCAGTCTCTAATGGAGTGTGCTACAAAGCTGAGAGAGGGAATACCAGATCAGATAGCCCACCATGGGCTGATCAAGCTGCTTGTGGAAGATGCATTGCACTCATATAAGGTCCCCCTCTCATGGGAATCCTTCCGGAATTTAACAAAATATGGGGATATTAAAATGTTGATCGAAGAAACGGGTTCCTCCAGCAGTGAGGAACACGAAGCAGTGGCCGAGGAACAGAGAGAAGAAGGCCAAGAGACCCCGACAACAGTACAGAAGGGAGAACAGAGGAAGAAGCATGAGGGAAAGGAGGACAAAGAAAAGGGTGGCACACCTATCCTGTCAGCAAGGGAAAAGAGGATGAAGAGCAGAATGGACAAAGCAGAGGTGGTCCACGTCAGCCCAAGTACCTCAACAGCACCTGCACCCAAAGCAAAAAGCAAAACTCAAGCAGGCAAGCAAGCGGAAGTGGAGACACCTGTGTCTACAGGAAAGCAAAAACAGGCTTCTACAGGAAGCCCGAAAACACAAACTCAGGCTTCTACAGGAAGCCCGAAAGTCATTGAAAAACAGGCTTCTACAGGAAGCCCAAAAACAAAAACAAAGGCTTCTACAGGAAGCCCAAAGATCAGTGAGAAGCAGGCTTCTACAGGAAGCCTAAAAACAAAGACCAAGGCTTCTACAGGAAGCCCAAAAATCGTTGGAGAACAGGCTTCTACAGGAAGCCCAAAAACGGAGACAAAGGCTTCTACAGGAAGCCCAAAAGTGCAAAAACAGGCTTCTACAGGAAGCCCGAAATTGGAAAAAGGGGCTTCTACAAGAAGCCCGAAAGTCATTGAGAAACAGCCTCCTACAGAAAGTCTGACGACAGAGAGAGGGCCTTCTACAGGAAGCTCAAAAGCGGGAAAGAAAGAATCTTCTACAGGAGGCCCGGAAGTGGGCAAAGCAGGGTCTTCCACAGGAAGCCCGAAATCTGAAAAGGAGGGGCCTCTATAAGGAGCTCTGAGAGAGCAAAACGCAAGAAAGATAAGGCTGGCATTCTCGAAAAGGAGGCAGCAGTGGCGCTGGCCGCCCTCAGTACAGCTCCAAAACCAAAGGAGAAAAGGGAGAGGGAGACCCCTCTACCATCTGAAGCCAGGAGAAGCAAGAGGATGACCACGGGCAAGCCACAGCCTCCACCCAGCAGCCAAACCATTTCAGGGGATGTCCCTACTTCACCTAGTGCAAGAACCCCCTCTAAGACATCAGCCACCCCCGAAAAGGGGAGCCCAAAAATAACTTCCTGGACACGAAAAATAGGCCAGTCGCCTTCCGAAGCCCGGCTCAAGGAAATAGGAAAGGGGGAGAAAGCATCACCTTCATCACCACCAGGGGCAGCAAAGGCAGGGCCGCCGAAAACGGGAAAGGAAGAAGCGCCACCCTTGGCAGAAAAAGAAGGACCACCAAAAACAGGGAAGGAAAAGCATGCTCCGGGCTCTAGTTCTCGGCGAAAGACGAGGAGCCAGGGCAAAGTTGCTCAAGGATGAGCAAATATTTTAGCTGGGGGGTGATGATGAGCCCCAATTTTTGGTACAATTTGGGCTCATTTGGCCTACTTGCTCTGCTCAAACCATTCATTTTTTATTGCTTATGCATTCATTTCTTGGTTTATTCGTGTTGTTTGTAGGAAGAAGGGTAGACATTCTATCTACGTGACTAATGCATGATGCTTTCAGGTTTTTGGCATTAAAAGGGAGAAAAGACAACGAGAAAGGAGACAAGGAGACAATGAGGTGGCACTGCTGGTTTTTAGGAGAGGATGTCCACGGTCTTGGGGACCTTCCTCGTGATTCCCACCATAGCTCCGAGCTCCAATCCATCTCCCCACCGAGCTTAGAAGCAGCCAGCTGTTCTACAGGAACAACATTTATAACTGTTCTACAGGAACAACAATTATGACTGTCCTACAGGATCAGCAGTTAAACTTCAGTTGGACAGCCGAGCTCCTAAAATCAAGGACACCTGTTGGATGATCGTTTTTGCATAAATACTGAGGCCGTAGCCTTGGATAGAAGCTTTTTGAACCTTGGCATTATTCTTGTAATTTGGAAGTACGAGCTACAGCTCGGTTTTGTAAGCCAATTTTGGCATGTCATCAGACTTTCATTTATGAATAAAGACAGTCAGATTTTGGTCCCATTCTGAGTTTCTAAGGGGGCTATAGCTCTCAGGTTAGGGCCCAACCTGAGAGCAATAGATCTCCTCGGTGTTGTAATGTGTTTGCATTTCGTTCCAGCACTTTGAGTTTTGCTTTCACATGCAATTCGAATTTACAGTTTGATAGTTTAGTCTTTTTCATGAGCTTAGTTAGGATTAGTTTATGGTGAATTTGTTTCCAGTTGCTTAGGTTAGAAGAGGATAGAAATAATCTATTGGAGCTCCAGCAAAAGGTTGTTAAGGCTCACTGCCATCTCTGTTAGGGATTGGGGTGTAGTCCCAAACCAACCACCAAAAAGAAAAGCAGTTCTTCTCATTTCCATGCAAGCTGCAAGATAAACATATTCATTGAAGATCCGTCCATGCATTTTTGACATCGAACCATACTTCTACATTTCACTTCCACGCATAAGTTTCATTTCTTGTTTTCCATTGCTGCTCATAGGTTTCATGGCACAGTTAACATAGGTTAATGAATTTCTCGTTTTGATGCATAAGTCATTTGTTTCATTTACGCTACTCCTTATCACTCCACTTTCTTCTTCTTCATCTTGATCTCTCCTCAAGCCCTACTCAGCCTCTGACCAACTAATTTACCCTCCAACTCATCCATTATTCACTTAGCTCCGTTTACTTCAACTTTCGTTGATCCATCCTTCCAACCATCAAACCACTGCATGCACTCTTCCACCATCTGATTCCTCTGCTCCTGAGCCATCACCAGCTCCATCTCCATCTCACCCATCCTCCCATACCACTCCAACACTCCACCATCTCCCAAAACTTCCATGACCAAACATCCTGTAGAATTGCACAGACTTCCTGTAGAAACCCCTGAGTTTCCTGTAGGATCCCCTGCAGACTTCCTGTAGAAACCTACAAACTCGGTTGCTGAGCATCCGAACGTGGTAGGCTTCTGGGGACTGATGCTGGAGACCCTCTGGGACCTCCCTTAGCCATCCTGACCTTGCCCATGCTTCCCTTCCATTCCAATCGCTCCTGCACAACCAAACCCTAATCAAAAGCATCATCACAATAAATCCAACCACTTAATGAAAAAGTACAAAAACATGATTTTCCAGATGCAAGTAGCTTAGATGCATGTATTTCAGTTCACTGCAAGTAATGGCATTATTGGTAGTTGTTTCATTCACAGTTTTTGCATAGTTAGGGTCTAGCCTAGTTAAATTAGGGTTTCCTAGGGTTTCCATGCTTTATTGGTTTTCAGTTTCCTTCTGCAATTAGACTAGTCTCCTTTGAGTTAGCTTTCATCCATCATTGATAAAGCTTCTTCTGTGAGCCTATAGAAGTTGGCTTGAGCCCTAGCGGACTTGTGCCAGCTGACCAAGTGACAGCTGCGACAAGAGCTAGTACTTGTGCATACAACACCGTCGCTTCCAAGTTTGTACAAACTACCGGGTTGATAAAATTAAGAGACAGGAAGCTCCAGGAGTTGTAGAATTATTGCTACAATACTGGAGCCCACCACCATAATGAATCATTTTCCAGCTAAATGTATCAGACGTACTGGAATCTTGTTGTAGCTTTCGAATAAGTGCCCATACTTCTTCATCATTCTTCCATTCCTCCCTTACTTCGTTTATCCAATCTGGTTGGATAATAGAAATGGCGCACAACAATGCTTCCACATCCTCATCCTTTTTGAGAGTGCATCTGCCACCACATTTTGCTTCCCTTTCTTGTAGATGATTTCAAAGTCATAACCCAACATCTTTGTGACCCACTTTTGTTGCTCTTCAGAGGATAATCTTTGTTCTAAAAGGTATTTAAGGCTATCATGATCCGTTTGTACCTTGAAGTGTCTTCCCATTAGGTAGGGTCGCCATTTCTTAAGTGCATGGAATATTGCCAACATTTCCTTCTCATAAATAGCTTTTCTTAAAAACTTTCCCTTGATTGGACGACTTTCAAAAGCAATGGGTTTTTCATCTTGCATTAGAACAGCACCAATTCCATTTCCTGAAGCATCACATTCCACAATAAAGGCTTTTGTGAAGTCTGGTGTAGCTAAGACTGGTGCTTGGCACATTGCCTCTTTAAGATGTTCAAAGGCCTTTGTTTCTTCCGGAGTCCATGAAAATGCATCTTTCTTCAATAATGTTGTTAGAGGTGCTGCTATTCTCCCATAATTCTTAACAAACTTGCGATAATACCCTGTCAACCCAAGAAATCCTCGCAGATGCTTTATGGATGTGGGGATTTTCCATTCCTTAATGGCTTTAATTTTGCTAGGGTCTACCTTAACTCCTTCATGAGATACAATATGACCCAAATATTCCACCTCCTCGGCTCCAAAGAAACATTTGGATCTTTTTGCATATAATTGTTTCTCCTCCAATAGTTGTAGCACCCTGTCAACATGTTCAACATGATCCTTCCAAGACTTGCTGTAGATTAGTATATCATCAAAAAATACTAACACAAAATTTCTAAGGAATGGTTTGAAAATTGAATTCATCAAACCTTGAAATGTTGAAGGTGCATTAGTAAGGCCAAAAGGCATGACCAAAAATTCATAATGACCCTCATGTGTTCTAAATGCCATTTTCGGAATGTCTTCAATCTTCATTCTGATTTGATGATATCCCGAACGAAGATCCAACTTGGTGAAGTAAATTGATCCATGCAATTCATCTAGTAATTCCTCAATGACACGAATGGGGAACTTATCTTTAATAGTGAGCTTGTTGAGCTCCCTATAATCCAGAGACATGCGCCATGATCCATCCTTCTTGTGCACCAATACTACTGGAGCAGAGAAAGAACTTTGACTTGGTTGAATTATACCAGCCTCTAGCATTTCTGCAACCATACGTTCAATTTCACTTTTTTGGACATAGGGATATCTGTACGGCCTGATGTTTGGAGGAACACTTCCTAGAATCAGATGAATAGCATGATCATGATCACACATAGGTGGGAGACCTTTGGGAGTCTCAAATACCTTGGAATGATTGTCCAGGACTTTTTGGAGATCTGGAGAAATAGATGATTCTGATGTGGAAACATCTAGCGAACATAATTGTGCAATTACACCTCTTTGCTCATTTTTTAGAAGCTTTGTCATACCATTAGAGCTGATTATCTTTCCTGGTTTCCCTGCAATACCCCTTAATTCAACTTCCTTTCCTTCTCTAGAAAATTTGATGAAAAGTTCTTGAAAATTAAAAGCTATTGTACCCAAGGATTGTAGCCATTGGACTCCTAGTACAACATCAGCACCTCCCATTGGAATGGAAAGCATTGAGCTAGTCAATACATATTCTCCCATGGATAGCTTGATATTATGGCACCTTCCAGAGCAATTTATTGTTCCTCCATTTGCAATCATCACTTGACACTCTGGTGCTGGATATAGGAACAATGAATGAAATTGTGGGTGCTTCCTGAATCAATCAACACTATTACCTTTTTCTTCTTGATTTGTCCTTCTATCTTGATGGTTTGAGGAGTGGTAATTCCCGCCAATGCATTACAAGATATGGTCAAATTTATTTGTTCTTCATCTAGGCTTTGTTCCTGGAGTATATCTTCTTCTTTTGACCTTTCTTGCTCCTTTTCTTCTTCCTCTTCACAATCTATGTAGAATAATTTCTTCTCAGCACACTTATGACTTTTAGTGTATTTTCTATCACAACTGTAACAAAGCCCTTTTGCTCTTTTTTCTTCCAATTGTTGTGGTGTCAACCTTATAGGTTGTGGAAGACTAGGGGCAACAACACTTCCGTCTTTATAGTTGTGAGTTGTATGCTTCCTAGTTTCCATAATTTTGTTTTCCATTTTTCTTGCTAACCTGAATGCCTTCTCTAATGAATGAGGTTTCCAAAGGCGAACATCATGTTGGATATTATCCTTTAAAGACCCTATGAACACATCAATCCTATGCTCCTCTGGAATATCTTTTACCCTTATGTTCAATTTTTGGAGCTCCTCAATGTGCTCCATTACTGAACCCTTTTGTTTGAGACTTATCAATTGGCTAAAAAAAGTGTTGCTTTTTGTATCTTCATAATGTGCTATCAATTCTTCTGTAAAAATTGCCCAAGTGATAAATTTTTTACGAGAGAAAAGCCATTGATACCATACAAACTGATTTGGTTCCAAATATACAGTTGCCATACATACCTTTTGTGTGTTTTGCACATTATTGAGATCGAAGAACTGTTCCATCTGTAATATCCATGTGGCGGGATCCTTGCCATCAAACTTCCTCATACCGATTTTTGGAATATGGTGGGTCTTCGATCCAACCTTAGAGTCTATGGAATCATGATTGACATTAATTTTGTTCACATCATGAGTTTCCTTTACAACCTTTTCACCATTAGTAAGTATTTCTTGTAGAAAATTTGTCAAATCTGTCTTCAAATCTGCCATGTCTGTCTTCAAATCTGTCTTCAAATCTGCCATGTCTGTCTTCAAATCTGTCTTCAAATCTTCCATGTCTCTCTTCAAATCTGTATTCAAATCATCCATCTTAGCTTCCATGCCCTTTATCTTAGATTCCACGCCATTTATCTTAGATTCCACGCCATTTATCTTAGCTTCCGTTAGCTTTTGTGAGCATGACATTTGTTGCACTTGTTCTTGTAATTTTGATATATCATGTAGTATTTCCTCCTCTTTTTCATGAGTCATGCTAGAGCTTTCAGGTTCCTTACTAGGTGTTTGCATTTTCTTTCCTCGGGGCATCAGTTACCGATAATAATGCTTTACTATGCCCTTTGAATTCCGTTAAACCAAGCTTACACAAAAATTTAAAAAAAAACTACACACCTTTTTTCACTTTATAGAAGCCTGATATTGAATCTGATGTATCTCTATACTTTCATATCATCCAATTTTGATGTTGCGATATGTAGTAGCCTTCCGCGTCCTCTTTCCAATGCCACAAGTCTGACCGAAATTGGATTCTTCAAGGAAGCGTTATGTGAAATCTCCCACAGTGACTTGCTTTTAGACTAGTTCAGTAGAGAGAACTTGCACGATGTGCCACGAGTCACTGTTTCAACCTTTGGATCTGAAACTCACATACAAGAAACTACAGTCCGTCCTCTTTTTGTAAATTCTTACGAAATTTCAATCCAATACCCAGAGAGAAAGTTATGACGATTTTCCCCAGGTCACCTGTTTTGAATGTAATTTAGGAGTCTGCAAAAAGACCAACTTCCTCAGATCATATCTCTGCAAATATCGCGCTAAAAGCTCTGAAATTTGGACCCAAGGTTCAGCGCGATTTCGTCTCAAATGGGTTTTTTTTGCAACTTCTGAAACATCATAGAAAAAACGTTATAGAGAAAATGCCACGATGACCTATTTGGAGCAGCGAAACCTTAGAATCCAAAGCTCTGATATCAAATGTTATGAAACCAACTCAAGAAAAGATAGAAAAGATAGATCAACGCCTTAGAATTCAGCCTCTTCGACGGGGCAACCTCCTTTACATTACATAAATGAACAATTCTTGGATGCTACAAATGACAAAACCTCCTTTCTATATATAGGAGTCTAAGGAGTCACAATATAATCGAGCTGACCTAACAATAATAATATAAAGCCACAAAAATAACACTAGAGGGATTCTATGGGGCACAGAAATAACAACATGGGGTAATAGGGGCACAACAATATAAATAAGGGGTATAACTACAATAGTAATGGGGTAATCACTAGTATTATAGGGACCCAACAAAAACACTAGAATTCTACACATTCAAAATAACTTAAAGTGAAGATTTAAAATTTCTATTGTATTTTGGTTAAAATTAACCAGGAAAAAAGTCCAAAAAAATACATTTAGTCTATAAATTAAACTATGCCTCAAAAAAGCAATGAGAAAATTATCCAAATAGTACTTCACAAATTATACCTATAACATTAAAAATCAAATAAAACATCAAATTATAAATTATTTTTTTTTAATTATAATAAAAAATAATCTCATTTTTGTATGTGTAATATTTTATATATAAGAGTACTATATAGTTAATAGTGAATCATAAGGGCACATGCACTCATAAATGGGCAAACAACCTGAGCCTAAAATAAATAATTGCACCGTTGAATCACATTTAAAGCGAATTATGTAGACACTATCACCCAACCTAAAATAATAATAGTCGGATTAACCTAAAATAAATAATTGCACCCTTAAATCACATTAAAAGTGAATTATGTAGACACTATCACCCAACCTAAAATAATAATAGACAGATTAAGAGGATAGCCAAATCCATCAAACTGAGTTTTCATAGAAAATCTTCAACCTGCAACCTGCACCTTGGTAAACACTTTGGTAAACACTTTCAACAATCAAGCGAAGAAAGAGAAAAACGCGCATATTGTACAGGAAACCGACGATCTGCTGGATATGGAATCAATACTATTTTCAGGCCCCCAAGTATTGCTTGCAATGAACTGTTAAAAGCGTCCAATGCCTAATACTTCCATGGACCCAATAATATTTCATGGCTGTCAACTATTCCCCGAAGCAAACATGTAAAAGTGTCCATTCTGGCGACTTCTCGATCATAACAACCTCTAAGCACCTCTGATACCCAAGCATTGATGGTGCCATGGGCGCGTACGATACGCTTGCCATAATAATTGGTTACTCCTCCAAAAAAACACAAACACATCCATCCAATATTCCATTTTATGTTCCTACAGACAACGACTCATCGCACTGCCCCATTCAAAAACTGAAACGATAATGAGTTCACCCCCTGCCCAACAAAGAAAATCCGACGTCGAACAATACAGGCTTACAGTAGGTTTAGGGTTAGGGTTGCTGCCTGACGATCTGTGTAAAAATATGGTGGTCCTTTACATTTATTTCAAAACCTGTCCTCACAGCTCTCTCGCATCCCAATGCCATGGCAGATTCCCTATATTAGCAAGTCTTTTACGTAAATAGACGTCTACATAGGTATCATATATAATCAAATCACTGGTGAGCTCATATTTGCCTAAATAAATCAAAAACAAAAAGATGAAATAGATTTTGAAGAGGCTAACTGATATATATACCATAAACTGTTATGTGAAAAAGAATTGGGTAGAAAGAAGAAGTATTGCATTGAGTTTAACATTACTTGTATCTACAACAAAAGGACTTCATTGGAGCTAGTGGATGGAAAAGGTTCTTATTGGTCAATTAATAACCAACTCTTCCTTGTGAAAAAGGATAGTAGAAAAGACTAAAGAAGCTTGGGAAGAAGTAGTGTGTACATTTTGCAACCTTGGGCAGTGGAATAGGAAAAACATTTCATTTTTGAATGTAATTCATTTAAATACGTAAGATAAAGTTATGAGAATATGATAGCATAGTTTTCTTGGCATTGTATTTGGAGTGAGTGGATTGTTGGAAAGTTGGGCCACGTCACCATTAATTTAAACAAAAAAAAATTTTCAAAGACTAGTATATTTTAAAATATCATTTCATTTCATTTCATATAAAAGCTGACACATATTTCTTCTCCTAAAAATAAAAAATTTTGAAGTTTAAAAGCTCTACAAGCATAGTTTTAATAGGTTATAAAAGTTTTAAGGGTGTCTAATGGCATAGAAAATTTTGAAAAACACTAAAATCTATAGGATATAGTATTTATGTTTTATGTGGAATTTTGTTTAACTCAAAGAAATTTAAAATTTATATTTATTTTTTAAGTTTTTATGATTTATAAAAATTAGAGATGTCTCAAAGTAAACAAAGAGGAGATTGATTACTTCTTCTAATGAGAGTTCTCACCATCAACATTTAAGCTTATATTGAACAATAAGTTCAATGAATCTCTTAGGCTTATTAAGATATCAATAAATTCATTGAATCTCTTAGGCCTATTAAATATCTTAAGTACATGATAATCACAAACTTTTTTCTAACTTTGAGTTGTAAAAATGTCTCTCTAAAGCAATAGACAATGTTTAGGTGTTATGTACCTAGAGGGGATAATATGGGGTACCAAGGGAGGTACCCAAAGTAATAATGTATTAAGGGGATGGGCCATAGTAATAAATAAGGTGGTTAACCCATGTCATGTAAGGGACCACAAGTAGTTAATAATAATGTAATGGGCCCATGGTATTAGTTGATGGTATGAGGAAACCATGGTAAAGGTGCATGGTATTGTATGTATGAGGCCTATATAGAGGCTAGAGACTCCACATGGAGAGATATGAAGATGAAGAGAAGTATTCTTGTATGAACAGACATATGGCTTGTGGAGTGTTCTCCTTCCTTAAGGAGTGAATGTATGGTGTTGCCCTACCTTAAGGGTTTGATAATAAAGAATCATTTCATATTATTGCTGGGTTTCTTTGAATTATCTTATATTTTAATATCGGATCTATAGTATTTCTGGGTTAGATCTACAACAATTGGTATCAGAGTTACAACAAGTGGTATCAGAGCACTTTCTTGGGCACAAAAGTGGAATTTTTTTTTTTATTTTTGCAGGGATTTTTGGGTGGCGAATTTGTAGATCAGATATGTACGTTTTGGTGCTAGATTTGCAGAATCTAATTGCATATCTGTATTCTTTGGGAAAAAACACCCGATTTCAAAAAAAAAATCGGTCGAATCGGAGTCCGGATGAAGGAGATATCGCTGATTTAAAAATCAGTAGGGTTGCAGACAATTTTTCGGGGCAGCGAATTTGCGGCGCAGATCTAGACCTCTTGGCACCAGATCTACAAAATATAATTGTATATCTGGAATCTTTGTCAAAAAACACATGATTTAAAAAAAAAAACCAGTCGAATCGGAGTCCGGATGAGGGAGATATCGCTGAGTTAAAATCAGCTCTTTTTGCAGAAATTTTGGGTGACGGCGGGAGAGTAGCAACGCAGATCTGAAATTCCAGTGTCTGAATCATGATTTCTATCACATGGGCAGATGCAGAATGGTTGCTCCATTTCCAAAAACAGGTTATAATAGAGATTCTGAGCAATATTGACGAAACTGTGACATTTTCAAATTTTCGCCAAGTAAGTGAATTTTTTCCAAACCATTCATGGCTTCTAGCAAGCATCTATATTTTACAGGAAAAGATGATGGTCCTACTATTGAAGAATTCATACAAAGATACAAGTCCAAATATGGGACACCAAGTTGTGGGACATTTTGGAAGTTTCAAATGTTGTCTAATTTTAGAGGTGAGGCTCGAAAATGGAATTTATTACTTGACTATGACCAGTTGAACAAAATTTCAGATGCAGAATTTGAAAAAGTCTTTTTGGACAAATGGTCTCGGGCTAGGAAAAAGGAGAATGAAACACATAAAGGGTTAATTCCTACTGGTATATCCTTATTGCAGATTCATGGATTGCTTCAGAAAGAAAAGATCATTGTTTCTATCAATCCTAGTTGTAAACATAATTTTATCAGTGTTAATTTGGCAAAAAAATTGCAAGTCCGAGCAAAACAAATTGAACATACACAGGTTGATAATGAGGATGTTCAAGTGTACAAGGATTTGAAGATTTCTATGGATAAATATGTGTTGCATGGTGATTTTTATGCTTCATAGATGGATAATATGGATGTTGTTTTGGGATATCCTTGGATGGAATCCGTGGGTACTATCAATATTAATGTGCAGAAGAAATTACTGAAGCTATGGTATAAAAAGAAGAAAATTACATTACAGGATATTTCCATCCATAAACAGGTAGAGCACACAGAGGCTGAAGCAGAATATATTCAAGGGACTGACATATCAGATGATGAGCAGTTGATGGTCGACAATCAAACACAAACAGAGGCTGTAGAAGAAAAGGTTACAGGTGATGATACATCAGAGGAGGGCTCAGTGATTGAAGTCATATTGAAAAAGAAGACACCACAACAGGCACCACAGCGGGGTGACATCAAGAAAAAGCCATCGTGGGTTAAAACTTCAACATATCATCACCCACATCACCCCGCAAGACAACCATCAAGATGGCAACCAATTAGCCACATGGACAACAAACCCCGCAGGACAAAACGAGAGGAACGGAGATCCACCTACTACACATCCACACAGAAGAGCTACCACAATCAACTTCCATCTCAAGCGAGCGAGGCACCAGCGAGATCTAGGATTCACCTTTCTCTTGGATGGCTAGATGCACGTGCATGGTATCAGTGGACTACTCTTTTGAGTAGATCTTATTATTTATGTTCTTCCCATGTTTCGGGGACGAAACATGTTAAGGGGGGTGGAATGTTATGTACCTAGAGGGGATAATATGGGGTACCAAGGGAGGTACCCAAAGTAATAATGTATTAAGGGGATGGGCCATAGTAATAAATAAGGTGGTTAACCCATGTCATGTAAGGGACCACAAGTAGTTAATAATAATGTAATGGGCCCATGGTATTAGTTGATGGTATGAGGAAACCATGGTCATGGTGCATGGTATTGTATGTATGAGGCCTATATAGAGGCTAGAGACTCCACATGGAGGGATAGGAGATGAAGAGAAGGATTATTGTATGAACAGGCATATGGCTTGTGGAGTGTTCTCCTTCCTTAAGGAGTGAATGTATGGTGTTGCCCTACCTTAAGGGTTTGATCAATAAAGTATCATTTCATATTATTTCTGGGTTTATTTGCCTTGTATTATATTTTTATATCACATCTATAATATTCTTGGGTTAGATCTACAACATTAGGGATCTCTTGTCTTTATCAGCTTCTTCAATATTTTTTTATTTCATTAAGTTTACTCTTTCCAAATGCTTTAAGCTTATTCTTGAAAGTTTATTTTTTAATATAATGTATTCATTGAAATATACTTATTTTTCATTTTTCACATTTTCATGGGTCAATTTTGAGGTTCAATGGGCATTAATTATACTTTATCTTAACTTAAATTAAATATATTAAAGAATAAGTATTTTGATGTGCTAAATACATACAAAATCATAAATTTAATATTTAAAATAAACTTTTTTAAAATCTATAAACTTAAGCCATTAAATTGTTTCTATGCATTAAGAACTACATATTATATAAATATATTCATTCCCATATCTCTTTATGTCAAGGGTCACAAAAATAGTTGTAGAAAATGAATGGTGGAATTTTTTCCTTGATGATTAAAAGATTAAAGAATTAAGTTTGCGAGTAAGTATTATATGAGAACCTTCATAATATAGCCAAGGGCCTTACCACTCATTTGCAAAAACTCTTAAGAAAAGTCATTGTTTCTAATATATTATTCAAAAATGGAATCTTTGTGAGTTTTGATTTTCATTGAAAGAAATATATCTCTATCCATTGGATGAACCCACAGAATCATATATTATGTATTGTATCATCACTTGAATTCAAGAGCTCCAAACTCAATAGATTTAACATCTTATCCTATGTTGAAGAAATATAGCTCTTGGTTACAAGATAAATCTCCTAAAACATAGTCATATATGAGAATGTCCATGTACTCATATGGTTAGATGGATAGGAAACTCAAATAATGGCCTTCTTAGATATTTGTACCTTATTCTCAAAATTCTTTACGAATCTTCTTACATTCTTAAGAATACGCCTACCTTCATGAGTATGTAACTTTCATATTTCCTAATAGAGGGCCAAATGAGAATTTTCAAGAAAGAATTAAAGTTTTTTAGTGCATATGAAATTCTAAGCATATTCATTCTCATGTTATGTTTTATTGGACAAAAAGAATGCAACTAATCCACTTGTACATAAACAATTTTTTTTCCTCTTCATTCACTAATTTGAAGAGAAACTTTAGTAGAGATCCAGGAAATGTAGGAGTTTGACTTGATGTTTGATTGGTTCTAAGTAAGTTTCTATAATTTATTGTTTTTGTAATTCATAAGTTTTTAAAATTACATAATATAAATAAAAAGAATTTAAGTTTCCTCTATTTAAATCTAGTGTTTTTAAATAACATTGAGCCTTCATGTGGAGGAATTCCAAACCCACCATCACAACATGAAGTTAGATCAAACCCAAACGAGAAACTAAAAATGTGAAATTTCAAATCGATGCAATGTTGAGGTCATTAAGAACCCTTGTACAAGATTTAAGAAATACCAAAGATCCACCATAACTTTCACTAACCATGTCACTAGATACCATTGTTGGTTCTATTGAAAACACCCAAAGCTAATTATATAAAAAAATATTATAGGGCTAGAATTTATTTACTATTATAAGATAGATTAAATAGAAACTAAGTTTACTTAGAGACCTACAAAGCAATATTTGATGACATTGTTTACTCACCCTAGAATCCTAACACACCCTTTAGTCACAAACAAATGCATTTTCATGGAATTTCTCACCTACAAACCTTTTGTTGACAACTGGAGGCATAGGAGTCTCATGGCTTTTGACTAATTTCCTCGTAATAATAGGGAGGTCTCTTTATATTTCATTAATAAATTATGAGTTGAGTTTATCCTAGATCACCATGTTAACTACTTTGACATTGGTGAATCCTAAGAGTGGGTCATGGATTCACACAAGATCATTGAAATTCTAGTTGCTACCTAGTGCTAGGTCCTCATCCTCTTAGGTGGAGGCATAACCCACCACTCAACATCCTCCTATATAATAAAACATTAGCTAGAATTAGTCGTCAATTTCCACCTTGACCTATAGCCTAGTGCAACATAGCACATTTAGAACATTATATTGCCATCAGGGATATTTAGGTATTGGTGGGGGAGGGATTAGGCCTTTAGGCGATACAATAAATTATGGCCAAGAGATACTGTATTGACCCACTAGGAATTCTGATATTAGTTCATGTGACCCCCATAGATTGTTGAGTTGCAGATAGACTTGTTGTGGTTAGATAAAGGCTACTAGACATGCCAATTTCATTGATGAGGTTAGTATCTTGATCTTTATATTATTCATTGAGAGAGAGAGAGAGAGAGAGAGAGAGAGAGAGAGAGAGAGCATGCCATTTTTATCCATGTCTAGTTATATCATGTGTGTAGTTTCTCAACACTTGCATATGCATTAGTGTCAATTTCCACCATTAATGTTGAAGTAACAAAAACCTACTTGTTCGATGTATGAGTACACATGCACGTATGGTGTATGGAACAAACTTCCTTATACAAAAAAATATGCATGGTAGTTATGAATATGTAGGAACTTTAGTGTTTTTTTTAGTACACATTCAAGACTATGGTAATTTGCTAAAATATTACATGCATATGCAAGATTTAAGAAATAATAAGAAAAGCACCAAAACAAGTAAGTAGTGGATAATAATGCATAACACTTTCCTAGTATTAGAGGATGATATTAACTTATTAAGGGTAATGCAATCATATTTGTCTTTAAAATTTCCAAAAGGTTCTAAATGCTTCATGAAATAAATAGTAATACAGGTCATGATATTCTAATTGAAATGTATTAAAGTTTAAAGTACAATTCATGTTATATTAAATTTTTGAAAATTGATTGGGATATGTCCCTTAGAAATTTATAATACATGGATAGTGAAAATTGAGATTATGAAATTTATATTGAAATACACTTATATTTGTATTTGTGTTGTACCCTAGATTATGCCACCTTGTCTTACACTCACAAAGCATAAATTTTGTTTGTGTTTTCATACCCATACCTTGTCATCATGCCATCTCAAATTCTCATTGACAGGGTATCTATTGAATCAAAGTGTCATTAGCTTGATCTTCCACCCATATTCTACATATCTCCTTATCCTCCATGCGGCCTAATGACATATCTTCTTTCAAAATAGCTGGTTTTCCTAGGATGAGACGAGACATTCCTTGACAATGAATTCCATGAATATCATGTCATTGGGGTCATCCATGTAGTATTATGACCTTAGACTAAGATGACCCCCTCAACACCCACTTCACATTGTCAAACACTTTGTAACATACCCACGCCCATGTTGGGTCACTCAGAAATTTTTCCACTTTGGCATCAAAATGTAATGTTACCAAAGTACCAGTTACCTCAAGAGAGGTGCTTAGGATAGTCAAGTTCTCATGTGATCATACTCAGTTCAATTACTCACATAAAAATATGATCTTAGTAGTGTGCTTTCCCTTTAGCTTGCATAGCCCAAATAAATGAATTTCCTTCTTATTTAATACCTAAAGTTATTCCATTTCTCTCTAGGGATACAATACACTCTAGTAATGAAATATTAATGATAGAAGCTCCAAATATTCTTATTTGTGGGTATATTTTCTTGAAAATACCAATATATCCACGAACTCAAGCATATTTTCTTTGCTAGTAGTAACGAGTCTTCCAATACATCCATTTTACAATGACTCTCTCTAATCCAAATTCAATCATTATATTATTTTTCATCCATTTCTATGCATTTTGCATGGAAAAGGTGGAGGAATCGGCTCAGAGGATTGTTTTTACTCGCACGACCTAGTTTGGCGAAATAGGGTCTAAAACATTCCACGAGCATTTTGAGGCATAAAATGACGTGTTTTAGAGGTAAAAATTTGTTGCATTAATACATAACCTTTTCATTATCTTCTAAACATAGATATATTTCCAATGGTGTAAGAATCACATCAATCAGAGTTCATATGCAAAAGTTATGCCACTTAGAAGTTGACCTTCCCGTTTTCACACCTATAGTTCGGGAGGATGTCACATCAGCTCCCATTATTCATGGAAAAGGTGATATCCACATGTTTGTGATGTAAAATAATCTAGAAGAGTCTATTTTGTAACTCTAGTTAAGAGTTTATGTAGTCAAACTTAACCACTAGCAAGCTATCGGGTTGTGTTATAACCAGACCACTAGGAGGAAGAGGCATTCCATTATTTCAAGAGAATTTTGTTACATAGTTGAGAAAAGATAGTCAGGAGAGATAGGAAGTAGAGCAAATTGAAAGGATTTGTGCACTGTAGTAGCCAATGGGCCACAAACATTACTTCTTTGTATCTGCATCCATATTTCTAGACAGAGAAAGAGAGCAAAGTGACCTCACCTTCAAGCTAAGTTTTCGCTCAAAAGCATTTCCTAGAGATAATACCTTCTGTATTATATATGTGTGAGCATATTTTGGCATTCTCTACTTTTCTGTTTGATTTAATTTTACATTCATGCACTAATTACAATTAATTTTAAAAATCTAGAAATTATATAAAATTGTAATAGTGTAGAATCTCATATTTTTAATATATTATTATGAGATATGTTGTGAAAAAATATCGAGTGGAATATCCATGGTAGTTTACAGACAACTCTATAATAGAAAAATACTCATCTATTCCTCAGAAGCAAGAACAATAATGAATGAAAATTAAAGAATAAGAAATGATCTATAAATTGTCATTGATATTCCATTGAATAGTACATCACAATATATTTGATAAAAATAGATTGAAATCTATACTATGAGGGATTTACTTAGATTCTTGATTTATTAATTATTGTTTTTCTACTCAAGAATGTAATGGATATAATGTAAATAATATATAAAAATAAAAGGCAATTGCATGCCAACCACAATGAACACAAGATATGCACTTGAAAAACCTTACTAGAGAAAACCCAACTTAAAGGTGAGGCTACACTACTCTCTCTTTATCTATAATGGAAATAATATAAGTAAATTATAGTATTGATCATTCAAAAATAAAGAGATCAAGAAACTGAGAGATGCCACCAGGACCATCTCGGTGGCCCATCATTACGAATCTTCATATGTTGGGAGAGTTTCCTCACTATGCTCTCAAAGACCTCGCCCACAAATATGGTCCAATTATGTTTTTGTGACTAGGATCTGTTTGTATTGTTGTGGTTTCTTCTTTTGTTATGGCCAAATAGTTTCTCGGAACCCATGATATGATCTTTGTGAGTCAACCCAGATTGGCGAAAGGGAATTGTTTATTTTACGATTTCAAAGACGTGGCATTTTCTTGATATGGAAATTATTGGAAGCGAATGAGAAAAATATGCATGGTTTAATTGTTCACTCCAAGGAGAATCGATTCCCTATAATTGGTGAGAAATGAGGATGTGTGCGAACATAATATGTAGACATACTTATAGTATTTCCACTCTAGAGAAAGAGAGAGTAGTGTAGCCTCACCTTTAAGTTGGGTTTTCTCTAGTAAGGGTTTTCAAGGGCATATCCTGTGTTCATTGTGGTTGGCATGTAATAGCCTTTTATTTTTATATATTTTTTTGCTTTATATCCATTACATGCTTGAGTAAAAAAAAAAATTAATAAATCAAGAATCTAAGTAAAGCAACCCTCATAGTATAGATTTCAATCTATTTTTATCAAATATATTGTGATGAACTATTCAATGGAATATCAATGACAATTTATGGATCATTCCTCATTCTTTATTTATCATTCATTCTTGATCTTGCTTCTAAGGAAGAGCTTAGTATTTTTCTATTATAGAGTGATTCGTAAACTTCCATGGATATTCCACTCGACAATTTGTCACAACATATCTAATAATATTATATTAAAAATATGAGATTCTACACTATTACAGTTTTATTTAATTTCTAGATTTGCAAAATTAACTGTAATAAGTGCATGCATGTAAAAGTAAATCAAATAGAAAAGTAAAGAATGAAAAAATACAATCACACACATATCATACACAAGATATGCTCTCTACGAAACACTTTCAGGGGAAAAACCAGCTCGAAGGTGAGGTCACTTCACTCTCTTTCGCTATCTAGAAATATGGATGCAGATAAAAAGTAGTAATGTTTGTGGCCCATGAGCTGCTACAGTGCATAGATCTTCTCAGTGTGCTCTACCTCCTATCTCTCTTGGATATCTTTGCTCAACTATGGAACACTATTCTCTCGAAAGAATGGAATGCCTCTTCTTCGTAGTGGTCTCGTTATAACACATCTTGATAGGCTACTAGTGGTTAAGTTTGACTACATCAACTCTTAACTAGAGTTACAAAATAGAGTCTTATAGAGTCTTTTACATCACAAACATGTGGCTAGCCCCTTTCCATGAATAATGGGGGTTGACATGGCATCCTCCTGAACTATAGGTGTGAAAACACGAAGGTGAACTTCTGAGTGGCATAAATTTTGCATACAGACTCTGATTGACGCGATTCTTGCACTATTGGAAAGATCTTTGTGTGTAGAATAACATGAAAATGTGTTGGAGAAAACCCAACTTAAAGGTGAGGCTACACTACTCTCTATTTCTCTAGAATCATCAATATAAACTAAATTAAATTAGCTTTGTAACAAAATCAAATTTATTTAATGATGAATTCTATTCATAGCTCTATGTAAATTGACTATCGAAATATGCATTATTTATTATTAATTGGTACTCGTGTTTACATTTTTACATTATAGAGATATGATATATTTTATATAATATAAGCAATAGCTCATAATGAAGAACTTTTTAAGGTATGGTATTCAAATTTGAACTTTTTTGCGCTCGGTCTCCAAACTCAAATAAATCGTTTGGTTTTGACTAATAACACTTGCATACCAAAAACTTAAAATCTTTCTCTGCCTAATTTCATAAAAAGAACGAGAAACAAACTTCTAACCAATGATGCTAATATAAGACTTTAGTGCACAATTATAGATATGCACACAATGAATGTTTTATTTATAACTAAAAAAAAAAAATAGACAATACATAGATATGAATTATTGATAACTAAAATATTAGCAATAATATTAGCAATAAAAGCTTTTAGTGTGAAGTGCAGAGTTCCACACAAAAAACTCTCTTCATACAATGGACTTCCTCCGCGCTTCCATACAAGAGCACAATGAACGCTTTATTTATAAATAAAATTAAACAGAAAGAGAATATGAAAATATGCACTATTTCTAGCTAAAATATTACCAATAATATTAGCAATAAAAGCTTTTAGTGCAAAGTGCGGAGTTCCACAAAAAAAAACATTTTTTGTACAATGGACTTTCTCCGCACTTCCGCACAAGATTATAAACAAATATATCTTTGGAAATACAAAGATAAACATTATTTACATTTAAAATAATACCAATAATATCATATAAGTCAGAGGAATATATTTATCAATTAATAATGACTTCCAATTTCAATGTGGAAGTGGCTAGAGCTTTCGAATGTGTGGAAAGCTTCATGCAAAAATAATCAATTAAATAACAGTCATATGCATTATTTAAAAATTAAATTTTTATCAATAATATAAGCATAAACAATGTTATAACAAATAGAAAATATGGATTATATTCTAATACTAAAATATTAGCAATAAAATCCTTCAGTACAGGTTGCAGACAACCGCGCAATGAACATACCCCTTCCTCCAGTACATACCGTGTCTTTTGTAAACATTCATATGCTATAAGATATACAATGTGGAAATTTTGTAAAAGTATCTCTACACAACAAAATATTAAGTGAAAGAATTCAATTCATATGCTCCCTAGCCTATACAACACCCCATTGAAACATTGATAGGACGTTGTTTTTCAGGTAACAAGAATCATAGACAAAGGTAATAAAAGAAACATGTGGTGTGCTTCTCCGATTGTACAAAACTTTTTTGCACTATGCACAACCTTTATTCAATTCACTATCATATGGAATAACTAGCTCTTGTTTTTTCCAAACTCACTTGTATTAAGTGTGATACCACAAAAAATCATGAACTAAAAATTTCAAAGCTCCTCTAGAGGCCTCTAGCTGAGAAATTTTTTTGTGGTGAGGATTTACTATGTGGATGTTACAAGAAAAAATCCTCACAAATCGCATTTCCTTACACAAGGTACATCATTAGTGTCATGCTTTGATTATGTTCATTTTTATTAAAGTATGACTTTGTTCTGTGGAACTTTCGTTGTGTGGAGTACGAAATATGTGTGGGTGAACTGGGGTCTTTTACATAGACGAGGGAGCTCTGACATTGACAGGGGTGCAGAGGGAGCTAGGACCATTTTTTTAACAATTATCATAATCGTTGGACTATAAAATCTACTCTTATTATGCAATATTAAATAAACATTGTTTCAATCACTGTGACATGCGGTTGTGGGGCACTATTATAAATATGCAATTGATATTATTAGGGAATATGTGTGTGAGAACTAGAGCTCTTTTTCATAGACGAGGGTGCTAAATAAACTATGTTTTCAATATGTTTAAAGAAGAAGTTTTGTGCGATAAAAATAATGTGTGGAAGGCTTTGTGCAATGTTTATTAACATAATAAATATAAAATTCTCCTTTTTAATTAATATTTACGAATGTTTTTCGCAAGTACAAAACTAGCTATGCAAAAGGATTTGTGTGAAGGTGATTGTGTGAAGATGGTTGTTTGGAGGTAGTGTGTGCAGATTTTAAAATGTTAATGATTTATTGAAGGGCGTTATTAAGTGAAAAAGTAGTTGTGTGGAGATATATGATACACTTATCTCGAAACCACTACCTTCCATGAGCGACATACCATTATATTTATTCGATAATAAGCATTAGGGCAATATATGTGTACAAAAATATAGTGAGCATTCCATCTCAAAATATTAGAAATATGAAAAGAAATATCATCAAACTCCTGCTTAAATCAAATGCACGATAAGTTGCGGTCCTAGTCAAAATTTTGAGATGGTACCATAGAGAACATTGTCATGGGGCTACGATATGCAAAGAAACATCACCGAAAACTTAGAAAACCTGATTGAAGCAAATGCATGAGAAGTTGTGATCATGAACAAAACTAGTGTACAAAGTCTTTAGTGCACAAGCATATATGCAATACTAAATTTGATGAATGAAAATTGATATTGCATATTGGAAATGAAGTGTTTGTGTAACATTGTATATTGGCTTTCAACTTTTTCACACTCAGCCTCTACACTTAAAAGAGAAAAGTGTTTTGAACAGATTATGAACATCCGCATACTAAAGGCTTCAAAGCTTTCTTTACCTAGTTTTCAAAACATATGCAAAAACAAAGCTTTTGTTTGTTAGGCCCCTACAATACTAGTGATTCCCCCATTACTATTGTCATTGTATCCCTTATTATTATTATTGTGCCCCATAGAATCACACTATTGTTATTTTTGTGCCTTTATATTATTATTGTTAGGTTGGCTTGGTTATATTGTGACCCCTTAGACTCCTATATATAGAAAGGAGGTTTTGCCATTTGTATCATCCAAGAATTGTTCATTTGTGTAATGTAAAGGAGGTTTCCCCCTCGAAGAGGCTGAATTCTAAGGCATTGCTCTATATTTTCCATATTTTTGTGAGCTTGTTTCATAACATTTGGTATCAGAGCTTTGGATTCTAGGGTTTCGCTCCTTCAAACAGGTCATCGTGAAATTTTTGCTATAACGTTTTTTTTGCGACGTTTCAGAAGCGAAAAAAACCCTGTTTGAGAAGAACACCTTCTAAACCTTACTTTCGAATTTTATAGCTTGTCTCGCTATATTTTCGGAGATATGATCTAAGGAAGTTAAGGTTTTTGTAAGCTCCATAATTTCATCTAAAACAGGTCATTTTCGAATGCTCGCTATAATGCTTTCTCTACGAATTTGTAGAAGCTATAAAAGAAACCAATTTTAGAAGAAATCACTCTGAACCTTGGCTTCGAATTTCAGATCTTATCTCACTATATTTTCAGAGATATAATCTGAGGATGTTAGGGTTTTTGGAGACCCCCTAATTACATGCCAAACAGGTCACCTTGGGAAAATCGTCATAACTTTCTCTCTGAGCATCAGATTGAATTTTCATAAGAAGTTGTAGAAATAGAAAGGACTGTAGTTTTTTAGGTACCATGTTTAGAACATAAGGTTGAAACAGTGACCCATGGCACGTCGTACAAGTTCACTTTACTGAAAAAGTCTATTCTCAGGTCATCGTGAGAGATTTGGCATAACTCTTCATTGGAGAATCCAATCTTGATCAGACTTGTGGGGATAGAAATATTACTCAGAAGGTTACCGCAAGAAGTAACTTCAGACCTAGGAGATCCAAAATTACAGAGATACATCAGATTCAATATCAAGCTCCTACAAAGTGAAAAAATGTGTGTAGTTTTTTTTTTAAATTTTTGCATAAGCTTGGTTTGAAAAATTAGTTTGAAGGAATTCAAAAGGCATAGTGAAGCACTATTATTGGTAATTGATGCCCCGAAGAAAGAAAATGGGAACACCTAGTAAGAAAACTGAAATATCTAGCATGACTCATGAAGAAGAGGAAGAAATGCAACATGATATATTAAAATTACGAGACCAAGTGCAACAAATTTCAATCACACAAAAAGTAACAGAAAATAAGATGGATGGTTTAAAGAAAGACGTAGAAGCTAAGATGGACAGTTTAAAGAAAGGCATGGAAGCTAAGATAGATGGTTTAAAGAAAGGCATAGAAGCTAAGATGGACGACGTGGAAGCTAAGATGGACGACATGGAAGCTAAGATGGATGAATTGAAGACAGACTTGAAGACAAGCATGGAAGATTTGAAGACAGATTTGACAAAGTTTCTACAAGAAATGTTTATTAATGGTAAAAGAGTAGTAAAGGAAACTCATGATGAGAACAAAATAAATGTTAATTATGATTTCATAGACTCTAAAATTGGATCGAAGAACCACCATGTTCCAGAGATCGATATGAGGAAGTTTTATGGCAAAGATCCCGAAACATGGATACTATAGATGGAGCAATTTTTCGATCTCCATAATGTGCAAAACACACAAAAGGTATGCATTGCAACTTTATATTTGGAACCAAATTAGTTTGTATTGTATTGATGGCTTTTATCTCGTAAACAAATTGTCACTTGGGCTATTTTTATGGATGAAATGATAGCACATTATGAGGATACAAAAAGGAACACTTTTTTTAGCTAATTGATAAATATCAAACAAAAGGGTTCAATGATGGAGCACATTGAGGACTTCCAAAAATTGAATATAAGGGTAAAAGATATTCAGAGGAGCATAGGATTGATGTGTTCATAGGGACTTTAAAATATAACATCCAACATGAAGTTCGCCTTTGGGAACCTGATTCATTGGAGAAGGCATTCAAGTTGGCAAGAAAAATGGAAAGCAAAATTATGGAAACAAGGAAGCCTACCACTCACAATCATAAAGATGGAAGTGTTGCAACCCCTATCCATCCATAGCCTACAAGGTTGACACCACAACAATTGGAAGAAAAAAGAGCAAAAGGGACTTGTTACAGTTGTGATAGAAAATACACTAAAGGTCATAAGTGTGCCGAGAAGAAATTATTTTACATAGATTGTGAAGAGGAGGAAGAAAAGGAACAAGAAACATCAAAAGTAGAGGATATACACCAAGAAAAAACCCTAGAAAAAGAAGAAATGAATCTAACCATATCTTGTACTGCATTGGTTGGAATTACTGGTCCTCAAACTATCACGATAGGAGGGAATATCAATAAGAAAAAGGTAATAGTGTTGATTGATTCGGGAAGTACCCATAATTTTATTCATTGTAAGATAGCCAAGGAATTGAATTTCTTCCTATATCTAGCACGAGAGTGTCAAGTGATGGTTGCAAGTGGAGGAACCATAAATTGCTCAGGAAAGTGCCATAATATCAAGCTATCCATGGGAGAATATGTATTAAATAGCCCAATGCTTTCCATTCCAATGGGTGGTGTTGATTTTGTATTAGGAGTCCAATGGCTACAATTCTTGGGTACAATAGCTTTTAATTTTCCAGAACTTTTCATGAAATTCTTTGCAGAAGGAAATGAAGTTGAATTAAGGGGTATCACAGGGAAACTGGGAAAGATAATAAGCTATAACAAAATGAATAGGCTTCTAAAGAAATAACAACAAGGCATAATTGCACAATTATGTTCACTAGATTTTCCCACATCAAAATCATCCATTTCTCCAGATCTCCAAAAAGTCTTGGACAATCATTCCAGGGTATTTGAGACTCCCAAAGGCCTCCCACCTATTCGTGATCATGATCATGCTATCAATTTGATTCCAGGAAGTGTTCCTCCAAACATCAGGCCTTATAGATGTACCTATGTCCAAAAGAGTGAAATTGAATGTGTGGTTGCAGAAATGCTAGAGGCTAGTATAATTCAACCTAGTCAAATTTCTTTCTATGCTCTAGTAGTATTGGTTCACAAGAAGGATGGATCATGGCGCATGTGTCCAGATTATAGGGAGCTCAACAAGCTCACTATTAAAGATAAATTTCTCATTCCTGTCATTGATGAGATATTGGATGAAATACATGGATCAATTTACTTCACCAAGTTGGGTCTTAGTTCAGGATATCATCAAATTAGAATGAAGACTAAAGACATTCCAAAAACAACATTTAGAACTCCTGAGGGTCATTATGAGTTTTTGGTCATGCCTTTTGGCCTTACTAATGCACCTTCTACATTTCAAGGTTTGATGAATTCCATTTTCAAACCCTTCCTTAGAAAATTTCTGTTAGTATTTTTTGATGATATACTAATCTATAGTAAGTCTTCGAAGGATTATGTCCAACATGTTGACATGGTGCTCAAACTATTGAGGAGAAAAAATTATATGCAAAAATCTCTAAATGTTTCTTTGGAGTACAAGAGGTGGAATATCTGGGTCATATTGTATCTCATGAAGGTGTTAAGGTAGACCCTAGCAAAATTAAAACCATTAAGGAATGGAAAATCCCCACATCCATAAAGCGTCTACGAGGGTTTCTCGTGTTGATAGGGTATTATCGCAATTTTGTTAAGAATTATGGGAGAATATTAGCACCTCTAACAACATTAGTGAAGAAAGATGCATTCTCATGGACTCGAGAAGTAACAAAGGCCTTTGAACATCTTAAAGATGCAATGTGCCAAGCACCAGTCTTAGCTACACCAGACTTCACAAAAACCTTTATTGTGGAATGTGATGCCTCAGGAAATGGAATTGGTGCTCTTTTAATGCAAGAAGAAAGACCCATTGCTTTCAAAAGTCGTCCAGTCAAAGAAAAGTATTTACACAAAGCTATTTATGAGAAGGAAATGCTGGCAATACTACATGCACTTAAGAAATGGTGACCCTACCTAATGGGACGATACTTCAAGGTAAAAAAAGATCATGATAGTCTTAAATACGTTTTAGAACAAAGATTATCTTCAGAAGAGTAGCAAAAATGGGACATAAAGATGTTGGGTTATGACTTTGAAATTATCTACAAAAAAGGGAAGAAAAATGTTGTGGTATATGCACTCTCAAAAAAGGATGAGGATGTGGAAGCATTTATTTGTGCCATTTCAATTATCCAACCAGATTGCATCAACGAAGCAAGGGATGAATGGAAGAATGACGAGGAAGTGTGGGCACTCATTCAAAAGATACAACAAGATCCCAATACATATGATACATTTAGCTGGAAAAATGATTCGTTATGGTACAAGGATCGATTATACCTATGTAAGAATTTCCAACTCAAACAAAAGATTCTTATGGAATTGCACATGTCTACCTTAGGAGGGCACTCAGGATTTCTAAAAACCTACCATAGGGTTAAGAAGGATTTTTTTTGGGATGGCCTTAAATCAGATATTCAAAAGTTTGTGGTAGAATGTTTGGTTTTCCAACAAAATAAAGTTGAAACAATTAAGACCCGAGGACTATTACAACCTTTATCGATTCCAAGCCAATGTTGGGAGGAGGTTTCAATGGATTTTATCACAGGTTTACCCAAGTCCGAAGGAAAGAGTGTTATCATGGTGGTAGTTGACAGACTTACCAAGTATGCACATTTTTGTGCATTATCTCATCCATTTAAAGAGAGTACAGTTTCTACTACATTTATGGAAACAATTCAAAAGCTACATGGAAACCGAAAGATTATTCTAAGCGACAGAGATCCCATTTTCACTGGAAATTTTTGGACAAAATTATTTTCTTGTCTTGGTACTCAGTTAGCTCATAGCAAATTGAGATAGTAAAAAAATGTTTGGAAGGGTATCTCCATTGCTTTGTATATGATAAATAGACATAATGGGTCAAATGGTTTCCTCTGGTTGAATGGTGGTATAACACTTCTTTCCATGCTGCAACAAAAATGACCTCATTTATGGCACTTTATGAATATCATCCACCATCCATCACATCATATTTAAGAGAAAATTCTAAGGTTCAATTAGTGGAATATCACATCGAGCATCAACAACAAGTTCTCCAACTCTTAAAGGATAACCTCACCTTGGTGCAGAATAGAATGAAACAACAGGGAGATCAACATCGCAGCGAAAGAAGTTTTGATGTAGGTGATTGGGTATTCCTACGGCTACAACCATATAAACAAATGTCCCTCAAGCAAGCTAAGAAGGATAATAAATTATCACCAAAGTATTATGGTATGTATAAGGTGTTGTAAAAGATAGGTACTATGGCATACAAATTGGAGCTTCCTATAGCTTCCTGAGTGCACCCAGTTTTCCATGTTTCATGGTTAAAGAAGGTTATAGGTGACAAGATCCCAGTTCAAACAATATTGCCAAAACTTGATGTGGAAGGAAAAATCATATTAGAACCTGAAGAAGTCAAAGGAATAAGAACTCGACAGCTATGAAATCGATCAATTTCAGAGTATCTCATCAAGTGGAAGATCTTACCCGTTGAAGATTACACATGGGGGGATGAGAATTTTATACACAAGCATCCCGAACTACTCAAGCATTGAGGACAACACTTTTTTGAAGGAGAGGGGCATGTTAGGTCGCTATAATACTAGTGATTCCCCCATTAATATTGTCATTGTATCCCTTATTATTATTATTATTGTGCCCCATAGAATCACAATATCATTATTTTTGTGCCTTTATATTATTATTGTTAGGTCAGCTTGGTTATTTTGTGACCCCTTAGACTCCTATATAGAAATGAGGTTTTGTCATTGTATCCCTTATTGTTATTATTGGGCCCCATAGAATCACATTAGTGTTATTTTTGTGCCTTTATATTATTATTATTGGGTTGACTTGGTTATATTGTGAGCCCTTCGACTCCTATATATTGAAATGAGGTTTTGTCATTTGTATCATCCAAGAATTTTTCATTTGTGTAATGTAAAGGAGGTTTCCCCCTCAAAGAGGCTGAATTCTAAGGCGTTGATCTATCTTTTTTATCTTTTTGTGAGTTGGTTTCATAACATTGTTCAATGATATGAGAATATGATAATTTAATACTAAGATATTAGCAATAGAATACTTTACTACGACATACAGACATATGCACAATGAACATTTTATTTATAACTAAGATAAAGTGAAAAGATAATATGGACATATGCATTATTTATAATGAAAATATTACCAATAATATTATCAATAAAAGATTTTGCTGCAAAGTGCATAAATTCACACTTAAAATATTTTTCCACACAATGGACTTCTTGTCCATTTCCACACAGAACTTAAACAAAAAAATGTTTGGAAATATGAAGATAAGCAATATTAACCCAAAAACATCTACCATAATGACTAAAAGAAATCTACCATGACAATTAAATAAAAAAATATAGAAAATTCATTCCCTAAAGTAAGATAGATATTATTAAAGAGAAATGTTAAAAAAAAAATTGCAAAGATATCTTATTATTAAATTTAGTTATTTCAATGCATAGCTTCCAATGCAACTCACAACTATAACTCATTAATCAAGCTATATTTCATAATACATCTCAAGCATTTTTATTGCGCTACACTTACAACAATGTAAATGAATTTGCAAAGCCAATTTAAATGTAATTTAAGTGAAGTTTTCAAGAGCTATGTTAAATTAAATAAGTGTGTTTGGTGAGAGCTATTGATAGGAAGGCATATAACCAACATATGCGATATATATATATATATATATATATATATATATATATATATATATATATATATATATATATATATATATTCAACCCCAAAATACATTTAAACCAAGGCATCAATTTGGAATACAGGCTTGCAACCCGCCACATTCAAATGACTTTACAAATCCACAGAGACAATCCTCATTAACAATATGCATACAAAGAGACAGACAAGCACAAAGGCATATAACCAACATTTTTCGTTAATCAAATATCAGAATATACATTGTGGGCATGTGTAACCCATACTCTCAACCTATGCCTCTTCTCCTAACAATGGAGCTTCTCCTCTCTACTGCTATTTGCTTTTGTTGCACACACCCTACTCTTCTCAACCACTCATTTCTTTATAAGGAAAGTTAACACGGGTAACCAAGAGTCACAAGTGATGGTCAATTTCCCCTTCTCACAAATAAGGGAAACTAAAGCTACATTTACATTAGGAAATATTTCCTCTAAATAACAAAAATCATTTCCTAATGTAAATATTTACAAACAATTAAAATTTCTCCCCACATCACCATGTGACCATCCCATCACATTAGAAAGTTCACACAGAGTACTCATTGAACTTTGTGCATCATTTATGCACCTTCATAAGTGCTTTGCACTTGGGCACAATGAGTTTCTTCCCCATTGTATTACAAATTATTGTTACTTTAATTTGATCTATTTTAAAGAGTTGTTAACATTTAGAAATAAATAGATTCATTTCATTTTATTTTAATAGAAACACATAATGATTATCAACAAGAGGCAAAATGGTTACTAGCTATGCAAAAAGTGGCTTTTGTTGTGGGTGTGCAAGGGTAGAAATAACTATATATTGCAAGTGGGAAAAGCATTCTCTAATATAACTAATAAACTACATAATGACTAGGTATGGTGAAGGGAAAGAATGTGCTTAAGGGAAAGAATATGTGTGAAGATGGATTTAGTTGTGGAGGCATCAATAACTACATATTGCAAATTCAAAAAGAATTCTGGAACAAGGATCAAATGCATACCCCACACTAATGATAAAATCGCTATGAAACAATTCCTTATCAATTAATTAGTGGTAGAGGTAGAAACTATGTTGCATCACAACTATTGCCCTTATTGAGCATGCAACTTTAGCCATTGTTATCAGCTCAAAAGTAAAAACATGTTCTTTTCACTAATTTTAATAGATTGAGTGTAAACATGAGATTAGGGAACCCACATTCCTTATTTTCATCATTTTAGTTTCAATGCGTTAAAAATCAAGTAATAGTGCATAACATCATTTTTATTTTGTTTGGTAATAAATTATATCAATCCAAGAAAACTATAAATGGTATATATCTCCTCAATGTACATTATTTTAAATTTATTTTTATTTTATATTTATCAAATATTAAAAATGCTAAAATTATTTAAAGTGTAAACATTTTTTCATGTTTTACACCTAAAAAAAACTATACATTAAAGTCCTAATCTATCTTAACACTTGATGAATTCAAAGATAAATATATAGTTTATTTATTTATTTATTTTTTCACATGTTTATGATATATGATAGCTCTCTTTCATACTAAGCCTTGGAGTGTTTCTTGGATCGATTTATATTTTATATAGTGAAAACTTTAAGGATGTGATAATTTATATAGGGTTTATAAATGGAGGAGAATATTGTATTCATGTACATTTTAAGGTATGTGCTAATCATTCAATAACTTTCATAGAAAATTATATCAACTCTCTATAACTTGGTAGGAATTTATTTCAGTTAAGTTACTTACATTGTAAAAATATCTAGGATTGTCTTCCTTATGTTGGGTAAATATTGCCACTATCAATTTTCTTTATGTGCTTATCATTTTAGTCTTACATGTACATATTTTAATGAAAAAGATCAATATTATACACCAAGGAACATTTCTATGAATAATATTATGAAATAATTAAATTTCAAAATATAATCCATGCAACCTTAAATTGAACTGCTAGTGAAAATATTTTTTATTCAAGTAAAATTAATGATGTGTGTTTGTGTAAAATCAATACAATGCAAAAATACAACAAAAATATTAAATCTATATTAAAGTTCATTAAATTAAAAATTCAAAAGTTGAAAAAATTCATGTAACCACTAGTTATATCAAAACTTATAATTTAAAAAAATACATGTAATTACAAATCATATAATATATAATGTCAAGAAATGAAAAACAATTACTCAGAAAATATATATGGTTATTTTATTAAGCCAAATATACATGTTTTTATGGTGAATTAACACCAAAACATGAAATTATACAAAACCAAAGAAACACATGAACTTTAAAAATTGCAATGAAGATCCTTCAATACTCAACATCAACATTAAAAGTGAAATGTTATACTAAACGTATTAAACCAAGAGTTCAAATGAATTTCTAACTATGGGTTTGGCTATTCAAGTTGTCTCCAACAATTGTAATATATTCCCTCTAATTTAAAGTCAATAAAAAAATATAAAATGGAAAAAGCATATATACCCACAATTTATATAAAATTCATAATTTCAAAAAATGGTAATCATAAATTATATAATATATTATAGTAATGAATAAATAAAAAAGTTTTTTAAACATATATATTTCTATCTCATTATTATCCCAATCTCTAATACAATTATAAAAGCCAAAATACATATGTATTTGTATATGGAATATTATAAATAACAAAGAAAACACATTTACTCTTAGAAACTACACTGTATACTTTTACGTATGTCTTATATAAAAAAATAGCCAATACCCTCTCTGGTAAGTATGTGATATTTTTTTTTATAAAAATCATCAATCTACTAAGTTTAGCCTCCTGCTAAAATCATTGCTTATTCAAATAAACTCAATGCAATATTGAATAATTAATATAAATTCATCCACTAAAATTATAAAAGATTAGCACATGAAGAGGTGTTGTAAACCTTAGTATGGAATAGATTTTGTTACACATTTATGTAACTTAATGTTACATTAAAAAATAATTAAAAATATTTACATTAAAATATTAAAAAATATATATTAGTATGTTTTAAGATTAAAAAATACAAATAAAAAATTTCAATCTCACACACTCATATATATAATGTAATTGATTTTTTTATTGCATAGAAAATCACTTTTCACAATCACTAGGGAGATGTGTAATTACTTCTATGCAATTAACCAGTAATTTTTTTTTAATAATAAAATATTATTTCAATATTGTTCCAGTAAAATTATTTTATAGTAACTTTATATAAAAGAGAAATTAAAAAATAATTAAAATAAAAGAAAATATTATTGACAACTATTTTTTTTTGTGCATAAATGACATTCATAATTCTTTCAAACAAGTGATAATAAAAAATAAATTATTCATTTAATAGTTTCTTTCTATATCTAGTGTAAGAGGGATATGTATAACATTCATAATTCTATTCAACAATTGAAAGTAAAAAATATATTATTAGTTTAATAACTTCTTTCTACATTCACTGTGAAGGAGATGTATAATTCCTTTAGCTACTGACTAGTAAAGCCAATTCTTAATAGGGTTCCATGTATAAATTTCAGCTGAAATTAAATTGTTTTAGGTGGTCAAAGTTTGAAGGATTAAGAGAAATTTAAATGTGTGATATTTTCACGCTTTTAAGGGATTCTGATTATAAAAGTTTATAGAAAATTTTTAAAAACATTAAAAAATTTTGGAGGGTGTTTATGTTTTATGTGGTATTTTTAAAGGTGAATTATTATTATTATTATTTTTTCTGAAATTTATTTTAGATAAATTTTACATTAAATCATAATTTTTTTGTTTTATTTCAATTTATTTGAATTTTTTATATTTTTATGACTTATAAAGATTAGAGATCCTTAGTTTATTTTTTTATCTAATCACACGCTTACATTAATCACTATTTCTAATGATCTTGTATTAGTTGGAAAAGGTCTGACAACCAATATCCAAACTCATATTCTAATCCCAATGATTCTGTTAAGTCCATAATAATCACAAACTTATTTTGAACCTTGAGTTGTAAAAGTGCCTCTCCACAATAACAAAGAGTATCTGGGGTTTCCTTCTCTTTAGGATCATCCTTATGATTCTTTATCTCATTAAGTTTTATTTTATTCCTTTAATGTATTCATTGGGATGTGTTTATGTTACATTTTTCACATTCCCATGATGTATTCATTGGGATGTGTTTATGTTACATTTTTCACATTCCCATGGATAAATTTTGATAATTTCAATATTCAAAATCATTTTTTTTTTTAAATTGACTATATATTAACGACAACATATTATACAAATATATTCAATGCAATATTTTTTTATGTTAAGCCCTACAAAACTAGTTGTAGAAGATGAATAGTGGAAAAACTAATATTGTAAGAGTTATATTAGGACATTCATAACATAGCCAAAGGCCTTCCGAGTCACTCCCAAAAACTCCTAAGAAAAATCATTGTGTGCGATAGGTTATTCAAAGATGAAATCTTTGTTAACTTTGATTGTAGTTGAGAGAAATATATCTCAATCCCTTGAATGATCCCATAGACTCATGTATTGCCTATAGTATCATAACTTAAGGTCACCCCATTAAAACTCAATAGATTTAAGATCTTGTTATAGGCCAAAGAAATATTTCTCCTAATAATATCAATTCCAAGATAAATATTCTATAAATAAATCATATTTGTTAATGTCCATGAAATCATAGGGTTATATGGATGGGCAACTCAATGAGTGGTCTTTTTATATATTTGTATCTTACATTATTTAGTGAGTCATAAGAATGTGAAATGGATTCATGTTGGTATGCAAGTCGGTGCTCTCACTATATTATTGGTAAAAAATAATAATAATGAGGTGTGAAAGAACTAGCTTACATGATTAGGAATTCGCATACCTTAATGCATACCTTAGTTAGCAATATAAGCCCAAAAATCCCCCACAAATCCCAACATTTTCAACACCCCCAAGAAGACCAAGTCTTACCCAATTTATGTTGATGGATTTGCACAATCTTTGAAGATTATGCAAAAGCATGGCAATGGGGATAGATTTGGCTCAAAGTAACCCTAACCAAGCCAGTGGATTTTCCACATGACATAATGTTAAATTAAAAAGTAGTTAAAATATTTATATTAAAATATTTAAAATATACATATTTTAAGGTGAAAAATCATGGTGAAAGTAGAGTGTTAATGTTAAATTTTGAAAACATTAGTCTATGGTGGTAGGCATTAATTATAATGGTTTCTAAATTTTTGTGATGGGACCAACCCGCAATTCCACACTATAATGGTCGACAACAATATATGACTGCGCTAATCAACAATTAAATGATTTAAAGAATGATTTGGGACTTAAAACTTGTGATTAGGGTTTAATCATAGGATGGTTCTAGATTGCGTTGGTTGGCATTTATGACAGACTTCAATTCTACTGTGTTGGGGTACTTACCTTGGTTACTGTTTCTCACTCTTTGGTTTACACCAAAACCCTACCTTCTATGTCATTTCTTCATTTTTGCTCTTGTGACATTGGTGCGCCTAGCTATGGGTTGTGCTGCTTGTTGGTATGGCACCTTTGTTTGCTCTAGTGGCTTTGTTGCTCGGTTCCTTGGGCACAGTGTGACAGTTCTGCTTGTTTGTGTAAGAGAATGGCTACTATCTTTGTTTGTTCGGTTGCTAAACTTGTTTTTTCTCCACTGTTCTCATTTTATTGAGGTTCTTCTGGTTGTTGAATTTGATTAATGTGTTTGCATGCTACAGGTCACAGTCATGGTGGTCTCCTCTGCTTGCAGTTCTCTTCAAGTATGTTGTCTCTCCATGATTTATTTTCCCTCTTTGTCTTCCTCCGGTTCAAACAAAAACGACTCCTTGGTCTCAAGGTATCATCGTGGATTGTGACTTAGTGGGCTTGCATTCTTTGCGCACGACGAAACCTCCATGTAAGCAATTCGTTCACTGTACATACAATTCCTTACTCTTTGTTTGCTTCTCGCCTTTCACTACGTTGAACTTTGGGCTGACAATGTTACCCTGTTTTGCTTGTGCAGGTTGGGGGTTCGTTCTTTGGTGTGGTTGATGTAAGCACTACGGCTTGTCCTAGTAGGCTCTGCTACTATTATCAATTTGCTTTTAATAGTTGGTCTCTGTCAGTTTGTTGGGCAAGTCCCAGTCCTCGTCCACTTGAACTTTGTTGTTGTCGTTGTGCGACCTCAGTTAGTCTTGTACAAACCCTCATTTGTGTTTTGGAAATTTTGTAATTGTAAAACACTATGTGGAGGGTGGTCGTCCAAAACCCTCGCCCTTAGGGTTCTGCTGGTTCCTTTGCTTCTTCTGTCGTTCGAAGGGTTATCCCTAGACTGTTATATGTATACAAATATCTTTTTTTTTTGTTGGAATGAAAAGAAATAACAATGTATTTGGTTATATTTTGTTACCTCTGTCGTGGGTTTTGTTTCTCAGTGTTTATATGCTTGTTCCTCGTCAAACTGTTCGTAATGTGCTTGGCTTTTGTTCATGAACTCTGTATGTTGATTTCCAGCCTTCGTGCTAGAAAATACTTGTGCAATTTCTCTATCTGGGTTCTGTTCTTTAAGAAAGAAAAATAAAAGGAAAGTATAGGAATGCACAGTGTTTGCTTAGTTTGGCTTACTCAATGATTAAGGGAAAAGTAAATGAATATTATAGTGAACTGCTACAGATGGACTCAAATGTTCTTGGATGAAAGAGATTATTCTTTGTATTATATTTCTGTTCTCATGTGTTGAACCCCTCCATGATTGTATTACATTGATTTTTATATTGTGCTCGAATAGTTACTCAAACTGTTCTCAGTTACCATACAGTTACCCTTTGTAGTTACATAGTTGATAATCTTGTTGGGTTTTCTTGTATTGTAGGAGTTACAATATTATACTTTTTGTTCATGAACAGACATCTGTAAGATAGACTAAGAAAATGACAAAACAATGTAACTGTTATGACACTACCCTAACTCTACTGTTTCTAATGCTTCTTAATTAATTAATAATAAAACAAACTAATTCCTAGACAATGTTTTATTCATCAATCGTAAATGAAATTAAATTTTTTGAACTTATCCTTCTTGGCTGAGACCAACACCCAGTCATGATGCCCTTAGCTAGATGCTCCTGCATCAGGCTCCCATGGTAAGAAAAATTAATGACTCCGGTCCATGAGCTTCTCGATTGAATAACCCACCTGCTCTATTTGTCTAGCGTTAAGCCACGAATTGTCCTCAATAGGATGGTTCTTCCACTTGACCAGATATTGCAGATACTCTTTCCACCGAGTTCGCTTAGCCACCTAAGCATCGAGGATCCTCTCGATCTCGAGGGGCTGAGCGTAAGGCATTTGTCTCATCCAAATATCACTTCCCTCCTATGTGTCCCATGTAGGCCATGTATTACTCTCTTCCTCTGGATAAGAACTGTATGGAAACAGGTCTGCTACATTAAAGATGGGTGAGATGCCTATTCCCGGTGGTAGCTGTAATTCATAAGCGTTTGCTGAAAATTTCTGGAGAACTTTGCAGGGGCCTATATTTTTGTACTTTAGCTTGTTATATGCACCTATAGGAAAACGCTCCTTGCACAAATGCGTGAGGACTTCATCCCTTACATTAAACTGTACCTCTCTCCATTTTAAATTTGCTCCCTGCTTATATTTTTGACTGCTATCCTGAAACTTTCTTTTCACCTACTCGTGTAAATCATTCATCGCTTTAGTGAAATCCTCTCCATTAGCACTCCATATTTCCCGTTGTCCTAGATCTCGTAATTCGTGTACTATGTGAGGATGCATATGATATAAGATATGAAAAGGACTGTAACCCATGTTGCGATTGGGGGAGTCATTGTCAACGAACTTTGCCTGGGCAAGTACTTGATCCCACATTTGCAAATTTTTACCAATCAAACTTCATAGCAAGTTCCCCAGACTTCTGTTTACCACCTATATTTTCCCGTCGGTCTGTGGGTGATAAGAAGAGCTAAAACTTAACTACGTGTCCATCTTCTTCCACAGGGTGCGCCAAAAGTTCCCTATAAACTTCCCTGTCAGAGAGAATGGACTTAGGTAGACCATGTAGCATGACGATCTCTATAAAGAACAAGTGGGCCATGTGAGTGGCATCACTAGTTTTTTTGCAAGGGATGAAATACGCCATCTTCGAAAACTGGTCCACTACTACCATCACCGAATCATAACCCCATTATGTCCTTGGTAGACTAAAGACAAAGTCCAAGCTGACTGAGTCCCACGGTTTACTTGGCATGGGCAATGGCGTGTAGAGTCATGTATTTTGACTGTGTCCTTTTGCCAACTGACACACTTTACACCTAGTCACAAATCTCTACACATCCCTTCGCATTTTTTTCCAATAATAAAAATGGCTGAGCTGCTCTAATGTTTTGTATATGTTGAAATGTCCGACTAGATCTCCACTATGTTTCTCCCGAATGATATTCTCTCTCATTGAGCAACCGGGGATGCATAATTATCCTCCTCTAAACAACAACTTCTCTTGTAAATTATAGTCCAACCACGGACTATTGTTTCTTACCAAAGGATTCTGACACACTTCATAAGCCTCCTTGAAATCTGTGTCAGTTTGATACAAGTATTTCAAATGCTCAAAACCCAACACTTGTATCGTACTCTCTTGCAAGAGCAAGGCTCTTCTACTCAATGCATCCGCCACCTTGTTGGCCTGCCCTCTGATGTGTTTCAACGCAAAGGTGAAACTCTGCAAATATTCAACCCACTTAGCATGCTTGTGATTAAGCTTGTGATGTTGCATCACATATTATAATGCAGAATTATCTGAGAATAAAACAAAGTCAATCCCCAGCAGATAGTGTCTCCAATTCTTCAGTGCTTGGACGACAGCATAAAATTCCTTGTCGTAGGATGAATACTTCTACTTTCTTTCATTCAACTTTTTGCTAAAAAACACAACAGTTTTGTCTTCTTGGCTAAGTACAACTCCAATGGTGGTATCGCTTGCATCACAACGAACCTGAAAAATCTTTTTAAAATCTGGTAATCTCAGGATTGGTCTCTCTATGATCTTCTTCTTCAGTAGCTGAAAACTCCTTTCTGCTGCCTCGGTCCAACGAAAAGGCTGACTTGCCTTCTTTATAATGTCCAACATAGGTGCGTAGATTTCACTGAAATTTCTTATAAATTTTCGGTAAAAACTTTCCAACCCATGAAAACTACGTACCTCAAACAGAATTTTTGGGGATGGCCAATTGACAATTGCTACAATCTTCTTTGGGTCCATCTTCAACTCATTTTCTGCAATCATGAAACCCAGGTCAACCAATTCTTTTTGTAGAAATGTGCATTTTTTCAGATTTATCAGCAGCTTATTCTGCTGCAATTTTTCCAGCACTTTGCAAACATGTCGAAATTGTTCCTCCCTCATCTTGCTAAAAATTAATATAGCGTCTAGGTACACTATTACAAACTCCCTAATGAATTCTTTTAGCATTTCTTTCATCAATCGCATAAAGGTACTGGGTGCATTGCTCAGTCCAAATGGCATTACCAGCCACTCATACAGTCCTTCATTAGTTTTGAAGGTTGTCTTCCACTCATCCCCTTCTCGGATTCAATCTGATGGTACCCACTCTTTAAATCAATCTTTGAAAAATATGCTGCCCCACTCAGGCAGCCCATCATGTCATCCATCCGTGGTAGTGGAAATCTGTATCAGATGGTAATCTTGTTGATGGCCCTCGAATATGTGCACATTCGCCATTCTCCTTCTTTCTTGGGAGTGAGAACTGTTGGAACTGCACAAGGGCTCAAACTCTCCCTTATCAGCCCTTTATCTAGCAATTCCTGCACCTGTTTTCTGATTTCATCATTGTCTTTGGGGCTCATCCGATATGCTGCCTTATTTGGTAGACTTGCTTCGGGTATAAAGTCAATATGATGACTTATACTTTTCTTGGGAGGCAATTTATCTGGCAAGTCATCCACTACTATATCGCTAAACTCCTATAGCATCTACTGAATTTATGTCGGTAAATCTAACACCTCTGTGTGTAGCAGCAATGTCTTTTCTCTTCTTACAATAGCATAGCTTACTTCAGTGTCTTCAATATGCTTCAAAAACTATTTTCCGCCCATTAGTAACACTCTCGTCCCACTTGTTTCCGTTGTCTCATCTTCCTTGATGGGCACAAGCGTGTGCTTGATCCCATCCTTGACAAACTTATAACAGTTTGTCTGCCCGTCATGTACTACCTTACTGTCATACTACCATGGCCTGCCTAGCAGTATATGACATACATCCATCAGCGTTATATCGCAAATGACCTTATGCTTATATCTGCCGATATGGAACTCCACTTCGCATTGCTCATCCACCAACAACTGATGGACTTTTTACAGCCATGATACCTTGTAAGGAGTGGGGTGCTTCAACCGCTTCAACCCCAACTTCTCCACCATCTCTGTGGCAACTAGATTATCTGTTCTCCCACTATTGATAATTAGCTTACAACATTTATCATGTGACTTACAAACTGTCCGGAACAAGGATTTCCTTTGAGTTTGTTGAGCTATTTCTTTGGCTGGTTTCAGCAACACCTTGTTCAAATCTAAGGCTTCCACTGTTTCTGACACATTTTCTTCTTCTTGGGGAGGTGCCTCTGCTTCCTCCGGCTATGCGACATATGCACCCCTCTGTTGAGCTTGTTCCACCTCACGACACTCAAAAGATTTGTGCCCCCACTTGTGGCACCTGTAACATTGATAATTAGCTCCTCTCCCTTGGCCATTTCCTCTTCCTCACTGATAAGGCTTGCCACCTCTCATGCTGTCACCTTTTTCTGTTATCCCAAAAGCTTTGGAACTGCTGCCTTCTTCTTTATTTCTGGTAGTTTGCTCTCTGCCATAAGACTGTCCTCTTCCTCTACTGGTTCCCCATCCTCTCCTAGCATTTTGTCTTCTGGTGATCTTCTCCTCTGCTTTCATAGCACTTTGATATGCTTCTTCGATGTTTTTCGAGGAAAGAATGCTGATTTCATCTAATATTTCTAAGCTTAAAACATTTACATACCTTGTTGTTTTCTCCGGGGTGTCCTTCGTATAACTAGCTCTTAAATTTACCAGGTAGAATTCTTCAGTGTACTCTCTTACTATCATCCCTTTCTTCTTCAAATTCTGCACTTGCCAATGCAGTGCAATCTGGTAATCCTTGGGTAGAAATATGCCTTTCAACTTGGCCATCATCCTTGACCATTTCTTTATTGGCAACTTGTTCATCCTCCTTCTCTCTGTTTGGACACTGTCCCACCACAGGGCTGTGTGTCCCTTCAGCTTTGTTGCAGCGAACTTAACTTTCTGATCTTCACTGACCTCTTCACACTTGAAATATTTATCCAGTTCGTTGATCCAATCCAACAGAACCTCTGTGGATAAGCTGCCGTCATAATTTGGGATTTTTGGTTTAGATTTGCTACTCGCCAATAGGACTGACCTCAATAGTCTCATTTCCGGCCCTTCTTCATCCGATCTATCTGTTGTCACTATAGCTTCTTCTTCGTTATCATCTCCTACCTCTCGATCCCTTCTCCTTCCTGCTTCAACTACCTCCAAATGGGCAGTGAGGATCCTAATTTCCTCTCACAATTCTTCATCTACTGCTCTCCAAGCACCTCTTCCATGTCCTCATCTTCTAACTTCCATTTCTAAAAAAAAACACTAAATCTTGCTCTGATACCACTACGATAGGACCAGCTCGCAATTCTACACTATAATGGTCGATAATAATATATGACTGCGCTAATCAACAATTAAATGATTTAAAAAATGATTTGGGACTTAACACTTGTGAATAGGGTTTAATCATAGGATGTTCTGGATTGCGTTTGTTGGCATTTATGACAGACTTCAATTCTGCTACTCTCGCGGTATTTACCTCGATTATTGTTTCCTGCTCTTTGGTTTACGCCAAAACCTTGCCTTCTATGTCATTTCTTCATTTTTGCTCTTGTGACTTTGCTGCGCTGAGGGTTTGGTCCAGAAGTGAGGTTTCATGCTGTAAATGTATGGAGGTGAGCCATGGGATCTGCGTGCCCCCAGATGTGGGTTGTGTTGCTTGTTGGTATGGCACCTTCGTTTGTTCTGGTGGCTTCATTACTCGGTTTCTTGGGCACAGTGTGACAGTTCTGCTCGTCCGTGTAAGAGAATGGCTAATGTCTTTGTTTCTTCGGTTGCTAAACTTGTTTCTGCTCCATTGTTCTCATTTTATTGAGGTTCTTCTGGTTGTTGAATTTGATTAATGTGTTTTCATGCTACAGGTCACAATCACGGTGGTCTCCTTTGCTTGTAGTTCTCTTCAGGTATGCTGTCTCTCCATGATTCATTTTCCCTCTCTTTCTTCCTCCGGTTCTCACAAAAACGACTCCTTGGTCTCAAGGTATCATCGTGGATTGTGACTTAGTGGGCTTGCATTCTTTGGGCATGACTAAACCTCCTTTTAAGCAATTCGTTCACTATACATACAATTCCTTACTCTTCATTTGCTTCTCGCCTTTCACTTTGTTGACCTTTGGGCTGACAATGTTAGTGCGACCTCGGTTAGTCTTGTACAAACCCTCGTTTGTGTTTTGGCAATTTTGTAACTGTAAAACACTGTTTGGAGGGTGGCCATCCAAAACCCTTTCCCTTTGGTTCTGCTAGTTCGTTTGGTTCTTCCGCTGTTCGAAGGGTTATCCCTGGACTATTATATGTATACAAATATCTTTTTTTTTGTTGGAATGAAAAGAAATAACAATGTATTTGGTTATACTTTGTTACCTCTGTCTTGGGTTTTGTTGCTCAGCATTTATATTCTTGTTCTTGGTTGAATTGTTCGTAATGTGCTTGGCTTTCGTTCATGAACTCTGTATGTTGATTTCTAACCTTCCTGCTGGAAAATTCTCTGTCTGTGTTCTGTTCTTTAAGAAAGAAAAATAAAAGGAAAGTATAGGAATGCACAGTGTTTTCTTAGTTTGGCTTACTCAATGATTAAGGGAAAAGTAAATGAATATTATAGTGAACTGTTATAGATGGACTCAAATGTTCTTGGATGAAAGAGATTATTCTTTGTATTATATTTATGTTCTCATGTGCTGAAGCCCTCCATGATTGTATTACATTGATTTTTATATTGTGCTGGAATAGTTACTCAAACTGTTCTTAGTTACCATACAGTTACCCTTTGTAGTTACATAGTTGATAATGTTGTTGGGTTTTCTTGTATAGTAGGAGTTACAATATTATACTTTCTGTTCATGAACAAACATCTGTAACATAGACTAAGAAAATGACAAAACAATGTAACTGTAATGACAATTACCCTAATTGTACTGTTTCTAATGCTTCTTAACTAATTAATAATAAAACAAACAAATTCCTAGACACTATTTTATTCATCAAACTTAAATGAAATTAACGTTTTTGAACCTGTCCTTCTTGGCTGAGACCAACACCCAGTCATGATGCCCTTAGCTCCTCCATCATTTTGCAAAAAAAATTAGTGACATATGCATTGATTCTAATTGTTTCTAATTGAAACATCTATTAATTGTAACTTTTAGAAATTTTTGCAAAAAAGGGGTTACGAAAATAGTTTTTTTTTTTATATGAATGGGTGATACAATGGAAAGTAAGAATGTGATTTGTTATTGTTTAAAATACATTTTTGAATGCATAAATAAATTTATCACCCTTAAAAATCTTGAAAACTGTTATGAAACCACCTCAAGAAAAGATAGAAAAGATAGATCAACGCCTTAGAATTCAGCCTCTTCGAGGGGGCAACCTCCTTTACATTACATAAATGAACAATTCTTAGATGCTACAAATGACAAAACCTCCTTTCTATATATAGGAGTCTAAGGAGTCACAATATAATCCAGCTGACCTAACAATAATAATATAAATCCACAAAAATAACACTAGAGGGATTCTATGGGGCACAAAAATAACAACATGGGGGTAATAGGGGCACAACAATATAAATAAGGGGTATAACTACAATAGTAATGGGGTAATCACTAGTATTATAGGGACCCAACATGTCCCTCTCCTTCAAAAAAGTGTTGTCCTCAACGCTTGAGTAGTTCTAGATACTTCTGCATAAAATTCTCATCCTCCCATGTAGAATCTTCAGCGGATAAGTTTTTCCACTTGATAAGATACTCTGAAATTGATCGATTTCATAGCTGTCGAGTTCTTGTTTCTGTGACTGCTTCCGGTTCCAATATAATTTTTCCTTCCTCGTCAAGTTTTGGCAATATTGTTTGAACTGGGAGCTTGTCTCCTATAACCTTCTTTAAACATGAAACATGGAAAACTGGGTGCAATCGAGAAGCTGCAGGAAGCTCCAATTTGTATGCCATAGTACCAATCTTTTGCAACACCTTGTACGGACCATAATACTTTGGTGATAATTTATTATCCTTCTTAGCTTGCTTTAGGGACATTTGCTTATATGGTTGTAGCCGTAGGAATACCCAATCACCTACATCAAAACTTCTTTCACTGCGATGTTGATCTGCCTGTTGTTTCATTCTATTTTGTGCCAACACGAGGTTATCCTTTAAGAGTTGGAGGACTTGTTGTTGATGTTCGATGTGATGTTCCACTGCCTGAACCTTAGAATTTTCTCTTAAATATGATGTGATGGATGGTGGTTGATACCCATAAAGTGCCATAAATGGGGTCATTTTTGTTGCTGTATGGAAGGAAGTGTTATACCACCATTCAGCCAGAGGCAACCATTTGACCCATTGTGTTTGTTTATCAGATACAAAGCAACGAAGATATCCTTCCAAACATTTGTTTACTATCTCAGTTTTCCCATCAGATTGAGGATGATAAGATGAGCTATGAGCTAACTGAGTACCAAGACAAGAAAATAATTCTGTCCAAAAATTTCCAGTGAAAATGGGATCTCTGTCACTTACAATAATCTTTGGGTTTCCATGTAGCTTTTGAATTGTTTCCATAAATGCAGTAGAAATTGTACTGGCTTTAAATGGATGTGATAATGCACAAAAGTGTGCATACTTGGTAAGTCTGTCAACTACCACCATGATGACACTCTTTCCCTCAGACTTGGGTAAACCTGTGATAAAATCCATTGAAACCTCCTCCCAACGTTGGCTTGGAATGGATAAAGGTTGTAATAGACCCGGTGTCTTAATTGTTTCAACTTTATTTTGTTGGCAAACCAAACATTCTACCACAAACTTTTGAATATCTGATTTAAGGCCATCCCAAAAAAATTCCTTCTTAACCCTGTGGTAAGTTTTTAAAAATCCTGAGTGCCCTCCTAAGAGAGAAGTGTGCAATTCCATAAGAATCTTTTGTTTTAGCTGGGAATTCTTACAGAGGTATAAGCGATCTTTGTACCATAATGAATCATTTTTCCAGCTAAATGTATCAGACGTACTGGAATCTTGTTGTAGCTTTCGAATAAGTGCCCACACTTCTTCATCATTCTTCCATTCCTCCCTTGCTTCGTTTATCCAATCTGGTTGGATAATAGAAATGGCGCACAACAATGCTTCCACATCCTCATCCTTTCTTGAGAGTGCATCTGCCACCACATTTTGCTTCCCTTTTTTGTAGATGATTTCAAAGTCATAACCCAACATCTTTGTGACCCACTTTTGTTGCTCTTCAGAGGATAATCTTTGTTCTAAAAAGTATTTAAGGCTATCATGATCCGTTTTTACCTTGAAGTGTCTTCCCATTAGGTAGGGTCGCCATTTCTTAAGTGCATGGAGTATTGCCAACATTTCCTTCTCATAAATAGCTTTTCTTAAAAACTTTCCCTTGATTGGACGACTTTCAAAAGCAATGGGTCTTTCATCTTGCATTAGAACAGCACCAATTCCATTTCCTGAAGCATCACATTCCACAATAAAGGTTTTTGTGAAGTTCGGTGTAGCTAAGACCGGTGCTTGGCACATTGCCTCTTTAAGATGTTCAAAGGCCTTTGTTGCTTCCGGAGTCCATGAAAATGCATCTTTCTTCAATAATGTTGTTAGAGGTGCTGCTATTCTCCCATAATTCTTAACAAACTTGCGATAATACCCTGTCAACCCAAGAAATCCTCGCAGATGCTTTATGGATGTGGGGATTTTCCATTCCTTAATGGCTTTAATTTTGCTAGGGTCTACCTTAACTCCTTCATGAGATACAATATGACCCAAATATTCCACCTCCTGGACTCCAAAGAAACATTTGGATCTTTTTGCATATAATTGTTTCTCCTCCAATAGTTGTAGCACCCTGTCAACATGTTCAACATGATCCTTCCAAGACTTGCTGTAGATTAGTATATCATCAAAAAATACTAACACAAATTTTCTAAGGAATGGTTTGAAAATTGAATTCATCAAACCTTGAAATGTTGAAGGTGCATTGGTAAGGCCAAAAGGCATGACCAAAAATTCATAATGACCCTCATGAGTTCTAAATGCCGTTTTCGGAATGTCTTCAATCTTCATTCTGATTTGATGATATCCCGAACGAAGATCCAACTTGGTGAAGTAAATTGATCCATGCAATTCATCCAGTAATTCATCAATGACAGGAATGGAGAACTTATCTTTAATAGTGAGCTTGTTGAGCTCCCTATAATCTGGACACATGCGCCATGATCCATCCTTCTTGTGCACCAATACTACTGGAGCAGAGAAAGAACTTTGACTTGGTTGAATTATACCAGCCTCTAGCATTTCTGCAACCATACGTTCAATTTCACTTTTTTGGACATAGGGATATCTGTACGGCCTGATGTTTGGAGGAACACTTCCTGGAATCAGATGAATAGCATGATCATGATCACGCATAGGTGGGAGACCTTTGGGAGTCTCAAATACCTTGGAATGATTGTCCAGGACTTTTTGGAGATCTGGAGAAATAGATGATTCTGATGTGGAAACATCTAGCGAACATAATTGTGCAATTACACCTCTTTGCTCCTTTTTTAGAAGCTTTGTCATACCATTAGAGCTGATTATCTTTCCTGGTTTCCCTGCAATACCCCTTAATTCAACTTCCTTTCCTTCTCTAGAAAATTTGATGAAAAGTTCTTGAAAATTAAAAGCTATTGTACCCAAGGATTGTAGCCATTGGACTCCTAGTACAACATCAGCACCTCCCATTGGAATGGAAAGCATTGGGCTAGTCAATACATATTCTCCCATGGATAGCTTGATATTATGGCACTTTCCAGAGAAATTTATTGTTCCTCCATTTGCAATCATCACTTGACACTCTGGTGCTGGATATAGGAAGCAATTCAATTCTTTTGCTACCCTACAATGAATAAAATTGTGGGTGCTTCCTGAATCAATCAACACTATTACCTTTTTCTTCTTGATTTGTCCTTCTATCTTGATGGTTTGAGGAGTGGTAATTCCCGCCAATGCATTACAAGATATGGTCGGATTTATTTGTTCTTCATCTAGGCTTTGTTCCTGGAGTATATCTTCTTCTTTTGACCTTTCTTGCTCCTTTTCTTCTTTCTCTTCACAATCTATGTAGAATAATTTCTTCTCAGCACACTTATGACCTTTAGTGTATTTTCTATCACAACTGTAACAAAGCCCTTTTTCTCTTTTTTCTTCCAATTGTTGTGGTGTCAACCTTATAGGTTGTGGAAGACTAGGGGAAACAACACTTCCGTCTTTATAGTTGTGAGTGGTATGCTTCCTAGTTGCCATAATTTTGCTTTCCATTTTTCTTGCTAACCTGAATGCCTTCTCTAATGAATCAGGTTTCCAAAGGCGAACATCATGTTGGATATTATCCTTTAAAGACCCTATGAACACATCAATCCTATGCTCCTCTGGAATATCTTTTACCCTTATGTTCAATTTTTGGAACTCCTCAATGTGCTCCATTACTGAACCCTTTTGTTTGAGACTTATCAATTGGCTAAAAAAAGTGTTGCTTTTTGTATCTTCATAATGTGCTATCAATTCTTCTGTAAAAATTGCCCAAGTGATAAATTTTTTACAAGAGCAAAGCCATTGATACCATACAAACTGATTTGGTTCCAAATATACAGTTGCCATACATACCTTTTGTGTGTTTTGCACATTATTGAGATCGAAGAACTGCTCCATCTGTAATATCCATGTGGCGGGATCCTTGCCATCAAACTTCCTCATATCAATTTTTGGAATATGGTGGGTCTTCGATCCAACCTTAGAGTCTATGGAATCATGATTAACATTACTTTTGTTCACATCATGAGTTTCCTTTACAACCTTTTCACCATTAGTAAATATTTCTTGTAGAAAATTTGTCAAATATGTCTTCAAATCTGCCATGTCTGTCTTCAAATCTGTCTTCAAATCTGCCATGTCTGTCTTCAAATCTGTCTTCAAATCTTCCATGTCTCTCTTCAAATTTGTATTCGAATCATCCATCTTAGCTTCCATGCCCTTTATCTTAGATTCCACGCCATTTATCTTATATTCCACGCCATTTATCTTAGCTTCCGTTAGCTTTTGTGAGCATGACATTTGTTGCACTTGTTCTTGTAATTTTGATATATCATGTAGTATTTCCTCCTCTTCTTCATGAGTCATGCTAGAGCTTTCAGGTTCCTTACTAGGTGTTTGCATTTTTTTTCCTCGGGGCATAAGTTACCAATAATAATGCTTTACTATGCCCTTTGAATTCCGTTAAACCAAGCTTACACAAAAATTAAAAAAAAAAACTACACACCTTTTTTCACTTTATAGAAGCATGATATTGAATCTGATGTATCTCTTTAATTTCAGATCATCCAGTTATGATGTTGCGATATGTAGTAGCCTTCCGCGTCCTCTTTCCAATGCCACAAGTCTGACCCAAATTGGATTCTCCAAGGAAGAGTTACGTGAAATGTCCCACAGTGACTTGCTTTTAGACTAGTTCAGTAGAGAGAACTTGCACGGCGTGCCATGAGTCACTGTTTCAACCTTTGGATCTGAAACTCGCATACACAAAACTACAGTCCGTCCTCTTTCTGTAACTTCTTACGAAATTTCAATCCAATCCCCAGAGAGAAAGTTATGACGATTTTTCCCAGGTCACCTGTTTTGAATGTAATTTAGGAGTCTGCAAAAAGACCAACTTCCTCAGATCATATCTCTGCAAATATCGTGCAAAAAGCTCTGAAATTCAGACCCAAGGTTTAGCGTGATTTCTTCTCAAATGGGTTTTTTTTGCGACTTCGGAAACGTCACAAAAGAAAAGTTATAGCGAAAATGCCACGATGACCTGTTTGGAGCAGCGAAACCTTAGAATCGAAAGCTTTGATATCAAATGTTATGAAACCAGCTCAAGAAAAGATAGAAAAGATAGATCAACGCCTTAGAATTCAGCCTCTTCGAGGGGGCAACCTCCTTTACATTACATAAATGAACAATTCTTGGATGCTAAAAATGACAAAACCTCCTTTCTATATATAGGAGCCTAAGGAGTCACAATATAATCGAGCTGACCTAACAATAATAATATAAAGCCACAAAAATAACACTAGAGGGATTCTATGGGGCACAGAAATAACAACATGGGGTAATAGGGGCACAACAATATAAATAAGGGGTATAACTAAAATAGTAATGGGGTAATCACTAGTATTATAGGGACCCAACAAAAACACTAGAATTCTACACATTCAAAACAACTTAAACTGAAGATTTAAAATTTCTATTGTATTTTTGAGAAAGTCCAAAAAAATACATTTAGTCTATAAATTAAACTATGCCGCCAAAAAGTAATGAGAAAATTATCCAAATAGTACTTCACAAATTATACCTATAACATTAAAAATCAAATAAAACATCAAATTATAAATTATTTTTTTTAATTATAATAAAAAATAATCTCATTTTTGTATGTGTAATATTTTATATATAAGAGTACTATATAGTTAATAATGAATCATAAGGGCACATGCAAACTCATGAATGGATTGAGCGAGGGCAAACAACCTGAGCCTAAAATAAATAATTGCACCCTTAAATCACATTTAAAGCGAATTATGTAGACACTATCACCCAACCTAAAATAATAATAGTCAGATTAACCTAAAATAAATAATTGCACCCTTAAATCACATTAAAAGTGAATTATGTAGACACTGTCACCAACCTAAAATAATAATAGACAGATTAAGAGGATAGCCCAATCCATCAAACTGAGTTTTCATAGAAAATCTTCAACCTGCAACCTGCACCTTGGTAAACACTTTGGTAAACACTTTCAACAATCAAGCGAAGAAAGAGAAAAACGCGCATATTGTACAGGAAACCGACGATCTGCTGGATATGGAATCAATACTATTTTCAGGCCCCCAAGTATTGCCTGCAATGAACTGGTAAAAGCGTCCAATGCCTAAGACTTCCATGGACCCAATAATATTTCATGGCTGTCAACTATTCCCCGCAGCAAACATGTAAAAGTGTCCATTCTGGCGACTTCTCGATCATAACAACCTCTAACCAGCTCTGATACCCAAGCATTGATGGTGCCATCGGCGCGTATGATACGCTTGCCGTAATAATCGATTACTCCTCCAAACAAACACAAACACATCCATCCAATATTCCATTTTATGTTCCTACAGACAACGACTCATCGCACTTCCCCATTCAACAACTGAAACGATAATGACTTCACCCCCTGCTCAACAAAGAAAATCCGACGTCGAACAGTACAGGCTTACAATAGGTTTAGGGTTAGGGTTGCTGCCTGACGATCTGTGTAAAAATAGGGTGGTCCTTTACATTTATTTCAAAACCTGTCCTCACAGCTCTCCCGCATCCCAATGCCATGGTAGATTCCCTATATTAGCAAGTCTTTTACGTAAATAGACGTCTACATAGGTATCATATATAATCAAATCAGTGGTGAGCTCATATTGGCCTAAATAAATCAAAAACAAAAAGATGAAATATATTTTGAAGAGGCTAATTTATATTTATATTTATATATATATATTTATATCTATATCTATATATATATATATATAAATTGTTATGTAAAAAAGAATTGGCTAGAAAGAAGAAGTATTGCATTGAGTTTAACATTATTTGTGATCTACAACAAAAAGACTTTATTGGAGCTAGTGGATGGAAAAAGTTCTTATTGGTCAATTAATAACCAACTCTTCCTTGTGAAAAAGGATAGTGAAAAAGGCTAAAGAAGCTTGTCAATTAATAACCAACTCTTCCTTGTGAAAAAGGATAGTGGAAAAGGCTAAAGAAGCTTGGGAAGTAGTGTGTACATTTTGCAACCTTGGGCAATGGAATAGGAAAAACATTTCATTTTCTAATGTAATTCATTTAAATACATAAGATAAAGTTATGAGAATATGCTAGCATAGTTTTCTTGGCATTGTATTTGGAGTGAGTGGATTGTTGGAAAGTTTGGTCAGGTCACCATTAATTTAAACAAAAAAAATTGAATTGCAAAAGACTAGTATACTTTAAAATATCATTTCATTTCATTTCATATAAAAGCTGACACATATTTCTTCTCCTAAAAATAAAAAGTTTTGAAGTTTAAAAGCTCTACAAGCATAGTTTTAATAGGTTATAAAAGTTTTAAGGATGTCTAATGACATAGATAATTTTGAAAAACATTAAAATCTATAGGATATAGGATTTATGTTTTATGTGGAATTTTGTTTAACTCAAAAAAATTTAAAATTTATATTTAGTTCTTTAAGTTTTTATGATTTATAAAAATTAGAGATATCTCAAAGTAAACAAAGAGGAGATTGATTACTTCTTCTAATGAGAGGTCTCACTATCAACATTTAGGCTTATATTGAACAATAAGTTCAATGAATCTCTTAGGCCTATTAAATATCTTAAGTACATGATAATCACAAACTTTTTTCTAGCTTTGACTTGTAAAAATGTCTCTCTAAAGCAGACAATGTTAGGGATCTCTTGTCTTTATCAGCTTCTTCAATATTTTTTTATTTCATTAAGTTTACTCTTTCCAAATGCTTTGAGCTTATTATTGAAAGTTTATTTTTTAATATAATGTATTCATTGAAATGTACTTATTTTGCATTTTTCACATTTTCATGGGTCAATTTTGAGGTTCAATGGACATTAATTATACTTTAACTTAACTTAAATTAAATATATTAAAGAATAAGTATTTTGATGTGCTAAATACATACAAAATCATAAATTTAGTATTTAAAATAAACTTTTTTAAAATCTATAAACTTAAAGCCATTAAATTGTTTCTATGCATTAAGAACTACATATTATATAAATATATTCATTCCCATATCTCTTTATGTCAAGGGTCACAAAAATAGTCGCAGAAAATGAATGTGGCATTTTTTCCTTGATGATTAAAAGATTCAAGAATTAACTTTGTGAGTAAGTATGATATGAGAACCTTAATAATATGGCCAAGGGCCTTACCCATCATTTGCAAAAACTCTCCAGAAAAGTCATTGTTTCTAATATATTATTCAAAGATGGAATCTTTGTGAGTTTTGATTTTCATTGAAAGAAATATATTTCTATCCATTGGATGAACCCACAAAATCATATATTATGTATTGTATCATCACTTGAATTCAAGAGCTCCAAACTCAATAGATTTAACATCTTATCCTATGTTGAAGAAATATAGCTCTTGGTTACAAGATAAATCTCCTAAAACATAGTCATATATGAGAATGTCCATGTAATCATATGGTTAGATGGATAGGAAACTCAAACAATGGCCTTCTTAGATATTTGTATCTTATTCTCAAAATTCTTTAGGAATCTTCGTACATTCTTAAGAATATGCCTACCTTCATGAGTATGTAACTTCCATATTTCCTAATAGAGGGCTAAATGAGAATTTTCAAGAAAGAATTAAAGTTTTTTAGTGCATATGAAATTCTAAGCATATTCATTCTCATGTTATGTTTTATTGGACAAAAAGAATGCAACTAATCCACTTGTACATAAACAATTTTTTTTCCTCTTCATTCACTAATTTGAAGAGAAACTTTAGTAGAGATCCAGGAAATGTAGGAATTTGACTTGATGTTTGATTGGTTCCAAGTAAGTTTCTATAATTTATTGTTTTTGTAATTCATAAGTTTTTAAAATTACATAATATAAATAAAAAGAATTTAAGTTTCCTCTATTTAAATTTAGTGTATTTAAATAACATTGAGCCTTCACGTGGAAGAATTCCAAACCCACCATCACCACATGAAATTAGATCAAACCCAAACCCAAAACTAAAAATGTGAAATTTCAAATCGATGCAAAGTTGAGGTCATTAAGAACCCTTGTACAAGATTTAAGAAATACCAAAGAGCCACCATAACTTTCACTAACCATGTCACTAGATACCATTGTTGTTTCTATTGAAAACACCCAAAGCCAATTATATAAAAAAAATATTATAGGGATAGAATTTATTTACTATTATAAGATAGATTAAATAGAAACTAAGTTTACTTAGAGACCTACAAAACAATATTTGATGACATTGTTTACTCACCCTAGAATCCTAACACACCCTTTAGTCACAACAAATGCATTTTCATGGAATTTCACACCTATAAACCTTTTGTTGACAACTGGAGGCATAGGAGTTTCATGGATTTTGACTAATTTCCTCGTAATAATAGGGAGGTCCCTTTATATTTCATTAATAAATTATGAGTTGAGTTTATCCTAGATCACCATGTTAACTACTTTGACATTGGTTAATCCTAAGAGTGGGTCATGGATCCACACAAGATCAATGAAATTCTAGTTGCTACCTAGTGCTAGGTTCTCATCCCCTTAGGTGGAGGCATAACTCCCTACTCAACATTCTCCTATATAATAAAACATTAGCTAGAATTAGTTGTCAATTTCCACCTTGACCTATAGCCTAGTGCAACATAGCACATTTAGAACATTATATTGCCACCAAGGATATTTAGGTATTGTTGGGGGAGGGATTAGGCCTTTATGCCCTACAATAAATTATGGCCAAGAGATACTGTATTGACCCACTAGGAATTCCGATATTAGTTCATGTGACCCCCATAGATTCTTGGTTGCAGATAGACTTGTTGTGGTTAGATAAAGGCTGCTAGACATGCCAATTTCATTGATGAGGTTAGTATCTTGATCTTTATATTATTCATTGAGAGAGAGAGAGAGAGCATGCCATTTTTATCCATGTCTAGTTATATCATGTGTGTAGTTTCTCAACACTTGCATATGCATTAGTGTCAATTTCCACCATTAATGTTGAAGTAACAAAAACCTACTTGTTCGATGTACGGGTACACATGCACATATGGTGTATGGAACAAACTTCCTTATACAAAAAAATATGCATGGTAGTTATGGATATGTAGGAACTTTAGTGTTTTTTTGAGTACACATTCAAGACTATGGTAATTTGCTAAAATATTACATGCATATGCAAGATTTAAGAAATAATAAGAAAAGCACCAAAACAAGTAAGTAGTGGATAATAATGCATAACACTTTCCTAGTATTAGAGGATGATATTAACTTATTAAGGGTAATGCAATCATATTTGTCTTTAAAATTTCCAAAAGGTTCTAAATGCTTCATGAAATAAATAGTAATACAGGTCATGCTATTCTAATTGAAATGTATTAAAGTTTAAAGTACAATTCATGTTATATTAAATTGTTGAAAATTGATTGGGATATGTCCCTTAGAAATTTATAATACATGGATAGTTGAGATTATGAAATTTATATTGAAATACACTTATATTTGTATTTGTGTTGTACCCTAGATTGTTCCACCTTGTCTTACACTCACAAAGCATAAATTTTGTTTGTGTTTTCATACCCATACCTTGTCATCATGCCATCTCAAATTCTCGTTGACACGCTATCTATTGAATCAAAGTGTCATTAGCTTGATCTTCCACCCATATTCTACGTATCTCCTTATCCTCCATGCGGCCTAATGACATATCTTCTTTCAAAATATTTGGTTTTCCTAGGATGAGCCGAGAAATTCCTTGACAATGAATTCCATGAATATCATGTCATTGGGGTCATCCATGTAGTATTATGACCTTAGACTAAGATGACCCCCTCAACATCCACTTCACATTGTCAAACACTTTGTAACATACCCACGCCCATGTTGGGTCACTCCATAGAAAATTTTCCACTTTGGCATCAAAATTTAATGTTCCAAAACTACTAGGTACCTCAAGAGAGGTGCTTAGGATAGTCAAGTTCTCACGTGATCATACTCAGTTCAATTACTCACATAGAAATATGATCTTAGTAGTGTGCTTTCCCCTTTAGCTTGCATAGCCCAAATAAATGAATTTCCTTCTTATTTAATACCTAAAGTTATTCCATTTCTCTCTAGGGATACAATACACTCTAGCAATGAAATATTAATGATAGAAGCTCCAAATATTCTTATTTGTGGGTATATTTTCCTGAAAATACCAATATATCCATGAACTCAAGCATATTTTCTTTGCTAGAAGTAACGAGTCTTCCAATACATCCATTTTACAATGACTCTCTAATCCAAATTCAATCATTATATTATTTTTCATCCATTTCAATGCATTTTGTGTGGAAAAGGTGGAGGAGTTGGCTCAGAGGATTGTTTTTACCCGTACAACCTAGTTTGGCGAAATAGTGTTTGAAACATTCGACAAGTGTTTTGAGGCATAAAATGACGTGTTTTAGAGGTAAAAATTTGTTGCATTAATACATAACCTTTTCATTATCTGCTAAATATAGATATATTTCCAATGGTGCAAGAATCACATCAATCAGAGTTCATATGCAAAAGTTATGCCACTCAGAAGTTGACCTTCCTGTTTTCACACCTATAGTTCGGGAGGATGTCACATCAGCCCCCATTATTCATGGAAAAAGTGATAGCCACATGTTTGTGATGTAAAAGAATCTAGAATAGTCTATTTTGTAACTCTAGTTAAGAGTTTATGTAGTCAAACTTAACCACTAGTAGGCTATCGGGTTGTGGTATAACCATACCCTAAGAGGAAGAGTCATTCCATTATTTCAAGAGAATTTTGTTCCATAGCTGAGAAAAGATAGCCAGGAGAGATAGGAGGTAGAGCACATTGAAAGGATTTGTGCATTGTAGTAGCCCATGGGCCACAAACATTGCTTCTTTGTATCCGCATCCATATTTCCAGATAGAGAAAGAGAGCAAACTGGCCTCACCTTCCAGCTAAGTTTTCACTCAAAAGCATTTCCTAGAGATAATACCTTCTGTATTAAATATGTGTGAGCATATTTTGGCATTCTCTACTTTTCTGTTTGATTTAATTTTACATTCATGCACTAATTACATTTAATTTTAAAAATCTAGAAATTAAATAAAATTGTAATAGTGTAGAATCTCATATTTTTAATATATTATTATGAGATGTGTTGTGAAAAAATATCGAGTGGAATATCCATGGCAATTTACAGACAACTCTATAATAGAAAAATACTCATCTATTCCTTAGAAGCAAGAACAAGAATGAATGAAAATTAAAGAATAAGAAATGATCCATAAATTGTCATTGATATTCCATTGAATAGTACATCACAATATATTTGATAAAAATAGATTGAAATCTATACTATGAGGGTTGATTTACTTAGATTCTTGATTTATTAATTATTATTTTTCTACTCAAGAATGTAATGGATGCAAAGAATATATAAAAATAAAAGGAAATTGCATGCCAACCACAATGAACACAAGATATGCACTTGAAAAACCTTACTAGAGAAAACCCAACTTAAAGGTGAGGCTACAATACTCTCTCTTTCTCTATAATGGAAATAATATAAGTAAATTATAGTATTGATCATTCAAAAATAAAGAGATCAAGCAACCGAGGGATGCCACTAGGACCATCTCAGTGGCCCATCATTACGAATCTTCATATGTTGGGAGAGCTTCCTCACTGTGCTCTCAAAGTCCTCGCCCACAAATATGGTCCAATTATGTTTTTGCGACCAGGATCTATCTGTACTGTTGTGGTTTCTTCTTTTGTTATGGCTAAACAATTTCTCGGAACCCATGATATGATCTTTGTGAGTCAACTCAGATTGGCTAAAGGGAAGTATTTATTTTACGATTGCAAAGACGTGGCATTTTCTCGATATGGAGATTATTGGAAGCGAATGAGAAAAATATGCATGGTTTAATTGTTGACTCCGAGGAGAATCAATTCCCTGTAATTGGTGAGAAATGAGGAGATGTGTGCGAACATAATATGTAGAACATACTTATAGTATTTCCATTCTAAAGAAAGAGAGAGTAGTGTAGCCTCACCTTTAAGTTGGGTTTTCTCCAGTAAGGGTTTTCAAGGGCATATCCTGTGTTCATTGTGGTTGGCATGTAATAGTCTTTTATTTTTATATATTTTTTTGCATTATATCCATTACAAGCTTGAGTAAAAAGAAATAATTAATAAATAAAGAATCTAAGTAAAGCAACCCTCATAGTATAGATTTCAATCTATTTTTATCAAATATATTGTGATGAACTATTCAATGGAATATCAATGACAATTTATGGATCATTCCTCATTCTTTATTTATCCACTACGATGGAAATGCATCGAATCCAGAGCATACAGTAAGCGTCTTCATTATGGCCGTTTTGCTCTATCCCTGCTCCGCAAAGTTCAAGTTGATACAATAGGCATCACAATGCGAAGAGCTTTACTTGGAGAAGTAGAAGGAGCATGTATCACACGTGTAAAATTAGAGAACATAAAACATGAATATTCCGCGATAATAGGTATTGAAGAATCAATACATGACATTTTGATGAATCTAAAAGAAATTGTATTTAGAAGTGACTTGTATGGAATCTGAGAAGCTTCTATTTATATTGTTGGACCCAGAAATGTAACTGCTCAAGATATCATATTACCACCTTCTGTGAAAATAATTGATACTACGCAACATATAGCTAGACTTACTAAATAATTACTTCTAATATCAGATTACAAATTGAAAAAAATCGCGGATATATTATACATAGTCCAAATAATTATCAGGACGAAATTTTTCCTATAAATGTTGTTTTTATGCCTGTTCGCGATGCGAATTATAGTATTCATTCCTATGGGAGCAGAAATGAAATACGTGAAGTCCTTTTCTTGGAAATATGGACGAATGGGCGGTTAACTCCTAGGGAGGCACTTTACGAAGATTCTCGAGATTTGATCGACTTATTTATTCCCTTCCTGCATGGAGAGGAACAGAACATCGATGGAATGAACAATAAAAAAGGGCATAATATGCTTCCCTTCCCCCTTTTGCATGTATTGACTGATACGGGGAAAACAAAAGAAAAAATAGCATTTCAACTTGTTTTCATTGACCAATTGTAGTTACCCCCAAAAACCTATAACTCCCTCAGAAGAGCCAATATACATACATTATTGGACCTCTTAAATTACAGTCGAGAAGATCTAATGAGAATTTGTTATGAAACCAGCTCAAGAAAAGATAGAAAAGAAAGATCAACGCCTTAGAATTCAGCCTCTTCGAGGGGGCAACCTCCTTTACATTACATAAATGAACAATTCTTGGATGATACAAATGACAAAACCTCCTTTCTATATATAGGAGTCTAAGGAGTCACAATATAATCCAGCCGACCTAACAATAATAATATAAAGCCACAAAAATAACAATAGAGGGATTCTATGGGGCACAGAAATAACAATATGGGGGTAATAGGGGCACAACAATATAAATAAGGGGTATAACTACAATAGTAATGGGGTAATAACTAGTATTATAGGGACCCAACATGCCCCTCTCCTTCAAAAAAGTGTTGTCCTCAACGCTTGAGTAGTTCTGGATACTTCTGCATAAAATTCTCATCCTCCCATGTGGAATCTTCAGCGGATAAGTTCTTCCACTTGATAAGATACTCTGAAATTGATCGATTTCGTAGCTGTCGAGTTCTTGTTTCTGTGACTGCTTCCGGTTCCAATATAATTTTTCCTTCCTCGTCAAGTTCTGGCAATATTGTTTGAACTGGGAGCTTGTCGCCTATAACCTTCTTTAAACATGAAACATGGAAAACTGGGTGCAATCGAGAAGCTGCAGGAAGCTCCAATTTGTATGCCATAGTACCAATCTTTTGCAACACCTTGTACGGACCATAATACTTTGGTGATAATTTATTATCCTTCTTAGCTTGCTTTAGGGACATTTGCTTATATGGTTGTAGCCGTAGGAATACCCAATCACCTACATCAAAACTTCTTTCACTGCGATGTTGATCTGCCTGTTGTTTCATTCTATTTTGTGCCAACACGAGGTTATCCTTTAAGAGTTGGAGGACTTGTTGTTGATGTTCGATGTGATGTTCCACTGCCTGAACCTTAGAATTTTCTCTTAAATATGATGTGATGGATGGTGGTTGATACCCATAAAGTGCCATAAATGGGGTCATTTTTGTTGCTGTATGGAAGGAAGTGTTATACCACCATTCAGCCAGAGGCAACCATTTGACCCATTGTGTCTGTTTATCAGATACAAAGCAACGAAGATATCCTTCCAAACATTTGTTTACTATCTCAGTTTGCCCATCAGATTGAGGATGATAAGATGAGCTATGAGCTAACTGAGTACCAAGACAAGAAAATAATTTTGTCCAAAAATTTCCAGTGAAAATGGGATCTCTGTCACTTACAATAATCTTTGGGTTTCCATGTAGCTTTTGAACTGTTTCCATAAATGCAGTAGAAACTGTACTGGCTTTAAATGGATGTGATAATGCACAAAAGTGTGCATACTTGGTAAGTCTGTCAACTACCACCATGATGACACTCTTTCCCTCAGACTTGGGTAAACCTGTGATAAAATCCATTGAAACCTCCTCCCAACGTTGGCTTGGAATGGATAAAGGTTGTAATAGACCCGGTGTCTTAATTGTTTCAACTTTATTTTGTTGGCAAACCAAACATTCCGCCACAAACTTTTGAATATCTGATTTAAGGCCATCCCAAAAAAATTCCTTCTTAACCCTGTGGTAAGTTTTTAAAAATCCTGAGTGCCCTCCTAAGGGAGAAGTGTGCAATTCCATAAGAATCTTTTGTTTTAGCTGGGAATTCTTACAGAGGTATAAGCGATCTTTGTACCATAACGAATCATTTTTCCAGCTAAATGTATCAGAAGTACTGGAATCTTGTTGTAGCTTTCGAATAAGTGCCCACACTTCTTCGTCATTCTTCCATTCCTCCTTTGCTTCGTTTATCCAATCTGGTTGGATAATAGAAATGGCACACAACAATGCTTCCACATCCTCATCCTTTCTTGAGAGTGCATCTGCCACCACATTTTGCTTCCCTTTTTTGTAGATGATTTCAAAGTCATAACCCAACATCTTTGTGACCCACTTTTGTTGCTCTTCAGAGGATAATCTTTGTTCTAAAAAGTATTTAAGGCTATCATGATCCGTTTTTACCTTGAAGTGTCTTCCCATTAGGTAGGGTCGCCATTTCTTAAGTGCATGGAGTATTGCCAACATTTCCTTCTCATAAATAGCTTTGCTTAAAAACTTTCCCTTGATTGGACGACTTTCAAAAGCAATGGGTCTTTCATCTTGCATTAGAACAGCACCAATTCCATTTCCTGAAGCATCACATTCCACAATAAAGGTTTTTGTGAAGTCCGGTGTAGCTAAGACCGGTGCTTGGCACATTGCCTCTTTAAGATGTTCAAAGGCCTTTGTTGCTTCCGGAGTCCATGAAAATGAATCTTTCTTCAATAATGTTGTTAGAGGTGCTGCTATTCTCCCATAATTCTTAACAAACTTGCGATAATACCCTGTCAACCCAAGAAATCCTCGCAGATGCTTTATGGATGTGGGGATTTTCCATTCCTTAATGGCTTTAATTTTGCTAGGGTCTACCTTAACTCCTTCATGAGATACAATATGACCCAAATATTCCACCTCCTGGACTCCAAAGAAACATTTGGATCTTTTTGCATATAATTGTTTCTCCTCCAATAGTTGTAGCACCCTGTCAACATGTTCAACATGATCCTTCCAAGACTTGCTGTAGATTAGTATATCATCAAAAAATACTAACACAAATTTTCTAAGGAATGGTTTGAAAATTGAATTCATCAAACCTTGAAATGTTGAAGGTGCATTGGTAAGGCCAAAAGGCATGACCAAAAATTCATAATGACCCTCATGAGTTCTAAATGCCGTTTTCGGAATGTCTTCAATCTTCATTCTGATTTGATGATATCCCGAACGAAGATCCAACTTGGTGAAGTAAATTGATCCATGCAATTCATCCAGTAATTCATCAATGACAGGAATGGGGAACTTATCTTTAATAGTGAGCTTGTTGAGCTCCCTATAATCTGGACACATGCGCCATGATCCATCCTTCTTGTGCACCAATACTACTGGAGCTGAGAAAGAACTTTGACTCGGTTGAATTATACCAGCCTCTAGCATTTCTGCAACCATACGTTCAATTTCACTTTTTTGGACATAGGGATATCTGTACGGCCTGATGTTTGGAGGAACACTTCCTGGAATCAGATGAATAGCATGATCATGATCACGCATAGGTGGGAGACCTTTGGGAGTCTCAAATACCTTGGAATGATTGTCCAGGACTTTTTGGAGATCTGGAGAAATAGATGATTCCAATGTGGAAACATCTAGCGAACATAATTGTGCAATTACACCTCTTTGCTCCTTTTTTAGAAGCTTTGTCATGCCATTAGAGCTGATTATCTTTCCTGGTTTCCCTGCAATACCCCTTAATTCAACTTCCTTTCCTTCCACAGAAAATTTCATGAAAAGTTCTTGAAAATTAAAAGCTATTGTACCCAAGGATTGTAGCCATTGGACTCCTAGTACAACATCAGCACCTCCCATTGGAATGGAAAGCATTGGGCTAGTCAATACATATTCTCCCATGGATAGCTTGATATTATGGCACTTTCCAGAACAATTTATTGTTCCTCCATTTGCAATCATCACTTGACACTCTGGTGCTGGATATAGGAAGCAATTCAATTCTTTTGCTACCCTACAATGAATAAAATTGTGGGTGCTTCCTGAATCAATCAACACTATTACCTTTTTCTTCTTGATTTGTCCTTCTATCTTGATGGTTTGAGGAGTGGTAATTCCCGCCAATGCATTACAAGATATGGTCGGATTTATTTGTTCTTCATCTAGGCTTTGTTCCTGGAATATATCCTCTTCTTTTGACCTTTCTTGCTCCTTTTCTTCTTCCTCTTCACAATCTATGTAGAATAATTTCTTCTCAGCACACTTATGACCTTTTGTGTATTTGCTATCACAATTGTAACAAAGCCCTTTTGCTCTTTTTTCTTCCAATTGTTGTGGTGTCAACCTTGTAGGTTGTGGAAGACTATGGGCAACAACACTTCCGTCTTTATAGTTGTGAATGGTATGCTTCCTAGTTGCCATAATTTTGCTTTCCATTTTTCTTGCTAACCTGAATGCCTTCTCTAATGAATCAGGTTCCCAAAGGCGCACATCATGTTGGATATTATCCTTTAAAGACCCTATGAACACATCAATCCTATGCTCCTCTGGAATATCTTTTACCCTTATGTTCAATTTTTGGAACTCCTCAATGTGCTCCATTATTGAACCCTTTTGTTTGAGACTTATCAATTGGCTAAAAAAAGTGTTGCTTTTTGTATCCTCATAATGTGCTATCAATTCTTCCGTAAAAATTGCCCAAGTGATAAATTGTTTACGAGAACAAAGCCATTGATACCATACAAACTGATTTGGTTCCAAATATAAAGTTGCCATACGTACCTTTTGTGTGTTTTGCACATTATTGAGATCGAAGAATTGCTCCATCTGTAATATCCATGTGGCGGGATCCTTGCCATCAAACTTCCTCATATCGATTTTTGGAACATGGTGAGTCTTCGATCCAACATTAGAGTCTATGGAATCATGATTAACATTTCTTTTGTTCTCATCATGAGTTTCCTTTAGTACTCTTTCACCCTTAGTAACCATTTCTTGTAGCAACTTATTCATATTTATCTTCAATTCTTCCATCTTATCATCCATGCCATCAATTTTAGCGTCCATGCCATTCACCTTAGCTTCCATGCCATCCATCTTAGCTTCTACGCCTTTCTTTAAATAGTCCATCTTAGCTTCTACACCTTTCTTTAAACCATCCATCTTAGCTTCTACATCTTTCTTTAAACCATCCATCTTAGATTCTGTTCCTTTTTGTGCAAGGGACAGTTGTTGCACTTTGTCTTGTAATTTTGATATATCATGTTGCATTTCTTCCTCTTCTTCATGAGTCATGCTAGAGCTTTCAGGTTCCTTACTAGGTGTTTGCATTTTCTTTCCTCGGGGCATCAGTTACCGATAATAATGCTCTACTATGCCCTTTGAATTCCTTCAAAATAAATTTTCAAACCAAGCTTAAGCAAAAATTTAAAAAAATCTACACACCTTTTTTCACTTTGTAGGAGCTTGATATTGCCTCTGATGTATCTTGTACTTTCCAATCATCTAGTTCTGAAATTGTGACCTGTAGTAGCTCTCTGTGTCCTCTTTCCAATGCCACCAGTCTGATCCAAATTGGATTCTCCAAGAAAGAGTTATGCACAATCTCCCAAGATGATCTGATTATAGACCTTTCCAGAAGAGTAAACTTGTATGAAGTGCCACGTGTACAATTTTCGACCTTTGGTTCTGAAATAGATACACAAGAAACTACAGTCCGTCCTCTTTCTGTACCTTCTTACGAAATTTCAATCCGATCCCTAGAGAGAAAGTTATGACGATTTTCCCTAGGTCACCTGTTTTGAATGTAATTCAGGAGTCTGCAAAAAGACCAACTTCCTCAGATCATATCTCCGCAAATATTGTGCGAAAAGATCTGAAATTCGGACCCAAGGTTCAGTGCGATTTCTTCTCAAATGGGTTTTTTTTGCGACTTTTGAAACGTCACAGAAAAAACGTTATAGAGAAAATTCCACGATGACCTGTTTGGAGCAGCGAAACCCTAGAATCCAAAGCTCTGATACCAAATGTTATGAAACCAGCTCAAGAAAAGATAGAAAAGAAAGATCAACGCCTTAGAATTCAGCCTCTTCGAGGGGGAAACCTCCTTTACATTACATAAATGAACAATTCTTGGATGATACAAATGAAAAAACCTCTTTTCTATATATAGGAGTCTAAGGAGTCACAATATAATCCAGCCGACCTAACAATAATAATATAAAGCCACAAAAATAACAATAGAGGGATTCTATGGGGCACAGAAATAACAATATGGGGGTAATAGGGGCACAACAATATAAATAAGGGGTATAACTACAATAGTAATGGGGTAATCACTAGTATTATAGGGACCCAACTGAATTGAACACTTCGGGAAGGAATCTGTCGAATAGGTATTCGAAGTTCTACAAAAACTTTTTGTAATTGATCCACCCAGGAATTAGTTTCGGGTTCATAAAACGGTTGGTTTCATTTCATCTCTTCATTTCCTTTCCGTAAGTTCTTTTGGAGAGTCATGAGAATCTTTGACGTATCTCTCTTTCATGGAATATTCGAAAGAAATATCTGACAAGATGGGTATATCTAGGGAGATATAATTTGTCTTAAAGCAACTACTCCCTAGATATACGAATAAAAAAATTGAAATATTTTTATATTCGACAGTTGGATCAAATTGCTTCTAAGGAAGAGCTGAGTATTTTTCTATTATAGAGTGATCCATAAACTTCCATGGATATTCCACTCAACAATTTGTCACAACATATCTAATAATATTATATTAAAAATATGAGATTCTACACTATTACAGTTTTATTTAATTTCTAGATTTGTAAAATTAACTGTAATAAGTGCGTGCATGTAAAAGTAAATCAAACAGAAAAGTAAAGAATGAAAAAATACACTCACACACATATCATACACAAGATATGCTCTTTGTGAAACACTTTCAGGAGAAAACCCAACTGGAAGGTGAGGTCACTTCACTCTCTTTCGCTGTCTAGAAATATGGATGTAGATAAAAAGAAGTAATGTCTGTGGCCCATGGGCTGCTACAGTGCATATATCTTCTCGGTGTGCTCTACCTCCTGTCTCTCCTGGCTATCTTTGCTCAACTATGGAACACTATTCTCTCGAAAGAATGGAATGTCTCTTCTTCCTAGTGGTCTGGTTATAACACAGCTTGATAGGCTACTAGTGGTTAAGTTTGACTGCATCAAGTCTTAACTAGAGTTACAAAATAGACTCTTCTAGAGTCTTTTACATCACAAACATGTGGCTGGCCCCTTTCCATGAATAATGGGGGTTGACGTCGCATCCTCCTGAACTATAGGTGTGAAAACACGAAGGTCAACTTCTGAGTGGCATAAATTTTGCATATAGACTCTGATTGAGGCGATTCTTGCACTGTTAGAAAGATCTTTGTGTGTAGAATAACATGAAAAGGTGTTGCAGGAAACCCAACTTAAAGGTGAGGCTACACTACTCTCTATTTCTCTAGAATCATCAATATAAACTAAATTAAATTAGCTTTGTAACAAAATCAAATTTATTTAATGATGAATGGTACTCATGTTTACGTTTTGACATTATAGAGATATGATATATTTTATATAATATAAGCAATAGCTCATAATGAATAACTTTTTATGGTATGGTATTCAACTTTGAACTTTTTTGCGCTCGGTCTCCAAACTCAAATAAATCGTTTGGTTTTGACTAATAACACTCGCATAACAAAAACTTAAAATCTTTCTCTGCCTAATTTCATAAAAAGAACCAGAAACAAAACTTCTAACCAATGATGCTAATATAAGACTTTAGTGCACAATTATAGATATGTGCACAATGAATGTTTTATTTATAACTAAAATAGGAAAAAAAAGACAATACATAGATATGAATTATTTATAGCTAAAATATTACCAATAATATTAGCAATAAAAGCTTTTAGTATGAAGTGTAGAGTTCCACACAAAAAAATCTCTTCATACAATGGACTTCCTCTGCGATTCCATATAAGAGCACAATGAACGCTTTATTTATAAATAAAATTAAACAGAAAGAGAATATGAAAATATGCACTATTTATAGCTAAAATATTACCAATAATATTAGCTGTAAAATCTTTTAGTGCAAAGTGCAGAGTTCCACACAAAAAAAACATTTTTTGTACAATGGAATTTCTCTGCACTTCCGCACAAGATCATAAACAAGTATATCTTTGGAAATACAAAGATAAACATTATTTACATTTAAAATAATACCAATAATATCATATAAGTCAGAGGAATCTATTTATCAATTAATAACGACTTCCAATTTCAATGTGGAAGTGGCTAGAGCTTTCGAATGTGTGGAAAGCTTCATGCAAAAATAATCAATTAAATAACAATCATATGCATTATTTACAAATTAAATTTTTATCAATAATATAAGCATAAACAATGTTATAACAAATAGAAAATATGGATTATGTTCTAATACTAAAATATTAGCAATAAAATCCTTCAGTACAGGTTGCAAACAACCGCACAATGAACATACCCCATCCTCCAGTACATACCGTGTCTTCTGTAAACATTCATATGCTATAAGATATACAATGTGGAAATTTTGTAAAAGTATTTGTACACAACGAAATATTAAGTGAAAGAATTCAATTCGATATGCTCCCTAGCCTATACAACACCCCACTGAAACATTGATAGGAAGCTGTTTTTTAGGTAACAAGAATCATAGACAAAGGTAATAAAAGCAACATGTGGTGTGCTTCTCCGATTGTACAAATTTTTTTTGCACTATGCACAACCTTTATTCAATTGACTATCATATGGACTAACCAACTCTTGTTTTTGCCAAACTCACTTGTATTAAGTGTGATACCACAACAAATCATGAACTGAAAATTTCAAATCTCCCCTAGAGGCCTCCAACTGAGCAGTTTTCTTGTGGTGAGGATTTACTATGTGGATGTTACAAGAAAAAATCCTCACAATTGGAATTTCCTTACACAAGGTACATCATTAGTGTCATGCTTTGATTATGTTCGTTTTTATTAAAGTATGACTTTGTTGTGTGTAACTTTCGTTGTGTGGAGTACGAAATATGTGTGGGTGAACTGAGGTCTTTTACATAGACGAGGGAGCTCTGACATTGACAGGGGTGTAGAGGGAGCTAGGACCATTTTTTTAACAATTATCATAATTGTTGGACTATAAAATCTACTCTTATTATGCAATATTAAATAAACATTGTTTTCAATCAGTGTGACATGCGGTTGTGGGGTACTATTATAAATATGCAATTGATATTATTAGGGAATATGTGTGCGAGAACTAGAGCTCTTTTTCATAGACGGGGGTGCTAAATAAACTATGTTTTCAATATGTTTAAACAAGAAGTGTTGTGCAATAAAAATAATGTGTGGAAGGCTTTGTGCAATTTTAATTAAAATAATAAATATAAAATTCTCCTTTTTAATTAATATTTAGGAATGCTTTTCACAAGTACAAAACTAGTTGTGCAAAAGGATTTGTGCGAAGGTGATTGTGTGGAGATGGTTGTTTGGAGGTAGTGTGTGTAGATTTTAAAATGTTAATGATTTATTGAAGGGCGTTATTGAGTGAAAAAGTAGTTGTGTGGAGATATATGATACACTTATCTCAAAACCACTATCTTCCATGAGCGACATACCATTATATTTATTTGATAATAAGCATTAGGGCAATATATGTGTATAGAAATATAGTGAGCATTCCATCTCAACTAATTAGAAATATGAAAATAAATATCATCAAACTCCTGCTTAAATCAAATGCATGATAAGATGCAGTCCTAGTCAAAATTTTGAGATGGTACCATAGAGAACATTGTCATGGGGCTACGATATGCAAAGAAACATCACCGAAAACTTAGAAAACCTAATTGAAGCAAATGCATGAGAAGTTGTGATCATGAACAAAACTAGCGTACAATGTCTTTAGTGCACAAGCATATATGCAATACTAAATTTGATGAATGAAAATTGATATTGCATATTGGATATGAAGTGTTTGTGCGACATTGTATATTGGCTTTCAACTTTTTCACACTCGGCATCAAGGATAATTTTAGGGGCGAATGTTCGCCCTTTGGCGAAACTAAGGGGTTTTAAATTTTTAGTGGGCGAATATTTTGTATCATAGTACATTTTTACAAATCACCTCAAATAGCCCACCTTATTTTAAGGGATAGGGTAAAAAAGGTAAATTTAGCCCTTGAAATTAGGAGTTACAACCTTCCATTCGCCCATTTTCAAGAATAGGTTTTATTTAAGTGAATCCATTCTCCCATTTTCAAGAATAGGTTTTATTTAAGTGAATCCTATGGGCCAAATACCATATTTATAAAAGAGGTATGGTAAATTAATAAAAATATAAATAAATGAGAGGTATGGTAAATAAATAAAACATTTTTTATATTTACTCCATAAGTCACCTGGTGTAAACAAATAAAAATATAAGTAAAGTGGAGGTACGGTAAATAAATAAAACTTCTTTTTATACTTACTCAAAAGGTATGGTAAATAAATAAAAATATAAATAAACTAGACGTATGGTAAAAAAATAAAACCTCTTTTTATATTTAGTCCATAACCCTCGTTCTATTTATGAAGGCTCAAGAAAGAGGTTTTATTTAAGTGAATCCTATGGGCCAAATACCATATTTGTAACAGAGGTATGGTAAATTAATAAAAATATAAATAAACTAGAGGTATGGTAAACAAATAAAACATTTTTCTATATTTACTCCATAAGTCACCTTATATTTACAAACACTCAAGAAATGGGTTATATTTAGGTGAAACCTATGGGAAAAATACTATGGGACAAATACCATGGACTAGATTGCTATTAATACCATGCAAAAAACCATTATTAACCCTAATATTAGAATTAATAAAAATAAAAATGGCACGTGGTATTGACCCATGGTATTCACCAAAATGGCACATGGTATTGACCCATGGTATTCACCTAGAATGTGGCCTATTTAAATGGGGGAATTAAACCATCATAGATCCATTTTTACTCTTCTCTAAGAGTTCACAATACTAAGATTCACTAGGACTTTACAAAGTTTTATTATTTAGTGAAATACTCGCCAAGATCTTACAAGATTTTATAATTGAGTAAAATATTCGCCATGCCTGGTGAGAGATTCGCCAAAAAATTATATATACATATTATATTATTGATAAAATCGCCTTCCATTTTTCCTATATACCATGGAGATTCGCCCATTTATTATATTTATAAATTTAAGGGGGGTTCTTAAAATTTTCCCTGCTCGGCATCTACACTTAAAAGAGAAAAGTGTTTTGAACAGATTATGAACATCTGCATACTAAAGGCTTCAAAGCTTCCTTTACCTAGTTTTCAAAACATATGCAAAAACAAAGCTTTTGTTTGCTAGGCCCCTACAATACTAGTGATTCCCCCATTACTATTGTCATTATATCCCTTATTCTTATTATTGTGCCCCATAGAATCACACTATTGTTATTTTTGTGCCTTTATATTATTATTGTTAGGTTGGCTTGGTTATATTGTGACCCCTTAGACTCCTATATATAGAAAGGAGGTTTTTTCATTTGTATCATCCAAGAATTGTTCATTTGTGTAATGTAAAGAAGGTTTCCCCCTCGAAGAGGCTGAATTCTAAGGCATTGATCTATCTTTTCTATATTTTTGTGAGCTCATTTCATAAGATTTGGTATCAGAGCTTTGGATTCTAGGGTTTCGCTGCTCCAAATAGGTCATCGTGGAATTTTCAATATAATGTTTTTTCTACGACGTTTCAGAAGCGAAAAAAGAACCTGTTTGAGAAGAACGCCTTCTAAACCTTGCTTCCGAATTTTATAGCTTGTCTCGCTATATTTTCAGAGATATGATCTAAGGAAGTTAGGGTTTTTGTAAGCTCCATAATTTGATCTAAAATAGGTCATCGTCGAATGCTTGCTATAACGCTTGCTCTAAAAATTTGCAGAAGCTAAAAAAGAAACCCATTTTAGAAGAAATCGCTCTGAACCTTGGCTTCGAATTTCAGATCCTGTCTCACTATATTTTTAGAGATATAATCTGAGGAAGTTAGGGTTTTTGGAGACCCTTGAATTACATGCCAAACAGGTCACCTTGGGAAAATCGTCATAACTTTCTCTCTGAGCATCAGATTGAATTTTCATAAGAAGTTGTAGAAAGAGAAAGGACTGCAGTTTTTTGGGTACCATGTTCAAAACCTAAGGTTGAAACAGTGACCCGTGGCACATCATACAAGTTCGCTTTACTGAAAAAGTCTATACTCAAGTCATCGTGAGAGATTTGGCATAACTCTTCATTGGAGAATCCAATCTTGATAAGATTTGTGGGGATAGAAATATTACTCAGAGGGTTACCGCAATAAGTAACTTCATACCCGAGAGATCCAAAATTACAGAGATACATCAGATTCAATATCAAGCTCCCACAAAGTGAAAAAATGTGTGTAGTTTTTTTTTTTTTTTTTAATTTTTTTAATTTTTGCATAAGCTTGGTTTGAAAAATTAGTTTGAAGGAATTCAAAGGGCATAGTGAAGCACTATTATCGGTAGTTGATGCCCCGAAGAAAGAAAATGGGAACACCTAGTAGGAAAACTGAAAGCTCTAGCATGACTCATGAAGAAGAGGAAGAAATGCAAAATGATATATTAAAATTACGAGACCAAGTGCAAAAAATTTCAATCACACAAAAAGTAACAGAAAATAAGATGGATGGTTTAAAGAAAGATGTAGAAGCTAAGATGGATGGTTTCAAGAAAGGCATGGAAGCTAAGATAGATGGTTTAAAGAAAGGCATAGAAGCTAAGATGGATGACGTGGAAGCTAAGATCGACGGCATGGAAGCTAAGATGGATGACTTGAAGATAGACTTGAAGACAAGCATGGAAGATTTGAAGACAGATTTGAAGACAGATTTGACAAAGTTTCTACAAGAAATGTTTACTAATGGTGAAAGGGTACTAAAGGAAACTCATGATGAGAACAAAATAAATGTTAATCATGATTTCATAGACTCTAACGTTGGATTGAAGAAACACCATGTTCCAGAGATCGATATGAGGAAGTTTTATGGCAAGGATCCTGGAACATGGATACTATAGATGGAGCAATTTTTCGATCTCCATAATGTGCAAAACACACAAAAGGTACACATTGCAACTTTATATTTGGAACCAAATTAGTTTGTATTGTATTGATGGCTTTGCTCTCGTAAACAAATTGTCACTTGGGCTATTTTTACAGATGAAATGATAGCACATTATGAGGATACAAAAAGGAACACTTTTTTTAGCTAATTGATAAATCTCAAATAAAAGGGTTCAATGATGGAGCACATTGAGGACTTCCAAAAATTGAATATAAGGGTAAAAGATATTCCAGAGGAGCATAGGATTGATGTGTTCATAGGGACTTTAAAAGATAACATCCAACATGAGGTTCGCCTTTGGGAACTAGATTCATTGGAGAAGGCATTCAAGTTGGGAAGAAAAATGGAAAGCAAAATTATGGCAATAAGGAAGCCTACCACTCACAATCATAAAGATGGAAGTGTTGCTACCGCTAGCTATCCATAACCTAAAAGGTTGACACCACAACAATTGGAAGAAAAAAGAGCAAAAGGGATTTGTTACAGTTGTGATAGCAAATACACTAAAGGTCATAAGTGTGCCGAGAAGAAATTATTTTACATAGATTGTGAAGAGGAGGAAGAAAAGGAACCAGAAATATAAAAAGTAGAGGATATACACCAGGAACAAACCCTAGAAAAAGAAGAAATGAATTTGACCATACCTTGTACTGCATTGGCTGGAATTACCACTCCTCAAACTATCAATATAGGAGGGAATATCAAGAAGAAAAAGGTAATAGTGTTGATTGATTCGGGAAGTACCCATAATTTTATTCATTGTAAGATAGCCAAGGAATTGAATTTCTTCCTATATCCAGCACGAGAGTGTCAAGTGATGGTTGCAAATGGAGGAACCATAAATTGCTCAGGAAAGTGCCATAATATCAAGCTATCCATGGGAGAATATGTATTGAATAGCCCAATGCTTTCCATTCCAATGGGTGGTGTTGATGTTGTACTAGGAGTCCAATGGCTACAATTCTTGGGTACAATAGCTTTTAATTTTCCAGAACTTTTCATGAAATTCTCTGTAGAAGGAAACAAAGTTGAATTAAGGGGTATCGCAGGGAAACCAGGAAAGATAATCAGCTCTAACATAATGAAAAAGCTTCTAAAGAAGGAACAACAAGGCATAATTGCACAATTATGTTTACTAGAGGTTCCCACATCGAAATCATCCATTTCTCCAGATCTCAAAAAAGTCTTGGACAATCATTCCAATGTATTTGAGACTCCTAAAGGCCTCCCACCTATTCGTGATCATGATCATGCTATCAATTTGATTCCAGGAAGTGTTCGTCCAAACATCAAGCCTTGTAGATGTCCCTATGTCCAAAAGAGTGAAATTGAATGTGTGGTTGCATAAATGCTAGAGGCTAGTATAATTCAACCTAGTCAAATTTCTTTCTATGCTCCAGTGGTATTGGTTCACAAGAAGGATGGATCATGGCGCATGTGTCCGGATTATAGGTAGCTTAACAAGCTCACTATTAAAGATAAATTTCTCATTCCTGTCATTGATGAGATATTAGATGAATTACATGGATCAATTTACTTCACCAAGTTGGGTATTAGTTCAGGATATCATCAAATCAGAATGAAGACTAAAGGCATTCCAAAAACAATATTTAGAACTCATGAGGGTCATTATGAATTTTTGGTCATGCCTTTTGGCCTTACTAATGCACCTTCTACATTTCAAGGTTTGATGAATTCCATTTTCAAACCCTTCCTTAGAAAATTTGTGTTAGTATTTGTTGATGATATACTAATCTACAGTAAGTCTTCGAAGGATCATGTCCAACATGTTGACATGGTGCTCAAACTATTGGAGGAGAAACAATTATATGCAAAAATCTCTAAATGTTTCTTTGGAGTACAAGAGGTGGAATATTTGGGTCATATTGTATCTCATGAAGGTGTTAAGGTAGACCCTAGCAAAATTAAAACCATTAAGGAATGGAAAATCCCCACATCCATAAAGCATCTACGAGGGTTTCTCATGTTGATAAGGTATTAGTGCAATTTTGTTAAGAATTATGGGAGAGTAGTAGCACCTCTAACAACATTATTGAAGAAAGATGCATTCTCATGGACTCCAAAAGCAACAAAGGCCTTTGAACATCTCAAAGAGGTAATGTGCCAAGCACGAGTCTTAGCTACACCAGACTTCACAGAAGCCTTTACTGTGGAATGTGATGCCTTAGGAAATGGAATTGGTGCTCTTTTAATGCAAGAAGAAAGACCCATTGCTTTCGAAAGTCATCCAATCAAAGGAAAGTATTTACACAAAGCTATTTATGAGAAAGAAATGCTAGCAATACTACATGCACTTAAGAAATGGCGACCCTACCTAATGGGAAGATACTTCAAGGTAAAAACAGATCATGATAGTCTTAAATACTTTTTAGAACAAATATTATCTTCAGAAGAGTAGCAAAAATGGGTCATAAAGATGTTGGGTTATGACTTTGAAATCATCTACAAAAAAGGGAAGAAAAATGTTGTGGTAGATGCACTCTCAAAAAAGGATGAGGATGTGGAAGCATTTATTTGCGCCATTTCAATTATCCAACCAGATTGGATAAACACAGCAAGGGATGAATGGAAGAATGATGAGGAAGTGTGGGCACTCATTCAAAAGATATAATAAGATCCCAATACATATGATACATTTAGCTGGAAAAATGATTCGTTATGGTACAAGGATCGGTTATACCTATGTAAGAATTCCCAACTCAAACAAAATATTCTTAGGGAATTGCACACCTCTCCCTTAGGAGGGCACTTAGGATTTCTAAAAACCTACTACAGGGTTAAGAAGGATTTTTTTTGGGATGGCCTTAAATAAGATATTCAAAAGTTTGTGGTAGAATGTTTGGTTTTCCAACAAAATAAAGTTGAAACAATTAAGACCCCAGGACTATTACAACCTTTATTGATTCCAAGCCAACGTTGGGAGGAGGTTTCAATGGATTTTATCATAGGTTTACCCAAGTCCGAAGGAAAGAGTGTTATCATGGTGGTAGTTGACAGACTTACCAAGTATGCACATTTTTGTGCATTATCTCATCCATTTAAAGCAAGTGCAGTTTATACTGCATTTATGGAAACAATTCAAAAGCTACATGGAAACCGAAAGATTATTCTAAGCGACAGAGATCCCATTTTCACTGGAAATTTTTTGACAGAATTATTTTCTTGTCTTGGTACTCAATTAGCTCATAACTCATCTTATCATCCTCAATCTGATGGGTAAACTGAGATAGTAAACAAATGTTTGGAAGGATATCTTCGTTGCTTTGTATATGATAAATAGACACAATGGGTCAAATGGTTTCATCTGGCTCAATGGTAGTATAACATTTACTTCCATGCTGAAACAAAAATGACCCCATTTATGGCACTTTATGGATATCATCCACCATCCATCACATCATATTTAAGAGAAAATTCTAAGGTTCAAGCAGTGGAAGATCACATCGAGCATCAACAACAAGTTCTCCAACTCTTAAAGGATAACCTCACCTTGGCGCAGAATAAAATGAAACAACAGGGAGATCAACATCATAGCGAAAGAAGTTTTGATGTAGGTGATTGGGTATTCCTACGACTACTACCATATAAACAAATGTCCCTCAAGCAAGCTAAGAAGGATAATAAATGATCACCAAAGTATTATGGTCTGTACAAGGTGTTGCAAAAGATAGGTACTATGGCATACAAATTGGAGCTTCCTACAACTTCCTAAGTGCACCCAGTTTTCCATGTTTCATAGTTAAAGAAGGTTATAGGTGACAAGATTCCAGTTTAAACAATATTCCCAGAACTTGATGAGGAAGGAAAAATCATATTGGAACCTGAAGAATTCAAAGGAACAAGAACTCGACAGCTATGAAATCGATCAATTTCAAAGTATCTCATCAAGTGGAAGAACTTACCCGTTGAACATTCCACATGGGAGGATGAGAATTTTATACACAAGCATCCAGAACTACTCAAGCGTTGAGGACAACACTTTTTTGAAGGAGAGGGGCATGTCCAGTCGCTATAATACTAGTCATTCCCCCATTACTATTGTCATTGTATCCATTATTGTTATTATTGTGCCCCATAGAATCACACTACTGTTATTTTTGTGCCTTTATATTATTATTGTTAGGTCAGCTTGGTTATATTGTGACCCCTTAGACTCCTATATAGAAATGAGGATTTGTCATTGTATCCCTTATTGTTATTATTGTGCTCCATAGAATCACATTATTGTTATTTTTGTGCCTTTATATTATTATTGTTAGGTCAGCTTGGTTATATTGTGACCCCTTCGACTCCTATATATTGAAATGAGGTTTTGTCGTTTGTATCATCCAAGAATTTTTCATTTGCGTAATGTATAGGAGGTTGCCCCCTCAAAGAGGCTAAATTCTAAGGCGTTGATCTATCTTTTCTATCTTTTTGTGAGCTGGTTTCATAACATTGTTCAATGATACGAGAATATGATAATTTAATACTAAGATATTAGCAATAGAATACTTTACTACGACATACAGACATATGCACAATGAACATTTTATTTATAACTAAGATAAAGTGAAAAGATAATATGGACATATGCATTATTTATAATGAAAATATTACCAATAATATTATCAATAAAAGATTTTGCTGCAAAGTGCATAAATTCACAGTTAAAATATTTTTCCACACAATGGACTTCTTGTCCATTTCCACACAAAACATAAACAAAAAAATGTTTGGAAATATGAAGATAAGCATTATTAACCCAAAAACATCTACCATAATGACTAAAATAAATCTACCACGACAATTAAATAAAAAATATAGAAAATTCATTCCCTAAAGTAAGATAGATATTATTAAAGAGAAATGTTAAAAAAAAATATTTTTCAAAGGTATCTTATTATTAAATTTAGTTATTTCAATGCATAGCTTCCAATGCAACTCACAAATATAACCCATTAATCAAGATATATTTCGTAATACATCACAAGCATTTTGACTGCACTGCACTTACAACAATGTAAATAAAATTTGTAAAGCCAATTTAAATGTAATTTAAGTGAAGTTTTCAAGAGCTATGTTAAATTAAATAAGTGTGTTTGGTGAAAGCTATGGATAGGAAGAATGTGTAGAGGAAGCATGTGCAAAAGAAGTTGTTTGAAGCAAGCGTGTGCAAAGAAAGTTGTGTAGAGGAAGTGTGTGCAGAAGACACTATACCGAGATGAATTTCGTTGTGCGAGGTGTGGATGTGCAGAGGTAGGAATGACGAAAGATTGAAAATATGATTGCGAGAATGAAGCATTTTCAATAGATGACAAAATGTGGACCCCACACTGCCTTAGTTTAATTAATTGGTGGTAGAAGTAGGGACTACAACAAGTAGCTTCATGCAAAGAGAATTAATCAAATAACATCAAATCTGGATTATGTTTTAATACTATAATATTAACAATAAAATCCTTTTGTCTTCGAATCTAATATTGTATCTTCAATGGTGTATAACAATACTACAAAAATACATAAGCTCTATAATACTGAAAACTTTTAAATCGATTCACCTTTGTGAGTTTCTTGTTTTCATTTAACATTTTTATAGTTAGTTCAAATTTGTTTTGTAAAGTATGTACATATGATGGCTCATGGTGTGGAGAAGTGTAGTGCTGATGGGGACAGGACGGGTTGCCCGAACTATCTCTTAATACCCCAGGATACTCCAAACAACAAACACAACTCTATTTTCCTTAATCGTGGGATCCATAAATTTTATTTAAAATATGCAGTCAAAATTATAATATGGAGATTTCCTTCACAAATTCCAAGAGAGGAATTTCTCACACCTTGTAATCCTTTCCTACCCCTCATTCAACCCATGTTCTCTTCCATCCACGAAAAGATACAATTGATAGGCAAAAATAAGATGTCAAAAGCCCATATGAAACCCTAAAAATAATTGATGTGCATTCAAAAACTTTTAGGCACTACAAAATATATTTGTAGCGCTTCCAAACAATTTTTTTTTCAACTTCTAGGGAGGTAAAATGATGCAAATTATTCTAGAATCAATTCTCTGCGGCCTTCGGTGGATCCTTGACATAGTAATGACTTCACTAACCTTTCTTCACGAGGATTGCAAAACTAACTCGAATTGGAAAATCAAAGTAATGGTTTGGACTCTATTAAAACAAAACAAAGTTCTTTATTTTGGCTCATGGGTTTCATATCATAGATCCCACACACTTACTACCCAGAGTGTACAGGAACCTCTGTATCAACTCTCCCATAAGATTTGAACCAAAACATAAAAGAATTGTGAAAAAAACCACATAACGGTTGCCTCTACCATATTCATATTTCTAATGTGAATTGAGTCAACAAGGGCAAACTTCAATAATTTGAATCTTACTTAGCAATATAGACCCATACCAACGTTGATTCCAAAAGCCCAAGTGTTGGTACAATCTCAAGCTTAAAGCATTAAGAATTTAAAGAATCCACAAATTGTAGAAATCGACACACACAGAAATAACTACAACACAATGTCTCATTTTTTATAGGAATGTAACATTTCTGAATTGGTCACAACACACTCAAAATCTTAAATAAATGCATACACAGTTCATAAGAAGACAACAATGACAACAACACTTCCTCACCTGACCTTTGACCCATACTGACATGTATATATCTATATCTATATCTATATATATATATATATATATATATATATATATATATATATATATATATATATATATATATATATTCACCCCCAAAATACATTTAAATCAAGGCATTGATTTGGCATATAGACTTGTAGACCTTCCATATTTAGATTTGGCTTTACAAATGTACATCGACAATCCTCATTAACAATATGCATAGAAAGAGACAAATAAGCATGAAGGAATATAGAAAAAATTTCTCATTAATCACATATCAAATTTAGACATAAACTAAGCTGGCCAGAATATACATTGTGGGCATATGTAGCCCAGACCCTCAACCTCTCCCTCTTCTCCTAGCACTGAATCTTCTCGTCTCTATTGTGGCACTTTTGCTTCTACTATACACACCCTAATCTTCTCAACCACTCATTTCTTTATAAGGAAAGCTAACATGGGTAACCAAGAGTCATAAGTGATGGCCCATTTCCCCTTATCACAAATAAGGGAAAGTGAAGCTACATTTACATTAGGAAATATGTCCTCTAAATTAAGAAAATCATTTCCTAATTTAAATATTTACAAATTCTTAAAATTTCTCCCCACATCACCATGTGATGATCCCATCACATTGGAAGGCTCCAACCTAGTCTTCATCAAACTTTGTGCTCCACATATGCACTTGCATCAGACTCCCAAGGTACAAAAAATATATGACCTCCTGATCATATGCATCTATCCTTCTCATGAGCTGCAACATGCCTCTTCAGTAACAAGTCTCCATGTTACTACATGATACCTCACCAAACTTTCTCCTCATTTTGGGCTTTTGGCATCTTCATGGTTCTCTTTTCCATAACCCTATGACCACTCCTTGCTCCAGGCTGCTGCAAATCTCCTCACCTTAATAAAATGTCATATGCACAGTGAAACAAATATCTTACGAGATCCTTAACACAAATTATACCTTCTTCTACTACATTCATTGTGAACTCTGAACTTTACTTGCTACCGAACTATTCAAATTTTCCAATACATTTAGATTTTGAGAAGCATATGTTGTCTCTTCATCCAACCAACTATACCTTCCTTCTTTGATTTTTTCAAGTTCATCTTCTAATTCAGTCCTTGGCTGAAATTTACTATCTTCATGCTACTCATCAAATCTTCATTTTCTTCATCACGTGTGTTCATAACCCTTAGGTTGTTATTCCATCGCTATAAATCCACTCCCTTGAGCTTTTGTGCAACTGAGAATTTAAATCTGTCTTAGCTTTATCTATAAAAATTCCATTTCACTCTCTTCGAGAAACTTCATCTGTAACCATGGTCTTCCTCATCTTTCTATAACAGTCCTCTCATCATCTCTAATTGTAATTTAATTTCAATTACTTCTCTATCAAGTTTTTCCTAACTTGGTCTGTTATGGCTTCTTTATGAACTTTTACTGTGACTCTGAGTAGTCACAAATTTCTTTCTTTTATGAGCTTCTCCATACTCACTATGAGTTGCATACAACCACTGCAATAAGCTAACTTCACCAACCTATTTTTAAATACCATACCAAGCTCTTTGAAGCCTAGTCTTCTCCCAATATTTTAGCTAAATCCTTCCTCTAGAATCTTCATCTCAGCATTCTCTACTCTTCTAGCTTTTGCATGAAATTTAATCAAATTATTCCTTTGAGAACTCTAATGTTCTTCTTTCACTTTCAACTCAAGGTTCCTTGCCATCATACTCAACTGCAAACATCCATCACTACTACTTGTAATAAAAAATTAATCCACAATTGGCTAAAAATAAATACCTTTACCTCTTGGTTCAATCTTCACACAATTATTGCTACATAATTCTTCTTAGTGTTGTCATCTCTTTATTTTTGTGGGCCTTCTTTTTCAACACCATTCTTCCTGCTCATAAGTCCCGTCATCTTCACCTTCTTGTAGCTACTGTTTCGCATGAGTTAGTTATGTCCTCAACCGAACCATCTCCTTCTCAAACTGTTCATCACTCACTTCTTTAGCACTTTTCTTCTTCTCCTTGTCACTTTCCTCTGAACCCATGTTATCATCTTCATCTCTTCCTCATTATGGATTCTCCTTGTCTACTAGTGAGCTACAACTAGCCCTTCTTCTCTTTGTAACAAGTTTGTTACTTGTTCTCTATACCAAGTCATCGTCGTGATATCTTCTCTTCTATAGGTTCTTTGCAAAAGAACCTCTTCTTGAGCACTCTTGCTTCGCTTTCAATTTTTTAGGTTGTTTCATCTTCAACCACTTACTCTTCTTAGTTTTGTTGTTGGGTTCTGTCCCCATTTTTCATACAAGAACCTTTATTGCTACTTCTTCTTTGACATAACTTACTTGTTATGAAAGCTTCTACCAATTTAGTCCAACAAAAATAATTCTTTTAATGACCCAGTTAGCACAAACACCAGATTCATTTTTATAAGATCTATGCCAATATCTCATCTTCCACTACTTGTTGAACCAATTCCTCTCCAACCAATGCATTTTTTCTTTTTTCAAGAGCTTGTTAACTCTTCACTCCCCTAGAATTACCTCACTGCTATAAGGTTCCTTTTCTCTTCAGCCCCTTTTCACTATCACATTGTCCTGTAATTCTGCATTACTTCTTCCAAGGTCCCTTATGCTTTTTCCACTAAAGCCTCTTCGAGCTAACTTCTTTCTCCTTGCACATCCTTAACTTCTTGATATCCTACATTGACTATACCTACACACATTCTGTTTTCATGAAAGAATTATAATTTTGCATATTTCTACATCCATGACTTCCTAATCCTCCTTCTAATAACCTACATATTCTTACCTGAAAATACATCAAAGTATCCTCTACTACGAACTGTCAAAATAAAGAAATTTTTCTAGGTATGATACCACTCGATGGGTATAAGTTGGGTTTCCCCAAATATTTCCCAATACCCGAGAATACTCCAACCCACAAACACAACTCTATTTTCCTTAATTTCAGGAATTCATAAATTTTATTTAAAATGTGTAGTCAAAATCAGAATATGGAGATTTCATTCAAAAATTCCAAGAGAGGAATTTCTCACATCTTCTAGTCCTTTCTTACCCCTCATTCAACTCACATCTGCTTCCATCCACCAAAAGATACAATGGGTAGGCCAAAACGGGTTGTTAAACAGTCATACACAATCCTGAAAAATGATTGTTATAGGCATTATGAAATAATTTCGTAGCATGGTCAAAAACCTATAGGCGTTATGAAATATTTTCATAGTGCTTCGTGAAAAGCATCTTTTCAAATTCCAGGGAGGTGAAATGACTCATTTTTTTCTAGAATCGATTCTTGAGAGCCTTGGGTGAAAACTTGACATAGTAATGACTTCACTCACCTTTCTTCATGGGGATTGCAAAACTTACTCGAATTGGACAATCATAGTAATGGTTTGGACTCCATTAAACCAAAAGAAAGTTCTTTGTTTTGGCAGGTGGGATTTGCATCATAGAACCCACTACTTACTACCCAGAGCATACAAGCACCTCTGTAATAACTCTCCCATGGGATTTGAACCAGCACATAAAAGAACTGTGAAAAAAACTACGCAACGGTTGCAATTACCATATTCATATTTCTAATGTGAATTGACTCGACAAGAGAAGGCTTCTATAATTCAAATCTTCCTTAGTAATATGGACCCTTAGCACTGTTGATTTCGAAAGCCCAAGTGTTGGTAAAACCTCAAGATTAAAGCATTAAGCATTTAGATAATCCACAAATTGCAGAAATCGACACACACACAAATAACTATAATGCAATGTTTCATTTCTAACACACATGTAACATTTATGAATTGGTCACAAGACACTTACAATCTTAACTAAATGCATACACAGCTCATAAGCATACAATGATGACAACAACAATTCCTTACATGACCTCTAAATCATATATATATATATATATATATATATATATATATATATATATATATATATATATATATATATATATATATATATATATATATATATATATAGATATAGATATAGATATATATATAGATATAGATATATCTATATATCTATATCTATCTATCTATATCTATATATATATATATATATATATATATATATATATATATATATATATATATATATATATATTCCACCCCAAAATACATTTAAACCAAGGCATCAATTTGGCATACAGGCTTGTATCCCTACCACATTCAGATTTGACTTTACAAATGTAGAGAGACAATCATCAATAACAGTATGCGGACAAAGAGACAAAAAAGCACAAAGGAATATAACCAAACTTGCTAATTAATCAAATATCAAATTCCGACATACACTAAGCTCACTAGAATATACATTGTGGACATGTGCAGCCCTGGGCCTCAGGCTGGGCCTCTTCTCCTAGCACTGGAGCTTCTCCTCTCTATTGTTGCACTTTTTTCTCTACTCTACACACCCTAATCTTCTCAACCACTCATTTATTTATAAGGAAATCTAACATGGGTAACCAAGAGTAACAAGTGATGGTGAGTACCCCTTTGCATAAATAAGCGAATCTGAAGCTACATTTACATTAGGAAATATTTCCTCTAAATAACAAAACTCATTTCCTAATGTAAAAATTTACAAACGTTTAAAATTTCTCCTCACATCACCATGTGACCATCCCATCACATTGGCAAGCTATCACCTAGTCTTCATCGAACTTTGTGCTCCATCTACGCACTTGCATCAAGTGCTCTGCACTTCCACACAATGAGTTTCTTCCACAGTGTATTACGAATTGTTGTTACATTAATTTTATCTATTTTAATGAGTCGTTAAACTTTAGTAATAAATAGTTTCATTTCATGTTATTTTACTTAAAACACATAATATGAACAAGAGGAAAAATGGTTACTAGCTATACAGAAGCAGAAGAAGATGTGTGAACATGGCTTTTTTTTGTGCGTGTGTGAGGGCGACGATAATGACATATTGCAAGTGCGGAAATCATTCTCGAATAAGGATGAAATGTGGACTTAATAACGAATAAACAACAAAATGACTAGCTATGATGAAGTGAAAGAAGATATGTGAAGATGGGTTTCATTGTGTGTGTGGAGAGGCATCAATAACGAAATATTGTAAATGCAAAAAACATTCTTGAACAAGGATGAAATGCAGACCCCACACTCATGATAAAATGGTTATGAAACACTTCATCAATTAATTAGCTATAGAGGTAGGAACTATGTTGCATCACAACTATTCCCTTGTTGAACATGCAATTCTAGTCATTGTTGTGAACTCAAAGGTAAAAACACGTTCCTTTCACTAATTTTGATAGATTATGTGTGTAAATATCGGATTAGGGAATCCAAATTCCTTCTTTTCATCATTGTAGTTTCAATATGTTAAAAAACAAATAATAGTTCATAACATCATTTTTATTCGGTTTGGTAATAAATTATATCAATCCAAAAAAACTATAAATGTTATATATCTCCTCAATATATATTATTTTAAATGTATTTTTATTTTATATTTATCAAGTATTAAAAATGCTAAAATTCTTCAAAGTGTAAACTTTTTTTCAAGTTTTAAGCTTAAAAAAATATGTGTACATTAAGGTTCTAATCTATCTTAACACTTGATAAATTCAAAGATAAATCCAAAATTTTTATATTTATTTTCTTTCTCACATGTTTATATTACACTATAACATCTCTTCTATACTAATAAATGGAGTGTCTCTTGGATCAATTTATATTTTATATAGTGAAAAATTCAAGGATGTGATAATTTATATAAAGTTTATAAAGGGATGAGAATATTGCACTCATTTCCATTTTAAGGTAGGCCAATCATTCAATATTTTTCATAGAAAGTATATCAACTCTAGGAATAATTACTTATTAAAGAAGTTAGGATTTTTTTTTTTAATTAAGTTACTTACATTGAAAAAATCTCTAGGATTGTCTTTCTTGTGCTCGGTAAATATTATCACTATTAATTTTCTTGATGTTCTTATCATTTTTGTTACATGGTTACCCATGGGATGACTAATATTTGCATGCAGGACTTCAGTTAGAACTCAAGTGAGTTGAGTTTAGTGGACTAGAGGTGCAGTTGATGGAGTTGTGTTCAGTTTAGCTTTGTTAAAGTGGTTGTATTTAGTCTAACTGATCAATAGACTAGAGATGAGTTGAGTGAATTAGTTATTAATTAATTCACAAGTTATTAACTCATAATGCAACTATAGAATACATCAGTTAACTCAGTTGCATGTCAGTGCATGTTCAGTTCAGCAGGGACAGGTGTTAGAGGATCAGATTGCTATCAGTTGTGACTATAGCTGTGCATGATGATTTGCACAATCAGAGGGATTGAGTATGCCAATGAATTGGCCAATATCAAGAATTGTAGCCTGTGCTCACGTCCAACAGAGTGTGAGTGATTATTTGCAGGTCAAATACGAGTTTGGTAAGCCATTCTCATCAGTTCTTGAGCAGGTATTGAGCTGGAGAGGCAGGCAAGCAGTGGAATAGATTTGGAGATCAAATCTGAGCTGTATTGCGTGTAACAGGTGGAGCTGGTACTGGATTGCTTGTTATAAGCATTGTACTTTGTAAAGTTACATGATTCAATCAATATAATATACAGATAGTGTGGGGATTTTTTAGCGAGATGCTTTCCCCGGGATACATACTGTGTTAATGAGTTTGATTGATGCTGCTATGTGCACCTGTGAATGTTTCTGCTTCTGTAAATTGATGATCAACGTAGAGGAGATTATGTATTATACATGTTCCGCTTATAATTGTATGATCAGGATAATCTCTGTGAATATGTGTTAAATTATTCAAAATTTCTACATGGTATCGGAGCTGCTTGATTTGTAGAAGAGATTTCTACAGGATATCAAAGCGAGTATTGATCATCGGATCTATTATTCAGAAAGTGTTTACATTTTATTTCTTCAGGCAGAGTCTGTAATCGGGCCAGGTAGCCTCTAGGTTCATCCTTCTTTAGGAAGGTGAGGTATCCGGTGAATGCCCAGACAGTCAATCTCTGTACAATAAATACTTTGTTCTCACGAATTCTCGATCGGAAGCAGTTGAGTTTTGAGCTGGTGGAATTCGAATTTAATTCCAAAGCAAGAGATAGAACTCATAAACATTCAGTGTGAGAATGGAAGCAGTATGCCCCAGTATCTCACGAAGTTCACCTAATGCCAGGATGAGCTGGGAAGTGTGGGGGTGACTGTCGGATGAGGATGGTGAGTCTAGCACTCCTTGAACTTCCTAAGAGTTGGCATAGCTACCAGGACTCGGTGAATGGAAGGGAGAAACTACGAGGATGGGAGAGACTTTGGTCGGATCTTGTGTAGGAGGAGATTAGACGGAGCACCAGAGACAGTTCTTCATCCATGCATGATGAGGAGAATTGTGCCTTAGCGAGTAAGGCGAAGAAGGGGAAGGGGAAGGTTTCTCTTTCTGAATCCAGTACTTCGAGTGATGGGAAGAAGGTTGACAAGTCGAAGGTGAGATGCTTTCGTTGTCATGAGATTGGTTCACGGGTCAGGAACCTGTATGCTCTTGAGGTTCAAGATGCGTGCAAAGCCTTGAGCAGCAAGGAAACTGATGGAGACTTAGTGGTTGAGAGGGAGCGTATATTACCTCTCAACATGCAGAGCCAGAAGAAGTCTAAGACGATTGTGGAGGAGCCACGATTGGTGCAGCAACTTCAGGAGGTTGTGGAGGAGCCAGAACAGGGGAAGCTGAGAGGAGATCGAGTAGAGACATCTACTCATCCAGAGACCTCCAGTAGGGGGAAACTTCGAGCCAGGTGAGCTAAGGGATCGCATGCAGCCATACCTCCAGGTAGGAGGTGGGGTGATGTGGATTGATTGCCCCAGGAGGAGGGGCAGGATCCTTGAGGTACCCAACCTCTTGGATGAGACCTTGCTACGGGAGCCCCGATGTGTAGTAGCAGGAACTGATTGATTGGGTAGAGATAGATGCGGATGGAGCGGCAGAGAGAGCGACAGTGCAGGGAATCCCAGGACAGCGCATAGCTAGGAGGCTGCAACAATGCGAGAGGCACAAGTGTTTTGCACAGTGCTAGGTGGCACAGAGAGGTGTGCAATGGTGCGAGATGCATGGAGATGTTGCAGTAGCGCAGATGTCAGAGAGGGAGCACTTGTCAGCAGTAGGTAGAGCTTCAGCATTAGAGGATGTTTCTAGCCCAACAGGGAGGTCAGTTGGAAGGTGCAGTGTGGATGCAATGCTGGGAGATAGAACTAGCAGCAGCACAGATGCAGTCAGAGATCAAAGTGACAGAGGCTATAGCAGTTAGATACTGAAGAGCATAGAGATGCAGAGTTTTCAATCGACAGAGGCAATAGCAGTCAGAGACATTGATGACAGAGCAAGTGGACCGGCCAGATGTGTTGCATGGAGAACATTCCAGAGTTACAAGATTGAGTTTGAGAGGAAGCCTTTCTTGTTGAGAGGGAGTGTTGAAAAGTGTGCAACAAGAAATGCTTGTTGAGAATGCAACAAGATGATGGAGCTTAGTGAAAAGAGTCGCCTTCACTAAGTGGGCCCGCAGGCAAATTATGGCGCAAGTTCTATTTTTTATCACAGTGTGGATAATCATAGTGTGGATGATGACAGTGTGGGTGATCACAGTATGAGTGATCACAGTGTGGGTGACCACAGTGTGAGTGATCACAGTGTGAGTGATCAAAGTCTATTTTTAGACTCGCTGTCAAAAATAGAAAAGTCAAATATTATTGTCTCATAATAATATTTGGACTATAAACTTGATCTTATTCTCTTGGATCACTTCAGTTTGAGCTACAGAGGTGGTACATGCAGATCCCAGAAGGAAATACGTGGTTACCTATGGGATGACTAATATTTGCATGTAGGACTTCAGTTAGAACTCAAGTGAGTTGAGTTTAGTGGACTAGAGGTGCAGTTGATGGAGTTGTGTTCAGTTTAGCTTTGTTAAACTGGTTGTATTTAGTCTAACTGATCAATAGACTAGAGATGAGTTGAGTGAATTAGTTATTAATTAATTCACAAGTTATTAACTCATAATGCAACTATAGAATACATCAGTTAACTCAGTTGCATGTCAGTGCATGTTCAGTTCAACATGGACAGGTGTTAGAGGATCATATTGCTATCAGTTGTGACTATAGCTTTGCATGATGATTTTCACAATCAGAGGGATTGAGTATGCCAATGAATTGGCCAATATCAAGAATTGTAGCCTGTGCTCACGTCCAACAGAGTGTGAGTGATTATTTACAGGTCAAATACGAGTTTGGTAAGCCATTCTCATCAGTTCTTGAGCAGGTATTGAGCTGGAGAGGCAGGCAAGCAGTGGAATAGATTTGGAGATCAAATCTGAGCTGTATTGTGTGTAACAGGTGGAGTTGGTACTAGATTGCTTGTTATAAGCATTGTACTTTGTAATGTTACATGATTCAATCAATATAATATACAGATAGTGTGGGGTTTTTTTAGCGAGATGCTTTCCCTGGGATACATACTGTGTTAATGAGTTTCATTGATGCTTCTATGTGCACCTGTGAATGTTTCTGCTTCTGTAAATTGATGATCAACGTAGAGGAGATTATGTATTATACATGTTCCGCTTATAATTGTATGATCAGGATAATCTCTGTGAATATGTGTTAAATTATTCAAAATTTCTACATATTATACACCCATAAACATTTCCATGAATAATATTAGGAAATAATTAAATTTCAAAATATACCCCAATGCAACTCCCAATTGAAGTGCTAATGAAAATATTTTTTATTCAAGTAAAATCAATAATGTTTGTCGAATAAAATCAATGCAATGCAAGACTACAACAAAAATATCAAATCTAGATTAATGTTCATAAAATAAAAAAATTCACTAGTTGAAAAAAATCATGTAAAACTAGCTAAATGAAAGCTTATAATTTAAGAAAATGCATGTAATTACAAATAATATAATATATTCTGACAAGAAATAAAAAACAATTACTTAAAAGATATATATTAATATCTTCTTTAACCCAAATATACATAGTTTTCTCATGAATTAACACAAAAAATGACATTATACAAAACAAAAGAAACACATGCACTTTAAAAGTTGCAATACATATCCTTCAATACTCAACGTCAACCTAAAAAGTGCAATATTATACTAAAAATATTAAATTTCTAAATACATATCCTTCAATACTCAACATCAACCTAAAAAGTGCAATATTATATTAAAAATATTAAATTTCTAACTATGTGTTTGACTATTTAAATTGTCTCTAACCATTATACTATATAATATTTCTAATTTAAAGTCAATAATTAAAAAAATATAAATTAAAAAAAACATATATAACCACAATTTATAAAACTCATAATTTCAAAAAAAATATTGCAATAGAAAACTATATACTATATTATAATAAGAAATAAAAAAAGTTTGTTAACTATATATGTTTATGTGCAATATTATAAATAACAAAGGCAACGCATTTACTCTTCAAACTGCAATATATATTTCTCATTGTCTTATAAAAAAAAGTCACCAATACCCTCTCCTCTAAGTATTTTATATCTTATTATAAAAATCATCAACCTGCTAAGTTTAGCTTAAATAATCATTGTTTATTCAAATAAATGTAATGCAATGTTGAATAATTAATATAAATTCATTATTTCTTTCCCCTAAAATTATAAAAGATCTGCAAATAAAGAGGTGTTGTACATTTTAATATGGAGGAGATTTTGTTACCTATTTACACAACATGATGTTATATTAAAAATATTTACATTAAAATATTTAAAAATACTAATATGTTTTAAAATTAAAAAATATAAATAAAATAATTCAATCATACACTCATATATATATAATGTAATTGAAATGTTTTTTTGGTATAGAAAATCACTTTTCACGATCATTAAAAAAATATATAATTACTTTCATTTTATTAACAAATAACATTTTAAAAATTATTAATAATAAAATTATTTCAATGTTATTCCTAAGCAAGTTATTAAGTAAAATAAGTTAATATTAATTTTATAACAAAATAATTAAAAATAATTAAATAAAAAATATTATAAACAACTAAAAATAATTATTAACAATTATTTTTACACTCATAATTCCTTAACCAATTAAAAGTAAAAATTATATTATTCTTTTAATAGTTTCTTTCTACATCGAGTGTGAGCGAGACGTACAACTCCTTTATCTACTGACGGACTAAGTTCATTTAGAACGCTCCATTTTTGGATAGAGTTCCATTTTATAATTTTATTATTATTATTAAATTTATTATATACATTAATAACAACATATTATATAAACATATCCCATGCAATATTTTTTTTTATGTGGAGGCTTACAAAATTAGTTATAGAAGATGAATAATGGAATTTTGTATCTGATGATTCAAAATCTGCCAAAACTAATGTTGTAAAAGTTATATTGGAACATTATTAACATAGCTAAAGGCCTTCTCAATCTTTTGCAAAAACTCTCAAGAAAAACCCTTATGTCTTATAGGTAATTCAAAGATGAAATCTTTGTTAGCTTTGACTGTAGTTGAGTGAAATATATTTTAATCCCTTGAATGAACCCATAGACTCATGTATTACCTATACCTATAGTATCATAGCTTGAGGTCACAAGATTAAAACTCAATAGATTTAAGATCTTATTATAATCCAAATAAATATTCTCCTAATAATATTGGTTCCAAGATAAATATTCTATAAATCACTCATATTTGTTAATGCCCATGAAAGCATATGGTTATATGGATGGCAACTCAATGTGCAGTCTTCTTATATATTTGTATCTTACTCTGAAAATTATTTAGTGAGCAATAAGAACTTGGAATGGATTCATGTTGCTATAAGGGGGTGTTTTCATTATGTTATTGGTAAAAAAAAGTAGTAATGAGGTGTGAAAGAGCTATCTTACATGCTTAGGAATTTGAAGACCTCGGTGAGTATTGGCGAAGTGACCCAAGGTTTATAAATATGCGCCCAACAAAACCCCCACAAATACTACCATTTTCAAAGCATCCCTTACCAAACCTATGTTCATGGATTTATGGATTTGCATAAGCTTTGAAGGCTATGCAAAGGCATGGGAATTGGGAATACTTTTGGCTTAAAAAGTAACCCAAACCAACCAAGTGCAATTTTGATAGGAAGTTAAACACTATAACCATAAATACAAACTCTAGAAGAAATAACACTTCATTTCATTAATATCAAATGCTAAAATATGCTTACAAACATAATGAAAATAAGGTAGGTTATCTATGAAAAGAGATGTAGCGTATAAATGTCTATGAAATGTTTTACAATGAAGAATGAGGTTGAGACCTATTTATTATTGAGAACTAATGGAAAACACTAAACATCAAAAAAACTAAACCTAGCACATGAAGGCCAAAAACTATGGCGGGTAAATTTGGTGCATCAACTTCCGAAGTGTTCCTTAGAAAGATCTATGTGATGAATACAACTTCCAACTTGCCAAAAAACTTCCATTTCCCATGTTGGTGTTGCTTTTACCAAAAAAATGTAGTATCAAAATGGTTCGACGTGAAAAATGTCCAAAAATAATAACTTGTGCTACAATTAAGGAAAGTGAAAAACTGAAAGAGAAAGTGGCCGGGAAAATACTAAATTGAGGAAAGTGAAAAACTTAAAGAGAAAGTGGTGGGGTCCAAGTGCAATAGGCTAGTGGCCATGAACACCCCACCACTTGGAATAGGCTAGTGGCCACTAACATGCACATGGATCAAATTTCCACATAACATAATGTTAAATTGAAATATTTATATTAAAATATTTAAAATATACATATTTTTAGGTGAAAAATCATGGTGTTTGAATTTTGAAAACATTAGTCAATTGTACTAAGTATTAATTATAATGGTTTCCAAATTTCTTTTGCAAATAAATCAGTGCTTAATTGTAATTGTTTCAAAAAATGATTGAAACATGCATTAATTGTAACTATTTTTACTTAAATAGTCCAAAAAAATGGCTTAGGGAAATATTCTTTTTCATGGGAATAGGTGATACAATGCCAAGTAAGAATGTGATTTTTTTTTTTTTTTTTTTGAATGTATAAATAGATTTAGTACATTGAGAGAACACTAGAATTCTACACATTAAACAATTTAAACTCAAGACTTAAAATCTCAACTAAAATTTAATTAAAAATTAACCAGAAAAAAAATAGACTATGGTACAAAAAATTAATGAAAAAATTATCCGCCAAGTGACTTCTCAATTTATATCCTTGAAACTGGAACTTTTATGACATTAAAGGTCGAATAAGATATCAAATTATAAATTAATTTTTAAAAATTATAATAAAAAATAATCTCCTTCTTGTATTTGTAATCTTATATATATATATATATATATAAGAGTAAGATATAGTTGATATCTTTTATATATATATAAGAGTAAGATATAGTTGATAGTGAATCATAAGGGCACATGCAAACTCATTAATGGATTCAGCCAGGGCAAACAACCTGAACCTAAAATAAATAATTGCACCCTTAAATCACATTAAAAGCGAATTATGTAGACACTGTCACCCAACCTAAGATAATAATAGTCAGATTAAGAAGAGAGCCAACCCCATCAAACTGAGTTTTCATAAAAAAAAAAAAGTCTTCAACCATCAAAGGCAAGAAAGAGAAAAACACGCATATTGTACAGGAAACCGACGATCTGCTGGGGATGGAATCAATACCATTTTCAGGCCTCCAACTGTTGCCTGCAATGAACTGGTAAAAGCGTCCACTGCCTAAGACTTCCATGGACCCAATAATATTTCGTGGCTGTCAACTATTCCCCGCAGCAAACTTGTAAAAGTGTCCATTCTGGCGACTTCTCGATCATAACAACCTCTAAGCACCTCTGATACCCAAGCATTGATGGTGCCATCGGCGCGTATGATACGCTTGCCATAATAACTGGTTACTCCTCCATACAAACCCAAACTCATCCATCCAATATTCCATTTTATGTTCCTACAGACAACGACTCATCGCACTTCCCCATTCAACAACGTCTAACAACCTCTGATATCCAAGCATTGATGGTGCGATCGCCGCGTATGATACGCTTGCTATAACATGGGATTACTCCTGCAAACAAACCCAAACTATATATATTAATTTTTATATACATTAAAAATGAATTTAATAAGAGTACAATATAGTTGAGAATGAATGATCCATGCATTGATGGTGCAACCTGCGAGTATGATACGCTTCCCATAATATTTGATTACTCCTCCAAACAAACCCAAACTCGTCCATCCAATATTCCATTTTATGTCCCTACAGACAACGACTCATCACAGTCCCACGTTCCAAAACTGAAACGATAATGACTTCACCGCCTGCTCAACAAAGAAAATCCGACGTTGAACAGTGCAGGTTTACAATAGGTTTAGGGTTAGGGTTAATCGCTGACGATCTGTGTAAAAATAGGGTGGTCTGTTAAACACACATGGAAACAATAGAATAGGAAAGATAAATCAGTGAGTTCAATTTTTATTAACAATAGATGTACATTTATAGTACAATAGGTGACTCTTGGGATTCAGATCCCAAGGTCTCTTGGACTGCTTTGTCCATTCAACTTCCACGCTAACCTTTTAGGATTAGGTGTCCAACATTCCCCCCCTTAATCCGAAGGGTTATGTATGAGTCCAAGAAAAGAGCTGTAATACAAAATGTGCAAAGAATGCATGGCAGCACTAGGCTGATTGTGCTCTATGAAATGTTGGTATAAAGGGCGGTGGTTTAATGATGACCACCAACACTGGAACGCTTAGTGCAGTTCCCGGAACTCTTCCAAAACTGGCAAGAAACTGAAGTTTTCTGCTAGAGGAAGTGATCCTATTGTTTTAAAGAGGGAAACCTTCAACCATAAAAGGGAGGTCTCACCCCGCATAAAAGGTAAAACTTCAACCTGAAAAGGGAAGTCTCAACCTGTGATGGTTTAAGGATAACCAACAACTCTGGAATGCTTAATGCAATTCCTGGAACTCTTCCAAAACTGGCAAGAAGCTGGTGCCTTCTGCTAGAGGAAGTGTTCTCAATCTGTGATCACGGGCATCTTTGTCTCTGGCTGCAACTCTGAAACTGGTGTGGCAGGTTGTGGCTCAAGCTCGCTTGATGTGACTTTGAAGCTTGTAGATGACCATCATTTCCCCCCCTGTCAGATACAAGGTGAGAAGATGGAGAAAACTCAACTGCAAGACTGTTCAGTACTCTGGAACAAGTTCTGACATGTGTTTGGAATATCTTCTTGGCTGTTGATGCCCATTGCCAAGAAGCGATCCATCCAAGATGAATCTTTGTTCTTGCAGGACGTTTGTTTTTGAAGCACCTGTGTGAAGAATGGCTGGTTTTATGACAGTGCTCACATGGATGAAGATCAAAACAGTGATCTTTCAGATGGCCAACTCGATCACAGTGTTGGCATTTCTCAATCTGTTGTTGTTGTTGTTGTGGAAGAGGAGCAGATTCTGGAATAGCTGAAGCTGAACTGGCATGAGAAGCAGGTGAACTGTCATGAATGAATCCAGCACTCTGAAATTGAATGGGCTTGGCATAGTCTGGAATATGAAATGACAAGTCCTTGTCATATCCAAGACCAGTTCTGTGCTTGTTGTGGACAAGCTGTTCCCAAGGTCTGATGATGGGCTTGGGAAGTGCAGACTGAGTTTCTGCATCTGCATATGCTGCTTTATTTGAAGGAACTGTAACATTATTAACATGCTGCTGATGGGTGGTTGTCTCAATGTTCTGAACAAAAACAGGTTCAGAATGGTGTCTATGTAGCTCTTCTTGTTGTAGCTGTGATTCAAGCTGCAAAAAATCGATCTTTTCCTGTGCATTTTGTAGACATGTCTGAATTTCTGAGAGATATTCTTTGCTGATTTGTAATGTGTCATCAACAGTAGATAATATCAGAGTTTTAAGGAACTGTAATACTTCACTGGTTCTGGCCATTTTTTCTTCAATGTCTGATCAAAACTATTACTTAATGCAGAAAAGTAATATCTACTCACAGTACACAGCAATATCCTTTATAAATGTCAGCAAATGATTAGTGTGCAATATAAAAGATTACAATCAGTTCACCAAAATCTTTATGCAGCAGTGGAATCAGGAATCAATGCACTATAATGAGTTTTAAATACATTGCCACAATTGGGGCAGCAACAATTGCAAACTTGTTTGGATCCTTCAAATACTCCTTCACTCTTCAAATTATATCAACACTTCAGTATCAGCTAATGAGAAGAATATACAGCCACACAACTAGCAAAATTTTTTGGCCAAATAAAAGCTTCGTAGAAGAAGACTAACATCAAGAAAAAACATTTTGTTCATAGGATGCTTCTGGTGTAACTTTCAACTAGCTTTCAGGTTGACTTTGTGACTCTTTCTCAAGCTCCTTTTGAGACTCCTCTTCTTGAAGCTCCTTTTGAGATTGCTCTTCTTCAAGCTCTAATGTTATATGAAATTTTAATTCCTTTCCTGGTTCGAATGTCGCATCTAATTCTTCTGCAGATTCCTTCGTGGTTAAATCGCTTTTCACTTTCAAATTTTCCTTCTTAACATAGTCAGCTACAGTTGAACTAATTATTTCTTGAATTACAAATTTCCTAACTCTGGATTTCCCAAGAGTCTTTAATAGAACGAATGGTGGAACCTCCTTTTTGTCTTCGAAAACCAGGAACAGGTCCTGCCTCACTAGCTAATGTCTTAAGAATATGATCAAATGTCTTCTGTGTATCTTTACCTGTCACATCTACTCTTACCTACACCCAAAAATCATAAAACATGGATCTTTCCATCTTCACGAGATTCAACCGTAATCTGCCTATCATTAATTATCACACCACTCTCCTTTGACTCTTCCAAACCTGTATCTGATGCAGTCACAGGACTTGCAGTGCATAAATTACCTTTCGCATAGGACCAAAGAGAAATCCTTCCTTGAAATTGTTTCCATGCATTATAAACATGTAAGGAGATATTTTTCTTGTAGGTACAATGAACACTGACAGGGTAATTAACTGCTACTCTACAAGCGGCTACCTGTGAAATACGTAGAGGCTGCAAGAAAACAAAAAGAGTTCAATGATTTTCTTCATAAGAACCGTATGTGCATATCAATGGAATTAGTTACTGCTGTTTTGGGGGACCATGGGCAGCGGCCTCTTCAAGATTATGCGGTGGTAACAGCTGTAACAGAACTAGGAGCAGGAAAACCACGGTTTATTTCAATAGCTGATATAATTTCATTCTGTCGAAAATGGTGGTTGCCAACAAATAGTGTCTGGTTATACTCGACAAGGAAATCTGTGACATCTTCTTTTTTTTTCGCTGCATATGATGCGCTTTGCGAAGAAGGAACTGCTACTCTACAAGCGGCTACCTGTGAAATACGTAGAGGCTTCGGAGAACAGGGCCCGTAAGCAGCCTTATATATAAATGTCTGCAAATAATACGACTTTTTCTCTTTGATTTCTTCAGCTGTGGACGAGCTATCATGTTGTCTCGGGCATGACAACAGATCCTGTCATGCACAAGGATGAAACCCGCTCGTGAATGAAGGCGCCAATGGTGGCTGTGTATTCGAAGCGACAGAAATGGTTGAAGCTGTGGACTACGCAGGTATCCTCAATGTTTTTCATGCTCTGCTTGTCGCAGTGAGGAGACAAGAAGAGGTCACTGCCGCCGCCCCTTTTGAGTCCGGCCTATAAGACCACTGTACTCAAACCTCCACATTCTTTTTCGCGCCGCTTTCAATCTTCTCCACCCACGCTGCGTAAGGCGCACCACTGTATTTTCTACCGCGATGCTCAAAGGGACTTTGGTATGGCTGAATCCTGTAAGAAGGAATTTATCCTTCTGCTTTCGATTCCAAAAGAAAGAATACACAGCAGCCGCGTTGAATGCGTGTAGGTGTCTGCGGTTAACGGTATGGGATGTGAGTAGGCAAATGATTCTGTTCATAGCATTCCTGCAGTCGAGTTACCCATGAATCCAACAACGCTGGTCGCACAGGTGGAACTGACTTTCATGGGTGACTTCACCTTAAAACCGAGAGCAGATGAAGCACATAGTCAAGTAAACGGTTCAAGTTCACTCTCTTGGAGAAATGGAGAAAGGCTTGAATGCTCAAATGCAAGCCTAATGAGCCAAATATTCAGCAATTGTAGAATAGATTGGGTTGTGTAGCAGGCAATAGATACTGAAGACGAGTTAGAAAAAGATGAACGGGAAATGCAAAACCTTCCAGGAATTGCAATCAATTCAAGTGCAGAATCATGGAGAGCGGTAAGTTTTGAAAACTATGTAGTAATGCCAAATCAGAAGAATTATGCTAAATGAGCGGAAGCGGAATTGCAAAATCCGATTGGTGCATTCAGGCAAACGTTACATGCATCTCTGGGCAGCGACAGAGGCAGAGAACGTTTCAGGGAGATGCGTATGGCATAAATGAATTGCAAAATCCGATTCTGTTTGGTGCATTCAGGCAAACGTTACACTGGGCAGCGACAGAGGTGGTGCAGTGCACCATCATTTCAGTTTTAATGCTCTGGTTCTGAATGATACCAGCTGCGTCCTCCACAATTCTTTGTCAGGCAGCGTTCAATAAATCATCAATGCTTGCACTGATACACTTTGCTGGAGTTGTATGGCCGTCCAAAATCGCTACACACTGATTCAAATGAGAAATTATTCAGAATGCAGGTAATGTCAGACGGAGGTCTGATAAATGGGATATGACAGACCCCACACACTAACACAAGCGTCCACGGTTCAAAAGTATGTCAGGTTTTAAGCAATAGCAGTTTCAAGGGAATATGGCAGACAGAATTCGAATTTAACTGATGGACATCATTCCGAGAATATGAAACGTTTATGATCAGAGAAGCGCAAGAATCATAAATAGAATATGTCAGGGCAGCACAGGTGTGGATAATCAATGGAGGCCAGCATTATTCAAGGCAGCTCAGTCCAGTTGCTAAACCGTGAGAAAACTACATCACACATCATGGCTCTGATACCATGTTAAACACACATGGAAACAATAGAATAGGAAAGATAAATCAGTGAGTTCAATTTTTATTAACAATAGATGTACATTTATAGTACAATAGGTGACTCTTGGGATTCAGATCCCAAGGTCTCTTGGACTGCTTTGTCCATTCAACTTCCACGCTAACCCTTTAGGATTAGGTGTCCAACATGGTCCTTTACATTTATTTAGAAACCTGTCCTCAAAGGTCTCCCTCATCCCAATGCCATGGTAGATTCCCTATATTAGCAAGTCTTTTACGTAAATAGACGCCTACATAGGTATCATATATAATCAAATCAGTGGTTAGCTCATATTCGCCAAAATAAACCAAAAAACATAAAGATTGAAATCGATTTTGAACCCGCCAATTGATATATATACATAACATAAAAAGAGCTGAGCTGGGTACATTGAGGAGTTCAATTCTAAGTGTATTTTACAACAAAAATAGTCTATTGGAGCTAGCATTCAGTGGAGGGTAAAAGTTTTTATTGCTTAATTAAGAACTAATTAACGTCAACTTAAGTGTGAAGTGGAAAAGGCCTAAAGAAGCTTGAGAAGAAGTAGAGTGTACATTTTGTAATGTTGGGCAGTGGAATGGGAAAAACATTGGAATGTAATTCAATCAAATACATAATATAAAGTTATGGGAATATGCTAGCATCCCTTTTTTGGCATTGTCTTTTCACTCAGGGGATTGTTGGAAAGTTGGGTCAGGTCATCAAGAAAGTGAGGGGATTGTTGGAAAGTTGGGCCATAATCAATTTGAACAAGAAAAAGTTTGAATTGTAAAAGACCAAAAACATGGAACTAATAGTGAGCTTAGGCTATTTTTAATCTTGTGGATGTTAAAATATCATTTCATTTCATTTCATATAAAAGCTGACAACTATATATATAAAAGTGTTATGTCTCATAGTTTGGTTTGACCTATAAGATAAAAACTATTCAAAATGAGCCATTTTTGCATAAAGTTCCATGTATAAATTTTAGCTCAAATTTAATTCTTTTAGAGGTCAGAATTTTAAGGTCTTCTCCTAGAAATAAGGAGTTTTGAAGTTTAAGGTGCTAAGACTCTAAGGGCATAGTTTCAATAGGTTATAAAAGTTGAGAGGGTATATAATAGAAAATTTTGAAAAACACTAAAATCTATAGGATATAGGATTTATGCTTTATATGGATTTTTGTTTAAGTCAAAGCAATTTTAAATTTATATTTATGAAATTTATATATTTTTTTAAGTTTTTATGATTTATAAAAATTAGATATGTCTCCAAGTAAACAAAGAACACATTGATTACTTCTTTTAATAAGAGGTCTTACCATCAACATTTAAGCTTATATTTAACAATAAGTTCAATGAATCTCTTAGGCCTATTAAATCTCTTAAATACATGATAATCACAAACTCTCTTTCTAACTTTGAGTTGTAAAAATGTCTCTCTAAAGCAATGGACAATGTTTAGGGATTCCTTGTCTTTATGCTTCTTCAATAAATTTTTATTTCACTAAGTTTACTATTTCCAAATGCTTTGACCTTATTTTTGAAGGTTTAGTTTTTAATATAATGTGTTCATTTAAATATATTTATGTTGCATTTTTCACATTTTCATGGGTCAATTTTGAGATTTAATGGACATTAATTATGCTTTAACTTAACTTAAATTAAATATATTAAAGAATAGATATTTGATCTGTTAAATACATACAAAATCATAAACTTAATTTTTAAAATTGTCTTTCCTTTATGATTAAAGGCTTCAAGCATTAACTTTGCAATTAAGTATTATATGAGAAACTTCATAATATAGCTAAGGGCCTTACCAATCATTTGCAAAAACTCTAAAGAAAAATCATTGTTTCTAATAAATTATTCAAAGATGAAATTTTTGTCACTTTTGATTTTCATTAAAATAAATATATCTCTATCCATTGGATGAACCCATAAAATCATATATTATCTATTGTATCATCACTTTAATTCAAGAGCTCCAAACTCAATAGATTTAACATCTTATCCTATGTCGGAGAAATATAACTCCTCGTTACAAGATAAATTTCCTAAAAAAAGTGATATATGCGAATGTCCATGTAATCATATGGTTAGATGGATAGAAAACTCAAAGAGTGGTCTTCTTAGATATTTGTATCTTATTCTCAAAATTCTTTAGGAGTCTTTTTACATTGTTAAGAATATGCCTACCTTCATGAGTATGTAACTTTCATATTTCATAATAGAGGGCCAAATGAGAATTTTCAAGAAAGCATTAAAGTTTTTTAGTGCATATGCAATTCTAAGCATATTTTTTTTCATGTTATGTTTTATTGGACAAAAACAATGCAACTAATCCACTTGTACATAAACAAATTTTTTTCCTCTTCATACACTAATTTGAAGAGAAACTTTAGTAGAGATTGAGGAAATGTGGGAGTTTGACTTGATGTTTAATTGGTTCCAAGTAAGTTTCTATAATTTATTGTTTTTATAATTCACAAATTTTTAAAATTATAGAATATAAATAAAAAGAATTTAAGTTTCCTCTATTTAAATATAGTGTAGTTAAATAACATTGAGCCTTAGGTGGAGGAATTCCAAACCCACCATAGCCACATGAAGATAGATCAAACCCAAACCCAAAACTAAAAATGTCAAATTTGAAATGGATGCAAAGTTGAGATCATTAAGAACCCTTGTACAAGATTTAAGAAATACCAAAGATCCGCCATAACTTTCACTAACTATGTCACTAGATACCATTGTTGGTTCTATTGAAAACACCCAAAGCTAATTAAAAAAAAAAAATTACTTAGAGACCTAAACATTTGTAAACAATATTTCATGACAGTGTTTACTCACCCTAGAATCATAACACAACCTCTAGTCACAAAGAAATGCATTTGCATGGACTGACACACCTATCAACCTTTTGTTGACAACTCGAGGCATAGGAGTTTCATGGTTCCTTGTAATAATAGGGAGGTCCCTTTGTATTTCATTAATAAATTATTAGTTGAGTTTACCTTAGGTCATCATATTAACTACTTTGACATTGGTGAATCCTAAGAGTGGGTCATGGATCCACACAAGATCAATGAAATTCTAGTTGCTACCCAATGTTAGGTCCTCATCCTCTTAGGTGGAGGCCTAACCCCCTACTCAACATCCTCCCATATAATAAAACATTAGCTAGACTTAGTTGTCAATTTCCACCTTGACCTATAACCTAGTGAAACATAGCACATTTAGAACATTATATTGCCATGAGGGATATTTAGGTATTGTTAGGGGAGGGATTAGGACTTTAGGCCCTACAATAAATTATGTCTAATAGATACCGTATTGACCCACTATGAATTCCCATCTTACTTCATGTGACCCTCATAGATTCTTGAGTTGCAGATAGACTTGCTATGGGTAGATAAAGGCTACTAGACATGACAATTTCATTGATGAGGTTAGTATCTTGATCTTTATATTATTCATTGAGAGAGAGAGAGAGGGGGCGGGGGGGAGAGCATGGCATTTTTATCCATGTCTAGTTATATCATGTGTGTGGTTTCTCAACACTTGCATATGCACTAATGTCAATTTCCACCATTATTGTTGAAGTAACAAAAACCTAATTGTTTGATGTACCACACATGCAGGTATGGTGTATGAAACAAGCTTCCGTATACAAAAATATATGCATGAAATTTATGGATATGTAGGAACTTTAGTGTTTTTTGGGTACACATTCAAGGCTATGGTAATTTGCTAAAATATTACATGCATATGAATGATTTAAGAAATAATAAGAAAGGCCCCAAAACAAGTAAGTAGTGGATAAGAGTGCATAACACTTTCCTAGTATTAGAGGATGATATTAACTTATTAAGGGTGATGGAATCATATTTATCTTTAAAATTTCCAAAAGGTTCTAAATGTTTCATGAAATAAATAGTAATGCAGGTCATGGTATTCTAATTGAAATGTATTAAATTACCATTCATGTTAGATTAAATTGTTGAGAATTGATTAGCATATGTCCCTTAGCAATTTATACTACTTGGATAGTGTAAATTGAGACTATGAAATTTATATTTAAATACACTTATATTGTATTTGTGCTATACGCTAGGTTATGCCACCTTGTCTTACACTCACAAAGCATAAATTTCGGTTTTGAGTTTTCATACCCATACTTTGCCATCATGCGATCGACGCGTATGATACGCTTGCCATAATAATTGATTACTCCTCCAAACAAATACAAACACATCCATCCAATATTCTATTTTATGTTCCTACAGATAATGACTCATCACACTTCCCCATTCAAAAACTGAAACGATAATGACTTCACCCGCTGCTCAATAAATAAAATCCGTCGTCAAACAGTACAGGCTTACGATAGGTTTAGGGTTAGGGTTACTACATGACGATCTGTGTAAAAACAGGGCGGGCCTTTACATTTATTTCAAAACCTGTCCTCACAGCTCTCCAGCATCTCAATGCCATCCATGGCAGATTCCCCATATTAGCAAGTCTTTTACTTAAATAGACGTCTACATAGGTATCATATATAATCAAATCAGTGGTTAGGTTATATTTGTCAAAATAAACCAAAAGACAAAAAGATGAAAAAGATTTTGAAGCTGCCAACTCATATATAGTTAAACTAGCATTTGCACCAGAAGCTGCAAAGGAAAGGCTGTAAGTATTTCCAATGACATTTGCATATTTGTTAGGATTTTACACAAGTTTGTGCCAAAGCAGTTTCCAAGGCTTATGACAACCGTTTTGTATCTTACTAATACACTTGGATTTCAATTCATAAAAATCTAACTTCTTGATTTGAGATAATCATCAGAACTTAGTTGGTTTGCATGAAATCTAGTCTTCTACCAAATACAGATATTGGTAGATAAGAGGGCATATGACCTATCCTTGTTAATGGGAGGATACTCAAATATACAGCCATGTCCGTTGTGACCCTTATGGATCTTTCTTTTGTTTTCCTCTGTGTATATTGTCTTCAGCAAATACAGATATTGGTAGATAAGAGGGCATATGACCTATCCTTGTTAATGGTAAGATACTCAAATATACAGCCATGTCCGTTGTGACCCTTATGAATCTTTCTTTTGTTTTATTCTGTGTATATAGTCTTCAGAAAACACAGATATTGGTAGATAAGAGGGCATATGACCTATCCTTGTTAATGGGAGGATACTCAAATATTCAGCGATGTCCATTGTGACCCTTATGGATCTTTCTTTTGATTTCTTCTGTGTATATAATCGACACTCTCATGGAGCATGAGCATTTTGAATTGTATTGAGTAAACATTTTAAGGTGCACTTATTTCAAGACCTGGGAGATGATGGGGAGTTTTGAACTCAATACGGTCATCATTAGGCCCTCTCTACATGTTCTCCTCTATGACAACTTTTTCAATCAATTGAAACCAAGCAAAATAGATTGCAAGCCAGAAGCATCTTTAATCCTATCTTGTAGTCTGAAATACGTTATAGAATGTGTTCCCCTTTGCCATTCATTTATCTCAATATTTAAATTACACATCATGATTTATCAAATTGAAAATCATGCTGAACAATGCAAGCTATAAAATTCATCCCATTCATATGTAGTACATAACAAAACAAAATCACCTCTGGAAGCAAGATAATTACAACTTGATGCCACATCATATTCTTCAAGACCTATTTTTCGTGTACAGGAAGTGGATCATTAATCCAAATAATTAAACCCTGCCTGAGGCACCTTACTAAACATATATCATATCTATAGTGGGCACACTGCGCCAACGTCCAACTTCTGACTATGGGACATCTTATTGTATCACATTCAAACATTACTTCTTTGTCTGGATTACAATAATATATACCCATGATATGTATCTCTATACTGCAGAATCCAGATAAAGGTGTCGATCAAGATATACCGTGGTGTTTGGAGCTTTGTGAGACTCTAGAAAACTTGGGCCCTTGCTCTGTTTTGGTTGTTATCTCAGAAGTCATGTTTCCCACATATCGACAAATAGAAATTAGACAAAAGTTGATAACAAGCATTGAGGACCAGAGCATGCTCTTCATCTGAATTTATGGATAACTAGTACCTGTATTCTTTCAGATGTTGCCTTAGACCAATTTTTCGCTGGGTGCCCTCCTCTGCATCCTGGCGAGTTACTTGTGATTCAACTATCGCAGTGTCCAGTGAAGGCTACCTGATTAACCAAAGGTAAGACGAATATCAAAGTCATCCATATGAGAAGCAAATTTTAGGAAACAAAAAGGCCCTTCCGTAATCATTGAAGGACTACAAAATATCTACCATCAATGAAAGACAGGGCAAGTTTTTGCAATTCAACCAAATACCCACAAATCTCAGTTTCAGGACCGTTATTCTCAAACGGAAGGTCCGTTTAGGGACCATGTAAAGAGAAGGTAGTTTAAAAGTTTACGAGAAAGCTATATTGGTATCTTTAATCTCCCTTGATGATCTTCGGGTCTTTTATGAATGAGTCTGATCTGTGAGATCCTCTGCCAGAAAGTGTGCTTGAGCCTTTACTGGAACTAATGCCATGATCTGATGTTTCTCTGCTAGTAGAGATGCCATTGTATAACCTTCTGAGTTTGTTGGTCTCTTTTAACCCTTTGGATGGAGGTTTCATGGAATTATTTTTGGGTGGCTGATTCTTTAAAGACTTGATCTTTCTGGGGTTGCATTTGGTTCGAGTTCCACCACTTTCCTCTTGATTTGATCTCTCACATAAATATGACTTTGAGCTTCTGTAGACAGCAACAAAATCTTCAAAACTCCATAACTATTAATAATAGTTTAGAGAGGCCTTTGTAGCCTTCTCATTGCTTCGTTTAAGCCATTTGATAGTAGCTTCATTTGTGATTCTGCAAATCACCTAAATTTAATGAGTCGCTCAATGTTTATTAATTTTCCTAGAAAGGCATTTGGAACCTAAACAAAGTAATATATGTGATTTTGGAAGCTTTATGGTTGGCAAACCAAATTGGCCAATTGGACTTCCTACTTCTACTAATTTTTTCAGCTAGAATACATGCCCGATAATCCACGCTTTGTTTATCCCTCAGCATCTGCAACTACTGTTGGTTATAGAACGATGGTCTGAGTATTATGAAATATATGAGAAAATAAATTGCACTGAATAATGAATTTGGTTTTACAGGGCAATTAAATACTCATTCTATCCATAATAAAATGGGCCTCAGTTAAAATCTTAGCAAATGACTCATACAGAGGACTCTGAGTCCTCATCACAGCCCACCTCTCCATGAAATCCATGGACTATTCACAGTTTCGCATAAGAAAAACCCCTGCATTGTTTCCCAACTAACTCCTTTTCTTATAAACATTTTGCTCCCATCCATGGACTATTAAATTGTAGTCCTTGTACTTGTCCAATGGGAGCTCAAATTCCATGTCCGTGATCACAGCATCTGAGTCCATCCGCCATATCCACTCAGCTTCAGGGTGAGCCACCATGGCTGCCCTAATCAAAGGAATTTTGGCCCAGAACGTGAACATTTTTTGATTAAGGAGGATTTGATTTTACAGGGCGATTAAATAATCATTCTATCCATGATAAATTGGGCCTCTCTCTAGTATCTTTATGGAGTTATTTATGCTAAATAGTAGCTAAAATCTAATCTAGAATGAATAGATGCCATCGTTTACTACTACAGAGAGAAATTTTATGAATCAAAATGAATTGGACTATAAATCTATTAATCGAATTGAATTGGACTAACAGCTACAGATTGATGCTGAGGCCTCCGAAATCCGTAAATCCTGACCACCTGATCATCAGCAAAATCCAGAGATCTCTCCATACCATTCCAACAATCTTATGCCTTGTATATGGGGTTATGGTTCCCACTACAGGGTTGACACCTAGTGAAGTGAGTCACAAATGGCCTCCTCTCTAAAAGCCCAGCCCAAATTTCCTTCAAATAATTCTCTTGCTTCTTTGCATACAGTCTGGCACTTTTCTCAGCATATCTGCGCCTCAGCTCTGTATGTTTGGCATCCATGGCATCATATATCTTACATTCTCAAAATTCCCAACAATGTCCAACCAATAAAACTGAAAAAAATAGTCATTCTCAATATAAATCATGCTAGTCTATTTCTTCTTCTCTTTGATCATAAGATAAATGCTGGTCATCTCTTCTTCTCTTTGATCATAAGATAAATACGTGCAAACTAGTTATCAGATTTATTTAGAGCTCTTTCAGGTAGCACATTAGTTAAAATCTTAGCAAAGGACTCATACAGAGGACTCTGAGGTCCCATCACAGCCCACCTCTCAATGAAATCCATGGACCATTCACAGTTTCACATAATAAAAACCCCTGCATTGATATCCAACCAACTCCTTTTCTTATAAACATTTTGCTCCCATCCATGGACTATTAAATTGTAGTCCTTGTACTTGTCCAATGGGTGCTCAAATTCCATGTCTGTGATCACAGCATGCTAAAAAGTAGCTAAAATCTAATCTAAAATGAATAGATGCCATAGTTTACTACTACAGAGAGGAATTTTATGAATCGAAATGAATTGGACTATAAATCTATTAATCGAATTGAATCGGACTAACAGCTACAAATTGATGTTGAGGCCTCCGAAATCCATAAATCCTGAGCACCTTGTCAACTGCAAAATCTAGAGACCTCTGCATACCATTCCAACAATCTTCTGCCTTGTATATGGGGTTATAGTTCCCACTATAGGGCTGACACCTAGTGAAGTGAGCCACAAATGGCCTCCTCTCTAAAATCCCAGCCCAAATTTCCTTCAAATAACGCACTCGCTTCTCTGCATACAGTCTGGCACTTTTCTCAGCATATCTACGCCTCAGCTCTAGATGTTTGGCATCCATGGCATCATATATCTTACATTCTCGAAATTCCCAACAATGTCCAACCAATAAAACTGAAAAAAATAGTGATTCTCAATATAAATCATGCTGGTCCATTTCTTCTTCTCTTTGATCATAGGATAAATGCTGGTCCATTTTTCTTCTCTTTGATCATAAGATAAATAAGTGCAGACCTGTCATCAGATTTAGTTAGAGCTCTGTCAGGCAGCACATCAGTTAAAATCTTAGCAAAGGACTCATACAGAGGACTCTGAGGCCCCATCACAGCCCACCTCTCCATGAAATCCATGGACCATTCACAGTTTCGCATAAGAAAAACCCCTGAATTGATATCCAACCAGCTCCTTTTCTTATAAACATTTTGCTCCCATCCATGGACTATTAAATTGTAGTCCTTGTACTTGTCCAGTGGGTGCTCAAATTCCATGTCTGTGATCACAGTATCGGAGTCCATCCACCATATCCACTCAGCTTCAGGGTGAGCCACCATGGCTGCCCTAATCAAAGGAATTTTGGCCCAGAACGTGAACATTTTCTCTTTAACGAGGATTTGGTTTTACAGGGCGATTAAATACTCATTCTATCCATAATAAAATGGGCCTCTCTCTAGTATCTTTATGGAGTTATTTATGCTAAAAAGTAGCTAAAATCTAATCTAAAATGCACCCTGGAGAGTTACTTGTGATTTAACTGTCGCAGTGTCTAGTGAAGGCTACCTGATTAACCAAAGGTAAAACGATTATCAAAGTCATCCATATGAGAAGCAAATTTTAGGAAACAAAAAGGCCCTTCCGTAATCATTGAAGGACTACAAAATATCTACCATCAATGAAAAACAGGGCAAGTTTTTGCAATTCAACCAAATGCCCACAAATCTCAGTTTCAGGACCGTTATTCTCAAACGGAAGGTCCTTTTAGGGACCATGTAAAGAGAAGGCAGTGTAAAAGTTTACGAGAAAGCTATATTGGTATCTTTCATCTCCCTTGATGATCTTCGGGTCTTCTCTGAATGAGTCTGATCTGTGAGATCCTCTGCCAGAAAGTGTGCTTGAGCCTTTACTGGAACTAATGCCATGATCTGATGTTTCTCTGCTAGTAGAGATGCCATTGTATAACCTTCTAAGTTTGCTGGTCTCTTTTAACCCTTTGGATGGAGGTTTCATGGAATTATTTTTGGGTTGTTGCTTCTCTAAAGACTTGATCTTTCTGGGGTTGCATTTGGTTCGAGTTCCACCACTTTCCTCTTGATTTGATCTCTCACATAAATATGACTTTGAGCTTCTGTAGACAGCAACAAAATCTTCAAAACTCCATAACTATTAATAATAGTTTAGAGAGGCCTTTGTAGCCTTCTCATTGCTTCGTTTAAGCCATTTGATAGTAGCTTCATTTGTGCTTCTGCAAATCACCTAAATTTAATGACTCGCTCAATGTTTATTAATTTTCCTGGAAAGGTATTTGGAACCTAAACAAAGTAATACATGTGATTTTGGAAGCTTTATGGTTGGCAAACCAAATTGGCCAATTGGACTTCCTACTTCTATTAATTTTTTCAGCTAGAATACATGCCCGATAATCCACGCTTTGTTTATCCCTCAGCATCTGCAACTACTATTGGTTACAGAACAACGGTCTGAGTATTATGAAATATATGAGAAAATAAATTGCACTGAATAATGAATTTGGTTTTACAGGGCGATTAAATACTCATTCTATCCATAACAAAATGGGCCTCATTTAAAATCTTAGCAAATGACTCATACAGAGGACTCTGAGTCCACATCACAGCCCACCTCTCCATGAAATCCATGGACCATTCACAGTTTCGCACAAGAAAAACCCCTGCATTGATTCCCAACTAACTCCTTTTCTTATAAACATTTTGCTCCCATCCATGGACTATTAAATTGTAATCCTTGTACTTGTCCAATGGGTGCTCAAATTCCATGTCCATGATCACAGCATCTGAGTCCATCCGCCATATCCACTCAGCTTCAGGGTGAGCCACCATGGCTTCCCTAATCAAAGGAATTTTGGCCCAGAACGTGAACATTTTTTTATTAAGGAGGATTTGGTTTTACAGGGTGATTAAATACTCATTCTATCCATGATAAACTGGGCCTCTCTCTAGTATCTTTATGGAGTTATTTATGCTAAATAGTAGCTAAAATCTAATCTAAAATGAATAGATGCCATCATTTACTACTACAGAGAGAAATTTTATGAATCGAAATGGATTGGACTATAAATCTATTAATCGAATTGAATTGGACTAACAGCTACAAATTGATGCTGAGGCCTCCGAAATACATAAATCCTGACCACCTGATCATCTGCAAAATCCAGAGATCTCTCCACACCATTCCAACAATCTTATGCCTTATATATGGGGTTATGGTTCCCATTGCAAGGTTGACACCCAGTGAAGTGAGTCACAAATGGCCTCCTCTCTAAAAGCCCAGCCCAAATTTCCTTCAAATAATGCTCTCGCTTCTCTGCATACAGTCTGGCACTTTTCTCAGCATATTTGCGCCTCAGCTCTGTATGTTTGGCATCCATGGCATGATATATCTTACATTCTAAAAAATCCCAACAATGTCCAACCAATAAAACTGAAAAAAATAGTCATTCTCAATATAAATCATGCTGGTCCATTTCTTCTTCTCTTTGATCATAAGATAAATGCTGGTCATTTCTTCTTCTCTTTGATCATAAGATAAATAAGTGCAGACTAGTCATCAGATTTAGTTAAAGCTCCGTCAGGCAGCACATCAATTAAAATCTTAGCAAAGGACTCATACAAAGGACTCTGAGGTCCCATCACAGCCCACCTCTCCATGAAATCCATGGACCATTCACAGTTTGGCATAATAAAAACCCCTGCATTGATATCCAACCAGCTCCTTTTCTTATAAACATTTTGCTCCCATCCTTGGACTATTAAATTGTAGTCCTTGTACTTGTCCAATGGGTGCTCAAATTCCATGTCTGTGATCACAACATGCTAAAAAGTAGCTAATGGGTGCTCAAATAACGCACTCGCTTCTCTGCATACAGTCTGGCACTTTTCTCAGCATATCTATGCCTCAGCTCTAGATGTTTGGCATCCATGGCATCATATATCTTACATTCTCGAAATTCCCAACAATGTCCAACCAATAAAAGAGAAAAAAATAGTCATTCTCAATATAAATCATGCTGGTCCATTTCTTCTTCTCTTTGATCATAAGATAAATGCTGGTCCATTTCTTCTTCTCTTTGATCATAAGATAAATAAGTGCAGACCTGTCATCAGATTTAGTTAGAGCTTTGTCAGGCAGCAGATCAGTTAAAATCTTAGCAAAGGACTCATACAGAGGACTCTGAGGCCCCATCACAGCCCACCTCTCCATGAAATCCATGGACCATTCACAGTTTCGCATAAGAAAAACCCCTGCATTGATATCCAACCAGCTCATTTTCTTGTAAACATTTTGCTCCCATCCATGGACTATTAAATTGTAGTCCTTGTACTTGTCCAATGGGTGCTCAAATTTCATGTCTGTGATCACAGCATCGGAGTCCATCCACCATATCCACTCAGCTTCAGGGTGAGCCACCATGGCTGCCCTAATCAAGGGAATTTTGGCCCAGAACGTGAACATTTTCTGATTAATGAGGATTTGGTTTTGCAGGGCGATTAAATACTCATTCTATCCATAATAAAATGGGTCTCTCTCTAGTATCTTTATGGAGTTATTTATGCTAAAAAGTAGCTAAAATCTATTCTAAAATGAATAGATGCCATAGTTTACTACTAGAGAGAGGAATTTTATGAATCGAAATGAATTGGACTATAAATCTATTAATCGAATTGAATCGGACTGCAAACCCTTACCATTCCAACAATATTCTGCCTTGCATATGGGGTTATGGTTCCCACTGTAGGGCTGACACCCAGTGAAGTGAGTTAGAAATGGCCTCCTCTCTAAAAGCCCAGCCCAAATTTCCTTCAAATAATTCTCTCGCTTCTCTGCATACATATTACAGTCTGGCACTTTTCTCAGCATATCTACGCCTCAGCTCTGGATGTTTGGCATGCATGGCATCATATATCTTACTTACATTCTCAAAATTCCCAACAATGTCCAACCAATAATACTGAAAAAAATAGCCAGTCTCAATATAAATCATGCTGGTCCATTTCTTTTTCTCTTTGATCATAAGATAAATAAGTGCAGACTAGCCATCAGATTCAGTGAGAGCTCTCTCAGGCAGCACATTAGTTAAAATCTTAGCAAAGGACTCATACAGAGGACTCTGATCACAGCCCACCTCTCCATGAAATCCATGGACCATTCACAGTTTCGCTTAAGAAAAACCCCTGCATTGATTCCCAACTAGCTCCTCTTCTTATAAACATTTTTCTCCCATCCATGGACTATTAAATTGTAGTCCTTGTACTTGTCCAATGGGTGCACAAATTCCATGTCTCTGCTCACAACATTTGAGTCCATCCACCATATCCACTCAGCTTCAGGGTGAGCCACCATGGCTGCCCTAATCAAAGGAATTTTGGCCCAGAAAGTGAACATTTTCTGATTAAGGAGATTGTGTTGTAAAACATGTCCAAGCCATGGATTCTGTAGTAATCCTGCTTTTTCTTGAATCACCTCAGAAGCAGATGATCCCCAATTGGGTTCTTGCAGGGATAAGGCTGTGAGCCTGTCAATACCAAGATACGAGGCCTGTATAGTTCTTTATATGAGGACGGGTCTGCAACCATTTTTGTCTCTTGAGGTCCCAGTTTTTTACTGTGCTCCCCACAGTGTAACTAAAGTCAAAATCAGCATAGAAATTATCAGAACTTTCCTCCCACTCATCCATTGACGAATACAAGGATTCCTATTCATTCTCATTTATTTCATGTTCATTGCTCTGAAACACCGCGCAAAAACTACTCCGGTGGCTCACCAAAATAAGAGAACCTAGGTCGCACTGTTGAAGGGAGGAGCGAAACAGAGGGAACTTGACCGATACAAGGATTCCTGTTCATTCTCATTTATTTCATGTTCATTGCTCTGAAACACCGTGCAAAAACTACTCCGGTGGCTCAGCAATTTGCCTTTGTTTGAGGTTGTGCACAAAGTGTTTGACGAAATACCTATACTATAATTTGGGCTAAGGCACTGCAATGCATCAAATATCGCTTTTCCCGTTTGAAATCACCACTGTACACAACAGAATTTTGTGTTGCATCTGCCGCGCATACATTTCTATAATACCCAATCCCAGATGGGTAAACAATTACCTATTTTCACAAAAGAAAAAACAGGCTATCTTTCATTATAATAAGAAAAAATAGTTACAATATTCACCCTTCTGAAATCCAAAATGACACAGTACTACAACTGCTGCTCTATGGATAGAGCTCTAATCTGCTTAAGGCTGGGCTTACATGATAAATTTGGGTTTACATTAGCAAAATCTCAATTTTGATAAAAGAAAGACAGAATTACAAAACCTCTCAACTCAATAAAAAACCCGATGAACATCTTTCCTTGTTTATTTCAGCGATGATGATACTCTGTCTCTGCTTTAGAAGGGCAGACAGACAATGCAGTGTATACCATTATATTTGAAACATCCAGAGCTACAAATGGATCCATTAACAAAATAATTGTAGCTTATTTCGCCAGCATGATAGATCTGCCACGTTTCGATAGTAGATCAGCCACCATATTCTGCTCTCTGTAAATGTGGGAGAATGTGATGTGCTTGAAGGACTTCGCCAGATCTCTAATATAGCACATCCAATGGGTAAACAATCACTTACTCTTTCCCAATGGAAGTATATCGTTTTAGAAATGAGTTAGACTTATCAGAAATTTCCTCCCACTCATCCATTGACGAATACAAGGATTCCTGTTCATTCTCATTTATTTCATGTTCATTGCTCTGAAACACCGCGCAAAAACTACTCCGGTGGCTCAGCAAAATAAGAGAACCTAGGTCGCACTGTTGAAGGGAGGAGCAAAACAGAGGGAACTTGACCGATACAAGGATTCCTGTTCATTCTCATTTATTTCATGTTCATTGCTCTGAAACACCGCGCAAAAACTACTCCGATGGCTCAGCAAAATAAGAGAACCTAGGTCGCACTGTTGAAGGGAGGAGCGAAACAGAGGGCAACTACGGTTCAACCCCCAGCCCCTCCGCTCCGCTAACCCTTGGAATAGGCAGCGACATATATTAAGTTTCGAGGGTTCGCTGCAACTGTTATTTTTTAGTTATAACTCTATTTTTGATCGACGGTTTCAAATAGTTTAATCGTCTAACATCAGATCGGATGGATGATAGCAAGACAGGTAAGACAAGAGGGCAATTGATTTCAGAGGGAACGCCTTACGACGTAATAAGAGGGCAATTGATTTCAGAGGGAACGCCTTACGGCGTAATTATGGTATGTTCTATGTTTAGAGTAGTTGATTTCAAATATTTTTATTAGCAACTGTTTAGCAATCACATAAACATAAAGTAAAGTGTAGATAGAACATTAAAAGATCGAAAGAAAACAAGTAAAGACAAGAGACACAAGATGTGGTTGCTAACTAGGGACAAACCCCAATGCGGGGATACAATTCAGAATTCCATTATAAATTTCACTAACCATGTGAGTAGATACCATTGTTACTTCTATTAAAAACACCCAAAGCTTATTATCAAAAAAATTATTATAGGTATATAATTTATTTACTATTACAAGACACATTAAAAAGAACCCAAGTTTACTTAGAGACCTCAACATTTTAAAACAATATTTGATGACATTGTTTAGTGACCCTAGAATCATAACACAACCTCTAGTCACAAAGAAATTCATTTGTCTAGACTCACACACCTACCAACCTTTTGTTGACAACTAGAGGGATAGGAGGTTCATGGATTTTGACTAATTTCCTTGTAATAATATGGAGGTCCCATTATATTTCATTAATAAATTATTAGTTGAGTTTATCTTAGGTCACCATGTTAACTACTTTGACATTGGTGAATCCTAAGAGTGGGTCATGGATCCACACAAGATATTGAAATGCTAGTTGCTAGCTAGTGCCAGGTCCTCATCCTCTTATGTGGAGGTCTAACCCCCTACTCAACATCCTCCCATATAATAAAAAAATAGCTAGACTTAGTGCAACATAGCACATTTAGAACATTATATTGCTGCCAAGAATATTTAGGTGTTGTTGGGGAGGGATTAGGCCTTTAGACCCTATTGTGGATTCTAGAGACAACCTCAAATTGCTAAGGGACCAATGCCTAGAGCATCTATAACTCATGTGTCTCCTGTAGTTCTTCAAAGAATAGAGACATCACTTATAACTTCTCTTACACAGAGTTTAGTTGGTTCAATCATCAAAGAAAGACATAATCCATGATCTATTTATACATTCATATATATGTGTATGATACTCAAAAGCATAAATGATAAATCAAGAAGGCCAAACAACTCAAGGAATTACAAATCAATGACTTTAGCAAGAGCATGACAATGGAAATGAAAGGAGAAAGTAACTCATCATATAGAGCTCGAGATATTGAGAATTATACACTTTTATGAGTTCAGAATGACATGATGAATATGCAGAAGGAATGGGTGCAAAGATTCATGGAGCACAATTAAAGAGTTAGTTTCCAAGGACTCATAGAGGAATTTGTGCTAGTATCTTAATTCAAATGAATCTGTAAGAAAAAAGGAAACATATCTTGCAGATACATAACATGGAATCTCACAAGAACATGAACACTATGAAATTATAAAACAGAGAAGACATGCTCTAATCCTAGAATGAAGGAGTCGCCATGATTTTCATTCATAAACTAAGTGATATATACTTCAAAGAAGCAAAAAATGTTCCCAAAATAACATAGAGTTTTCTTTCCAAAATTCTGAACGTCTTTTCCTTTGTCGAGACCATATATATACAAAGACCTTAAAACATAGGGTGTTAAAGAACTATTCTTTCTTGATCTTTGCCATAATTGAAAAAATCACGTATCAAAATTATGGCATGCGCAAGAGCACAACCCTTCTAATCATCATAAAATGTCTTGCCAAAAACATAGTAAAACATAGAGTAAAAATAATTGGAAAGTGAAATAAAATGCCATAGGTGGCACAATAAGCGTCATCTTTCAAGAATGAAAAGATGATGTTGAGGCCTAGTGAGAAGCAGTTGAAACCCGAGGATGAACCATCTGAGGTAGTGGAGGGTTGGAAAATTGTTGGCATCATTGCCACATGGCTGGAGGAGGTGGAGGGATAGAGTTGAACTCCCTATAATGAAACTTGAGATTGATCACCCCTGCATAATCCAGTTTGTGTTGGAAGGCACCTTTAACCATATTGAGAAGGTGAAATTATTTCTCGAGGAAATTCTCTATCGTTGTTCCTTTAAGGACTGGCATTTTCTTAGGAGTTTCTCTAGTCTTGCTTTTAATCTCGGTCATTTTCTGGGTATATAGCTCCTTTGTGAACAACTCTCAATTTGCCTCCCACACGTTAGGTAACCCGGTGTAGAGCTATAAAAAGGGTCTCTTTAACCTCTAATTACCTCACATTAATATGCCAATCCGGGAGCGTTTTGTTATTTAAAAGAGTGTCTCAGTCTGAGGCTATCATTTGCAAGAGTAATGCTAGTAGTACAATGTTTAGAAATACAAGAGTAAACGGATGCTTGTCTACAACTAAACTACTTCAAAAGAGTAAATCACACACTCAGAAAACTAGGAAACTTATCAGTCAAGGGTTCGGTAGCGATAACCCATCCCTTTGGAAACTGATGGAAAAGGAAATTAGAGAAAAGACCGTGGATCTGGGAGCCAAACAGTAAATGCCAAGGCTCACTACAGCCTTAGATCATCTCCCACACCAAAATAACAAACGCCAGCAAATGGAACGGCAGATAAGAAAATGGAACAACAAATAAGAAATCGAACAACAAGTCTGTAATGGAACAACAATTCTTAAATGGAACAACATCTATGAAATAGAACAACAACTAAGTCTCGTGAGCAGTAACAAACTTAATCTACCAAATCAAATGCATTAATCGTAATCAAACAACAATCTTTCACTCTTAAGGAAGATCGAACAACACACACCAATGGAACAATACTGATTACTGATAAGTTATGGAACAACGCTTAAAAACCATATACGCACACAGCACGCTTAAAGAGTAATCTGATCCAAATATCAATCTCAGTTAGAAGGAATACGACTACATTTCAAAATATAACAACATCGCTCATCAATTCAACAATCGTAAAGAACATAATTCCCAAGATAAATTCTGTAACGTGAATGAACAGGTGCACAACACAAAAGCTTTGTAATGGGATAATAATAGTATTCTGTTAAGACTAGTAATATTCAATGAACTCTGAAAGGAACAGTAATATGATGCAGAGTTAATACGATAGTTCTGTCTATGGAAACCCTAATGAATTAAACATAACAGAGCATGTGATGTAAACTTATAAAGCATATTAGATTACCAAATAACGGTGATAAGCAAACCACGCAGAAGCCAAATCGTAATAATATAGGAGCAAGTGTCCTCCAGGGACGAGCCCTTAGCCTCCAGGGGTACACCGCTTTAGGTTAATCCAGACTCGGAGATGAAGTAATCACCAAGTTTGTATTAATGCATGAAGTAAGATTACAATAAACCAGTTCTTATCGAGACTCGATGATCAAAGTTTTGATCTTTATAGAAATTACATAAAAACATAATCATGTCTAACTCCCTCCCGAGCTAACAATGCTATCCCTTTTATAAGGGTGATGGCGGAGATGTCTAAGTATAAAAATAGATAAAACAGCGATCCCTCAGGATCAAGGATATTGAGGGATTCGCCGAACCGTTAATCCTTAATCATCTCTTTTCTCTCCTGCGCCGAGCTAGTGTTTCCACCTCCTTTTCAGGGCCAATTTTCTTTGATCTACTTAGCCTTGTTTGCATTCGGTCTCCCGTCAAAGGGACAACGGTTATCTCGTCCTTGTCCTTTCCTTTGGAACGACAACTCCTCGTTTGCACTCCTTCCTGCATGAGGAAATGACAATTGTCAGCGTTTTAGTCTTGCATATTAATCTCACATGTTTTGTTATAATTCTTTATCGTTTTCCAAGTTCATGATGAAAAAAGGTTTGCAAGTTCTACTGAAAAGATACTGAAATGATCATCAAAAACATACCTCTTTTAGTACTCCACACACCCCCCTGCTTACCCTGTTTCATGCCCTCATGAAAACTTTGTAGTTGACATGCAAGGTAGTGAGATAATAGGCGGGAGATGGAATCTCATGCGGAGGCCTGCAACCATGATGAGTAACGAGGTAGTCAAAGAAATGGCCTATCGGACCCTCGGGCATCTCATACAGGGCTTGGTATCCGGGTGCAGGGTGCCAAATAATTGGACTCCGGAACCTATATCCTAACGAGGATGGCCCTGCTCTCAAAATGATTTCGCCATAAAGGTGCAAACGATTGGCAGCTAATTTAAAATTTTCATACTTAAACGGTTCCGTGAGCTGGATATTCGGATTAGAGATTTGATACCAAAATTTAGTTGCATCAATGGCAAGGTCTTTGATAGAAAGAAAGTATTCTAATCCCTGTCAAATGAGTGCCTCATGCATGGGTCCTAATGTTTCAATGACACTTGGAGTCTTCATGAGGTTGCTATGTGCTTTCCACAACTGGACTGGGTTCCTAAGCTCAGCCCTTACCCACAAATCTAAGCCGTTTTCTTGCCTCTGGAAAGTATTATAGGCCTTAAGCCATTTAATATAATTAACCCCAAATGAGATGAATGCCTGCAATTGGATGTCTCCAACAAGGGGGCCAGGGTTCAGCTCAGTCTCCTAGTCTAATACAAGGTTATGTAAATAGAACTCACACAGTAGTCTCTGGATTTTTACCCCGTAGTGCTTACAGCAGTCTATAAAATCATTGACAGTGTTAATTTGTATGGGGGCACCTGCTTTAACAGCTTTTATTTTTAATTGCAAATATCGTTCCAATAAGAACAGGGCATAATTTTTGGCAGGGGCCCTACATGCTAAGACATCATTGTATAAAGAACACAAGGTATCCATCTGCTTGATAACAATATCTAGCCTACGAGTTACCTTTGCAACATTCTCTTGTTCCCTCCGCCAACCTTCAAAAGCCTGGCTTTCGGATTGATTGATGTTCCTAAGTTGCTGTTGTAGCTCTTCATACTTTTCGAGAGGGACCGTTTGCTCTCTAAGATTTTCTGCTTCTTGCTGGGCTTGCTTCAACCCTTTTCGCAGGGTTACTGTTTTTGGATCTCTTCTCCATGCAACAGTGGAGGTCAGGAGTTTTACCTGAACTTTCCTATTGCGTTTCTTTGAGTTCAGAACCCTTGTCACTCCTGAAAGTGGTGCCTCCGTCTGAATTTCCTTATCACAGGTCATCATATCATCCATTTCTATTTTAACGTGAATATCAGTATGTTGCTGTTCCTTTTCAAATGGAACAACAGTCTGTTCCTCAACATCATTTGGAACAACAGTTGGGTTTTCGACAGGGTTTTGAACATCAGGACGAATTCTGCTCCTCCGCCCTTTTGCCTTGCAAGGTTTTGCTGAAGTGGTCACCTTTTTCCCTCCTGAAGTCATTTTTACCCTTTGTCTTGCTTTTAGGATCCTAATCTGCTAGTGGAGTTGGACTATTATGTTCAATAATCTTTGTTGTTCCTTTCGCAATTCTTTAATTTCCAAAATTTCGTTAGAAGGAACAGCAGGCTGTTCACTGTGGCCTGGACTGTGACTAGTCCCTGGATCTTCCTTCTGGGGTGCTTCTTCATTGCTCTATTCTGGCTGTTCTGGGGTAGGAACCCTAACTGGTTCTGTCAATTCTTGGGTAACTTCTTTTTCTGCCCCTGCTTCCTCCAGAATTTCTTCTGGTGTCTTCTCGTTAGGAACGGATTGTTCCTGTTTAGTATCTCCTATTGTTTCTTTATCATGAACAAGCCGATTTTCTTCTTCTGCCTCCTTTGCATGTGGTTTTTCAGGTGCATTTTCCTCCTGGGGTTTGTCATGGAGGTCTGATGGACTAGAAGGTTGGCCATATTCGCCCATATTGGCGAAGACTGCGGCCAATTCGTCTTCTCCCACTGGGTCCTGCAATGAGCTACCTTCCTGCTATTCCATTTCCTCCTCCTTCTCAGATCGCTCGGCTTCTGTTTTAGAATGCTCAGCTTCTGTTTCATACTGCTCGACTTCTTCCTCATTTTCTTCTTCCGATTGCTCGGCCTCCTCTTCAGATTTCTCGGCCTCTTCTTTCTCTTCTCCTTCAGATTGCTCGGCCTCTTCTTCTGGCCGTGAGGGTTGCTCATCTTCAATTTCTACTGGCTGGCTGGTGTTTTCCTAGAGCTTTTCCAGCCTCCCTCGTATTCGTGCTAACCGAACCGATTTCCTGCATTTTTCTGGCTGTTCAGGTGTACCGGTGGCATGCTTACGCTTTGCCGATTCCTTGCGTTTTTCTGGACGCCCGGATGTACTAGTGACATGTTTCTGTTTTGCTAATTCTCTGCGCTTTTCTGGACGCTCAGGTGTACTAGTGGCATGCTTACGTTTTGGGGATGATGCTGTCAGCCCCCCATTTATTATTACAATTAGCTCTTCCCAGCTGCTTTGCTGCTGGGTGAGGCTATGACTGACAATTAATCGAATTAACCCATGATGACTAACGAATGAATCTACATGCTGTGCCTCTTTTAAGCTCCGTGCAATGTCATGAGGTAATGAATTCAAAAGTGCAGGTAAATTTACAGAGCATTTATGCTTTAGGACAGTTAAGAGTTTAAGATGTCGTGGTCTTACCACGTCTTTTCTGCCTTCAAAGGTGATGTAGCTTTGAACGGTTCTTGCCAATTCTTCCCAGGGCTCTCCTAACGTTGCTGGCAGAACTCCCTTTCCTTTAATTGCCAGGCTCTAGCCTTCATCCTGGAGATTTCTATAATCTTTTGTAATCTCTCCTTTTTTAACGTCCATACAGGTCCGGTGGCTGGTAGTCCCGAGACTTCTGCGATTATGTCATCGGTGACTGCTATATGTCTCCCCCTCACTGTGGAGTAATTCTCTTACAAATTCTACAGGAATTTAATTGCCACTGTCTTGTTAGACTCCTGCAAGTAGTTGAGATAAGTCAGCCACCCTGCTCTTGCTAAGATTTCCAGGGCAGCAGCGAAGACTGTCAACACCTTCGGTTCCGTCCGGATCACTCTTCCTCCGATGGTTTCACTGTGAATTCTCAATGGAACGGCAGCTCTTCGTGCTATTGAAACGCAGAGAGGGTAATAGATGCAAGACTTGTTTGAAAAAAACAGAGTATACAACATAAATGGCTTATGAACATCAATTCGTGCAGGAAAAATAAAAATAGTATGCCGTCGAGCCATGCCATACCCTAATACACAATTTTCCCGAATAGTAAGCTGACACGTTGTTATAGACATTTTTGTGCCTTGCATCACTGAGCATGAAATGTCAATAATCAAGGGATCCAAAGTCCCTAAACATGTTGTTCCTACCCCTATAGGAACAAGGCCAAGTAACCACAGTAATTGACAAAAGTTCTCCACCTGAAAACACTCAAAAACAAGGCAATTCTGGATCATGTCAACTGCTCCACTGAGCATCTGCGCTGAATGTCAACTGCTCCACTGTCTACCTGCGTTGAATGTCAACTGCAAAGAAGGCTACCTGCACTGGGCGAGTTTGGACATGTGGCAGAGTCATTCCTCAAGGTGTCAATGCCCAGGAAGCTTCCAAAATGACACTTGGATCAGGGAATTTGACTGGTGATGAGTAAGAGGTTCCAAATCTCCAAGTGGAAGCAAGAACCTCCAAGTGGACTCAAGAACTGAAGTGGGAGAGGACACAAGTCAGCTTCATACCAGCCTCAAGCTGACTCATCCTTTCTCCAAAACTCCTATATATAGATCTCTCTCATGAAGTCTAAGGAGGCTGGAATTTAGTATTTGCAAAGAATTGCTGTTGGTTTGTGGCTAGAAATATTGGGTGTGTTATGCTTTGAAAGGATATGAAGAGGGAATTCCATTCTGCTGGGAAGGAGATGCTGGGTTGGAGCCCTATGGGTTGTATCTCTTCCTGAACCCTGTTACTTTCAATAAAGCTATCTTGATTCTTTCCTATATGCTGGTGTATTTTGTATGATTTCATTGGTATATTTGATTTACTTCTAATCCTGAATCATTTATGAATATGTATATTTGCCTTTGTATTGTGTTCTTCTCTTGTTGCAAGTAGCTGTTCTCTTGTCACAGGTAGATATTCTCTTGTGATCTCATGGGATTCAAGTAGCTGTTCTCTTGATCAAGCGAGGAGGCAAGTAGCTGTGGACACACAAAGAGAAAAGGATCTAGTTCGAGGGACAACCGGAAGATAACGGTAAGTCTTCCGATCTCCTCTCTTTCATATTTCATAAAGGAAGAAATCATGATAGCTATATTCGTTTGTTGCTAAGGCGCTGTCACACCTTAGGTGGATAGGATCGTCCTAAATAGGCATTTTTCCCCACAACAAATTGGCGACTCCGCTGGGGAAGAACTTGTTTATTCATTTCATTTGTGTTTCCGTCATTTGTTTACTTCATAGACTTGACAGCAACTCTTGAACTGCATCTTTCCCGGATGCAAAGTAAAAGTTGCTGCTTTGATCCAGTATGTTGGACTTGTCTATGATTTAAACTAGATCCACAAATGATTTGATTGATCCTTGTGATAGTCTTTAGTACCCTATCAAAGCATCCCTCTGTTTATACCTTGCTTGTGTTTCTGATTTGGCCTGAAACAATTGATTTTTGAGCATTTTGTGACCCAGAAACCAAGGGAAACGAGAGTTTCTCTCTTCAGCGCAGGCACTGTGAAGGCAGTCTACATTTCAACGCAGGTCCCGAAGGGGCTACCTGCGCTGAATGTCAAACTGACAGTGTTGGACCTGCACTGAACCAGTGTGGCCTTGTGCAGTTGGGGTTCTTTGTCCTTTTTTGCCCTGTTTTGATCTTTGTTTTTTGCAGCCTTTAACCAAGTATAGGTGCTGGTCTGATAACCCTTTTCTTTGCCTGAATTCCGCCCCAATTTTTGTACAAAAAGATTGTGAATGTTTTTATGTGTTTGTGGCGTCATTTACAGTCTTCCTTTGCATGAGTAAAGTAGTCTTTCTGTAGCCTTTGATTTAGATCTGATTGAAAGTGATATTAGAAGAGAGCTCATTGGCTGTTTGTTTAAATTGATTATAGTTTTACTTTTGCTTATTGGTTTGAATTTGTTCTTTTCAAAGTATCAAAACGAGTCTTTATTTCGAAAATCGCAAAGTGATTGTAATCTCTTCTACCCTTGTTGATTTCGAAGAAAGTGAACTTGTTTATTTTGATCATTCTAAAAGCAAATTCAAAGTTGTACAAAAAGCTTTCTTTGTAGGCATTTATACTAAGAAAGTGAAAACAAACACCTGCATTGTGCATTTTGCATTTGATAAGTTTGCATGTTGGATTTAGGGAAAGTGCATTAGAGTGTGCTGATTGCTCTTTGAGAAAAGATAGTCGCTCTCTTTTCCCTTAGTAGCTAGGATTTTCAAAGTTGAAAGATTGTAAAGCTTGCTTATCATCTTAGACTGCATTTAGGAAGTTGTATCATACATCTCGTGGTGAACCTTGAAAGGCAAACTTTAAAAAGATCAACCTAAAATAAACTGAATGAACCTAACAACGATTTGTAACATAACGCACAACATAGAGGTCTAAGCTAGAGACGTGTTCCGGCGTCGTTAAACATAGTGACTGTCGATCTCGAAGAAGGTGGGTGATTCCTCCTGAGAGTCGGTGGCGCTAATACGGATTGTGCTCCCACGTACCGTCGCGTATATATTGGGAGACCCCTATAGGCATATATCTTTTATCCTTAGGAAGCCGTGTCGGTCGCCCTACTAATCGCAATGCAGTGAACACAGCATTCACGAAGATCGACCACCCGTACCGTAAAACGTATTCTGTGGTTTTGCGAAAGGTTTGGCACACCCTCTGCCTAGATCTCCAGAGCAGTTTCTTTTGGCCTTTTTCAGACTCTATAACAGAAAAAGTCCATCCGAGCATTTGTCACTTCGGGTTCGTTAAAACATCGAAGGAGACTAGAGTCATCTTTAGCTTTTTCTCGACTCTTTAAAACTGAAAAAGCAAGTTGTGTCTAAAAGCGTCGTTAACAATTTATTTTAAACGGAACAATCACCCTTTAATCCTGCGTTGATCTTTAGGTTGAAAAGATGGAGCACACCAACCAAGGAGTTCCCTTGGGTGGAAATCCTAGTCCCTTCTCCTCTTGGGGAGATGTTGGTGCGCCCCACATGGCCACATTGTCGCTTCCAGGATTGACAATTGGCCTACCAGTTTGGCTCTTTTCGACCAATGTCGTTCAAAATGCCACCACTCCTGAACAGTCGAGTCAACAGTTAGATCAGACAAGAGTTGTTTCCCAGCCTTCCACTTCATCTTCCTCCCCTCCTTCCTCTTCGCTTGACGGAACTGGTCGATCAAAAAATCGGGTTCCTAAGGAGAAGAAGGAGAAGAAGAAGAAAGAAAAGAAGAAGAAGGAGCCTAAGGCGACTGGGGGCAAGCAAATGTCATCTAACAAAAATCCACACACCGCACTTGTAAGGCCTAAATCGCCATGCATCATATGCAGGGGAGACCACTTCCATAGAGATTGTCCCTGTATCCCACGGATACTAAGAGACTGGTCCCCCTGTTTGCACAATTCGGGAGCATCGACCTCTGATAGCCATGTCGACTGCTCACCGTCAACTAGTGGGAGTGAAGCTCCAGGACAGAATGGGAAAGTTGAATTTCCTTGCAGACTGTGTGAAGGCGATCACGCCATCCACCATTGTCCCTTCTTAGACGAGGCAAAAATAGTTCTGGAAGATCGTCCGATTTTACGAGCGAATCTTCCTCCTGGATATCAAAGACTCCTGCCAAGTCCCTCACTAGTTGAGAATCCAGCTAAACCATTTAGATGGTCAGCCGAAGCACCTGTCATTGAAGAAGAACCGTCTGGATCCATGCCTAACGAAAGTCAAAAGGTTGATACGACAGTTGACCCGGTTTTGCCTTCAGAGGCTCCATCTTCGAATGACACCATCACAGAGGAGAATACAGACGACACCGTCCAAGTTCTTTTCATCATCACTGACTCTGATGATCAAGGGGGCAATGCCACCATTCCTTTGTCGCAGGAAGGAAGTTCATCAAAGCGCTATCCGGCCGTATATTCGGTCCCACCACCAAGCAACCTAGTTGTGTCCTTTGATTGGAATCAGCTAGGCAGACCCCGGTTGCCAGCCAGTGTACCATTCAGAATTATTTGTCAAATATACAGGATGGTAATGGCTGGCACTATCATTGATGAGGGGGCATCTGTGAGTATCCTTTCCTCTATTGCTTGGAAAGCGCTTGGTTCGCCGGCGCTTTTACCTGAGATGAGAAATCTATCAGGTTTTGATAAAGGAACCAGTCGACCTTTAGGGATCCTCCCCAATGTGCCTATAACATTGAAAGGGAAGACCGTTCAAATGAACGTGATGGTCGTTCAAGGACCCTTGGATTATAACCTACTCCTTGGACGGGACTATATATATTGCATGGGAGCTGTAGTCTCCTCACTCTTTAGAGTAATGTGTTTTCCGCATGAAGGAAGAATGGTCAAGCTCGTGGACCAACTTTCGTTTCCCGGATCACACATCGCAAATAGTCATGTGCCATCCCTAAATGGTCTATTCATGCAAGAAGTATCTCAACCCACGGTCCGTCCTCCTGATGAGCGCGAGTGATCCGGGAGGATATGACTGGAACCCAGGGGGCATGCATCCTGGCCTGCTTCGGCAGGGAAACTTTGGGTATAGGGTAGGTTTCCGCGGGAGAATATGACTAGTCCGTACCCCGTCTGTGGATGGAAGAGGGGTTGTTCTAGAATAAGATTCTTTTGTCAAAGTTACGTGTTTGACAAAGGTCATTCACCCTTGTCTATTTCGGTAGACATTGCCGAGGAAATGTTTTGTTGAAAGAATAACAGAACAATCTTTGGGTAGCTTGAAAGAGGTAGGCCTCTCCCGGTAAAAAGGATGTTTTATCTGCAAATTGAGGGGTAACCTTGAAATCATACTTTATACTTGGGGGCATGCAAACCTTTTTGAGTGCAAGCAAAGAGCGGTTATTTATCTGTTTTTTGGGTTAACCGTTTCCTAACTTACATAAAGAAAGGAGAGTGAGCATAGCTTCGGTAAGGCGCAAGCTCTATAAAAAATGGGATCTTTCATGAGACACTCTTATCTTATGACTGGGTAATCGAGCAGTTTTAGCATAAAGTTCATGCTCGTTAAAAAATAAACGCAAGATCCGAGCAGGTTTAACGCGGTCTTCATGCTCGTTAAAAAATAAATAAAAGCAGTGAGCAATGTTTCCTCCAGAGTTTAAGCTCATTCTTATCTAAAAAATGAACCTATCCCGGTAAATAACCGTTGTGATCGTAAATTTATCAGCCATAAAAGCCTTGGTCGTGTTTGCACCTGCCACCTTGTTGTTGGGAAAAGTATCCAATATGGAATGACCCTATCCCACTCTAAGGGTGATAGTACCTCAGCAACAACCGAATGCAAAGCTATTCAAGATTACTTCTTTATGAGATGTAAGAGAGGGGAGAAAGAGATCCACTAACCGTTGTCTTCCGCTAATGATTGATCCAATCTTCTCTCTTTGCTGCTTGCTCCCAACTCCTTGCTCTTTCACTGGCCCAGCTACACAAAGATCCTGCAAAAGGGCAAGAGAAGGAAACTACAAGAAGCATACATTCATAATTGATTCAAGGATTAGAATAAATCAAATACACAAGCATAACAATTCACCATTGAGACACATGCATATAGAAGAACCTCAAATGCTTTATTAATGGAAGAAGTAAAGTTCTGAGAGTGTTACAACCATAAGAGGCCCAATCCAGCAACACCTCCCAGCATAAAGAAATCTCCTCTTCACCTCCTTCAAGCAAATCACCCAATAGTTCTATACTCAAACCAACAGCACTTCCTTACATTCACAAGATTTCAGCCTCCATAGACCTCATGAGAGAGCTCTATATATAGGAGTTTTGGAGAAAGGATGAGTCAGCTTGAGCTTGGCATGGAGCTGACTAGTGTTCTCTCCCACTTCAGTTATTCTTCAGTTCTTGAGTCCACTTGGAGGTTCTTGCTTCCACTTGGAGATCTAGATCCTCTTACTCATCACAAGGCGAATTCCCTGATCCAAGTGTCATTTTAGAAGCTTCCTGGGCATTGACACATTTAGGAATGATTGTGCCACTTGGCCAAACTCGCCCAGCGCAGGTAGCCTTCATTAGAGTTGACATTCAACGCAGGTACAGAGTGGAGCAGTTGACATTCAGCGCAGATGCTCAGTGGAGCAGTTGACATGATCCAGAATTTGCTTGTTTTTGAGTGTTTTCAGGTGGATAACTGATATTTAGTGTTGTGGTTTGCTGACCTTGTTCCTCTAGGGGTAGGAACAACATGTTTAGGGACTTTGGATCCCTTAGATTATCAACATTTCATGCTTCATGCTGTAAGGCACAAAAATGTCTATAACACACCTCCACTGTCATTTGGCCGATCGTTCACCTCCATATGATTGTTTACCCATTTTGAGGAACAACTGCGAAGAGTGATTTCACCTAGCCATCCTTGTGACACTGCCGTGATTGGAAAATTCCAACTTGTACCTGGAATCAGTTGCTATCCCTGTTTATCACTCGTTCCTCAAAGGACGAGTCTTCTTTAAGCTCTTTTCAACTGACTCGTAAAATATGAAAAGACTGCCGAGTTTTGGCCTTCCAGCTCGTTAAAAGGACAGGAAGAGCTATCCCTCCTCTAGATTTTAATCTTTTTGGACCTGAGGGATTATTGCACAAAAAGATCGAGCGCTTGTTTTGTTCGGCTCGTTAAAGATATCAAAAACTCATCCCTTTTGTATTGTTTTATACTTTTTCGGACTTAAGGGATTAGATGACGAAAAAGGAATTTTGGAGTTAACTTTATGTACCTTTTCAGACTCTCTAAAAATGAAAAGGACCGAGTTATCCTTGTCGTTAGACTCGTTAAAATGATTAAATAGCGACAAACTTGTCTTTAGACGAGAACGAGTTTCCCTATCGCTAGGCTCGTTAAAACATAGCGATGGGCTTGCCCGAAGGGCAGGTTATAGAACAAGCATATGTTATCCTCCTCAAGCTTGACAAAAATAAAGAGGTACTGGTCAGCAATGACTGGGGAAAAATTGGGAAAAATCAAGAAAACTTTGATGGTAGCAGGTCGCTCTTGAACATGACACTTTTCCTCCGTATCACATTCGGGTTGGGTTGTTTCATTCACCGGTCACATCACCATGGTCTTGCCATACCATCCATATTTGGGGTAATGCTACCAATCCATCGCATCAGTGTCGCCATATGTTCAAGAGAAGTCGTTCAGAAAGAGTCAACCGGGTCCCATCCACTGCCATACATTATCCTTCATCCATTCATGACCGCCACCCTGAATCATATGTCACAGATTGTTTTCACCTCCATTAAAATCATTAGCTCTGTTCCGTGTCACTGATGTGGGATTCATTAAGGCCCTCCTTTGACAGATCGCTCCTTGTCGACATCAGCTCATTATCCAAGGAGTTGATCTAGGAACAACCCCTTTAGTACTTTGAAGCTTGCATGCCTCAATGGCAAGTTTCTCACTTCCGGCGACAGGTATACATCAATGACCTTCGACCAGAAGATTTTCCGTGGTGTTCGACGCCAAGTCCTTTATTCACACCACGTGAATTGTACTGTAGTACCTTGAGGGTCACTATCATTATCGGTGATTCCTCTCGCGCTTGTTAACGGTTTACATCATTGACCGGTAATCAAGCAATGTCTTTCCATGTTCGACTTCAGCGCAATTCTCACATGGATCGACTTGTACTTAGAGTGAAGATCGAACGAGTTTGAAGACCCCGGATCTAGTTTCATCCATCCGGGCTACGATATATATTCAGGAAATATAAAGACATTTGACATGTACATCATTGCAGCAGATGATCATCCTACTCAAAGGATGATAATTTCACAAAAATTATCAGTCTACAATCAGACGATCGTCTGTTCCATGTACAAAAATGAATTTATAAAGCTGAGCATGGAAATGCCCGCCTCAGCTAGATCATGAAAGCAGAATGAATCATAATGTATTGTATTGTATTTTAATTACAGGTCTCCTCCCAACAGATGGATGAACTTCGGACCCTCCTGGATAAAGCATTTCACCCGATAAACGGCCTCATACTTTAGGGGGCAACTGTTATAGACATTTTTGTGCCTTGCATCACTGAGCATGAAATGTCAATAATCAAGGGATCCAAAGTCCCTAAACATGTTGTTCCTACCCCTAGAGGAACAAGGCCAAGTAACCACAGCAATTCACAAAAGTTCTCCACCTGAAAACACTCAAAAACAAGGCAATTCTGGATCATGTCAACTGCTCCACTGAGCATCTGCACTGAATGTCAACTGCTCCACTGTCTACCTACGTTGAATGTCAACTGCAAAGAAGGCTACCTGCGCTGGGCGAGTTTGGACATGTGGCAGAGTCATTCCTCAAGGTGTCAATGCCCAGGAAGCTTCCAAAATGGCACTTGGATCAAGGAATTCGACTGGCGATGAGTAAGAGGTTCCAAATCTCCAAGTGGAAGCAAGAACCTCCAAGTTGACTCAAGAACTGAAGTGGGAGAGGACACAACTCAGCTTCATACCAGCCTCAAGCTGACTCATCCTTTCTCCAAAACTCCTATATATAGATCTCTCTCATGAGGTCTAAGGAGGCTGGAATTTAGTATTTGCAAAGAATTGTTGTTGGTTTGTGGCTAGAAATATTGGGTGTGTTATGCTTTGAAAGGAGTTGAAGAGGGAATTCCATTCTGCTGGGAAGGAGATGCTGGGTTGGAGCCCTATGGGTTGTATCTCTTCCTGAACCCTGTTACTTTCAATAAAGTTATCTTGATTCTTTCCTATATGCTGGTGTATTTTGTATGATTTCATTGGTATATTTGATTTACTTCTAATCCTGAATCATTTATGAATATGTATATTTGCCTTTGTATTGTGTTCTTATCTTGTTGCAAGTAGCTGTTCTCTTTTCACAGGTAGCTGTTCTCTTGTGATCTCGTGGGATTCAAGTAGTTGTTCTCTTGATCAAGCGAGGAGGCAAGTAGCTGTGGACACACAAAGAGAAGAGGATCTAGTTCGAGGGACAACCGGAAGATAACGGTAAGTCTGCCAATCTCCTCTCTTTCATATTTCATAAAGGAAGAAATCATGATAGCTATATTCGTTTGTTGCTAAGGCGCTGTCACACCTTAGGTGGATAGGATCGTCCTAAATAGGCATTTTTCCCCAGCGGAGTCGCCAATTTGTTGTGGGGAAAAATGCCTATTTAGGACGATCCTATCCACCTAAGGTGTGACAGTGCCTTAGCAACAAACGAATATAGCTATCATGATTTCTTCCTTTATGAAATATGAAAGAGAGGAGATTGGCAGACTTACCATTATCTTCCGGTTGTCCCTCGAACTAGATCCTCTTCTCTTTGTGTGTCCACAGCTACTTGCCTCCTCGTTTGATCAAGAGAACAGCTACTTGAATCCCACGAGATCACAAGAGAACAGCTACCTGTGACAAGAGAACAGCTACTTGCAACAAGAGAAGAACACAATACAAAGGCAAATATACATATTCATAAATGATTCAGGATTAGAAGTAAATCAAATATACCAATGAAATCATACAAAATACACCAGCATATAGGAAAGAATCAAGATAGCTTTATTGAAAGTAACAGGGTTCAGGAAGAGATACAACCCATAGGGCTCCAACCCAGCATCTCCTTCCCAGCAGAATGGAATTCCCTCTTCAGCTCCTTTCAAAGCATAACACACCCAATATTTCTAGCCACAAACCAACAGCAATTCTTTGCAAATACTAAATTCCAGCCTCCTTAGACCTCATGAGAGAGATCTATATATAGGAGTTTTGGAGAAAGGATGAGTCAGCTTGAGGCTGGTATGAAGCTGACTTGTGTCCTCTCCCACTTCAGTTCTTGAGTCCACTTGGAGGTTCTTGCTTCCACTTGGAGATTTGGAACCTCTTACTCATCACCAGTCGAATTCCCTGATCCAAGTGTCATTTTGGAAGCTTCCTGGGCATTGACACCTTGAGGAATGACTCTGCCACATGTCCAAACTCGCCCAGCACAGGTAGCCTTCTTTGCAGTTGACATTCAATGCAGGTAGACAGTGGAGCAGTTGACATTCAGCGCAGATGCTCAGTGGAGCAGTTGACATGATCCAGAATTGCCTTGTTTTTGAGTGTTTTCAGGTGGAGAACTTTTGTGAATTGCTGTGGTTACTTGGCCTTGTTCCTCTAGGGGTAGGAACAACATGTTTAGGGACTTCGGATCCCTTGATTATTGACATTTCATGCTCAGTGATGCAAGGCACAAAAATGTCTATAACACACGTAATCCAGGTAATAATGAGGTTAACCTCCCCCCCCGCAATGTGATAGGCTATCCCAGCCATCAAATAAAGGAGCAGTGCCCATTCTGAAACAGAGTCATAAAGGAACAACGTATAAAAATATGCCATGTTTAGAAAAATAGCAAATTACCGAAATCGAGGCGTAGAGTTAGATCGTGTATTATGTAGGAGGGTGTTGTGATATGATGCGAGGCTGAGAGGAGAGAACATCTATCGTACTTTCTAAATCTCCTGCAGTCATTTTCAATTACTCTGCCATGATTGGTGATAATAGATTTGCATGCGCTATATAATTCGGGAAATGATATATGATTAATTACTAAGGTGTAAGAAACAAAAGGTTGTTAATAACTCACCTATTGGTGTAAATAATGTGACTCCGATACCATTAACAGTGCTCTGCTACCGACAGGTGTCCATAACCTTGGCAGAGTTGTTTATTTCACCCATGGAACCATGATCCTTTGTGTATACTTACGGAATGTTGTGTAATGTCAAAATGTAGGCCATTATGCTGGCTTGGTGACCAGTTAACCATAATGCCATTCACGAGGAAGGAGTGAAAAGTGGGCAGGCCGGCTCGTGATGAGACCTCCTGTTCCAAGGGTTGTTTATTTGATATGCCTTTTGGACCATATCCCTAGTGTGGTGGCCATAGTGGGAATTCCACTTCACTTTCGTCCTCATGATCATGGTAGGCTGGCTCTTGATGAGACTCCCTATCCTGCATTTGAAAACTTATAACTCATGTTTACTTTTTTTTTTTTTTATAAAGTACTTTCCCTTGTTTATACACAAGGGGTGGTTCAACACTCCTTAAGAGTAGGACTGGTGGAAGAAGTCTTTAACATCTCAATAGGAAGATATAAACCCTTTGCTCTTATTCCTAAATAATAATCAAAGAGGATGAAAAAATGGGTCGTCATGATGAAGATGAACAATCATAGCAGAATTAGTAGAACAATGACAACAACAGATGATAAATAAGTTTGTCCTTCCTTTTGTCCTCTTACCAATGTAGAGCCTTATAAAGATAACGATTTATGATTAGCTGATTTCAGTATGTTGAGGTTTTGTATCCATTGCATAAATGCATAGCTGTATTCTAAAAGACTTGAAAGAACAGGAGCAATAAGCATCCTTAATTTAGATCAGCAAAAGGGACAAGCTGTTTCATAAGGAGAGAAAAAGCATGCAAGTGGTGTTCCTTTTGGAAAAAGGGCCAACAAGAGACCTCAAATAGCAGAAAATGCAAATGTCGTTCCTTTGAAAAAGGAACAACAGAACATTCCAATGTTGTTCCTTTGAAAAAGGAACAGCAAAATAAAAAATATGTTGTTCCTTTGGAAAAGGAACAACAAACACACGGAAATGCCGTTCCTTTTGAAAAAGGAACAACAAAATAAAAAATATGTTGTTCCTTTGGAAAAGGAACAACAAACACACGGAAATGCCGTTCCTTTTGAAAAAGGAACAGCAGGAATAAAAAATGATGTTCCTTTGGAAAAAGGAACAACAAACATGCAAAGATGTGGTTCCTTTGGAAAAGGAACAACGAAAATTGAACATGTTGTTCCTTTGGAAAAGGAACAACAAAACACATAGATATGCCGTTCCTTTGAAAAAGGAACAGCATAAATCGAAATGTTGTTCCTTTAGAAAAGGAATAGTAGAATAGGCAAATGTTGTTCCTTTGGAAAAGGAACAGCAAAAAATCAAGAATGTTGTTCCTTTGGAAAAGGAACAGCAGAAACACACAAATGCCATTCCTTTGGAAAAGGAACGGCAAAAATCGAAAATGTTGTTCCTTTGGAAGAGGAACAGCAAAACACACAAAAATAAAGAAAAAGATCCTAATTACAACAAGATGATGGCTGATCCAACGGAGTTTGCTCTTTTTTTGAAAAAGGAACAGCCGGAAGAAAATGTTGTTCTTTTAAAAAAAAGGAACAGCCGGAAGAAAATGCTGTTCTTTTGAAAAAAAGGAACAGCAAAACATTAATTCAAAAATATGTAAAAAAAAATGATTCAAAAGAAAAAAGAAATTATGTACAAATTACAAAAAGAAATCAATTCCTTAATGAATTACAAGTGAGGAAGACTTCTCTTCCTCCCCCAGAATCTCCATATCAGAGTCTCGGCGTAGCTGCTGGCAAAAGGACTCCTGAGTGAGTGGCTTGTGATAGAGGCAAACTCGGTGGCCATTTGCCTTGAAGGCATATCTAGAACCATCAATATGATTAGAGTAAGGGTCCCATTGTCATGTACCTTCTCGATTTCATATGGTCCCAACCAACGAGTTTGGAGTTTCCAAGGGAAGTCTTAAAACCTAGAGTCGTACAATAGAGCCCAGTCTCCCTCGTGGTAGACTTTGTTTTTAATGAGAGGATCATGCCATTTAGCTCGCTACTGTTGGATCAGGGCAGTATTTTGAAGTGCAGAGAGCCTAATTTCATCCAACTCATTGATCTGTTGCAATCGATTAATCTGTGCCTCGCTTAGATCTAAGCCAACTTCCTGTGCTATTCGTAATGTTTGGATTTCGAATTCTATAGGGAAAATGGGTTGTTTTCCAAACACTAATTGATAAGGTGAGTAACTGGTGGTGCTTCTCCATGTTGTTCTGTAAGCCCAGAGTGCTTCAGGTAGTCTGGTAGCCCAATCTCGTCTATGTGATGCAATGGTTTTCGTTAGAATTGCTTCTATTATTTTATTGTTGCTTTCTACCTGTCCATTCGCCTGTGGGTGGTATGGAGTAGTGATTTTATGCTGGACATGATAGTTGTTGAGTGTTGCAGCTAATCTGTTCCCAGCAAACTGTGGTCCACCGTCTGTAATTATTTCTCTTGGAAGGCCATAACGTACAAATAAATGGAATAGGAACTGTATGACAGAGTCCTCTGTAGCTCTAGGCAATGCTTCTGCTTCAACCCACTTGGTGACATATTCTGTTGCCACCAAAATATATGTTTTCTGATTTGATGATGGGTTGATAGGTCCAACGAAATCAAGAGCCCATCGCTCGAATGGTTTAATGACTAACTGTGGTTTCAGAGGCATCTCATCAGATTGACCAGGACGTCCTGCTCGCTGGTAGCTGTCACAGGCTTGGACAAATTTCTTTGCATCTTTGAAAATCATGGGCCAATAATACCCTGTCTGCAGCACCTTATGTCCAGTTCTGCACTCAGCGAAATGTCTACCACATGGTCCATCATGGCAAGCTTTTAAAATGTCAAAGATTTCATCTTCTCGAACAGATCTCCTGATATGCATGTCTGCCCCTGTGTGAAACAAATAGCCCCCGATCCACGAGAATCGAGCACTCTTCTGAACAATCTGCTTCCGCTCATTAGGGGTTAGGTGTTTTGGTAATTTACCTACTGCGAGGTAATTGGCAACATTAGCATACCAGGGTGTTTGAACAGCAACAACAAACAGATGCTCATCCGGAAATTGATCTTCAACTGCTGTTGCATCAATTGGCTTTGGCATTCTTGAGAGAAAATCGGCTACAGAATTTTCTTTGCCAGGTCGATCCTTGATTGTGATATCAAATTCTTGCAATAAAATCAGTCCTCTAGTTATTTTGCCATTTGTGACAGGCTTATTTGCTAAATATTTTATGGCAGAATGATCTGTGTAAAAGATAACAGGATATCCAGTAATGTAATGTCTAAACTTATTGACAACATGTATTACAGCTAGGAGTTCTTTTTCAGTAACAGTGTAATTTAATTCAACAAGGGATAAATTTTTGCTGATGTAATAAATATCATATGGTTTTTTATCCTCAACCTGCCCAAGGACTGCTCCAATGGCTGTGTTTGAGGCATCAGATGATATCTGGAATGGCAAATCCCAATTTGGTCCTCGAAGGACTAGGGCTGTGGATACGAGCTTCTTCAGATCCTTGAAAGCACGTTCACATTTTTCTGTCCAAAGAAAATCAACGTTACCAGTTAGTGCATATAGAGGTGCAGCAATGTGCGAATAATGTTCTATAAATCGCCTATAATAACCAGAAAATCCAAGAAAACTGCGTACCTCTGTTTGAGTAGTAGGAGTGGGAATAAGAAAAACTATTTGGATTTTGGCTGGGTCTACCTGAATGCCGGCTGCTAAAACATAGTGTCCTAGGATAAGTCCTTCAGTCATCATCATATAAAATTTTTCGTGGCTTAAGCAAACCCTGGTAGCAATGCAACATTGTAGGACTTTTTCTAGGGCGTCCAATGCTGGATCAAAATCATCTCCATATGCTGTAAAGTCATCCATGTATACTTCAAGTCCATCATTTATTAAATCTGCGAAATTACTAAGAATAACCCTTTGGAATGTGGCAGGAGCATTGCATAAGCCAAAAGGTAGAACTCGATAGGCAAATGTTCCCCAAGGACAAGTAAAAGTAGTTTTGTCTTGGTCTTCAGGGGCAATCTGAATCTGATTGTATCCATTGAAGCCATCCAGGAAAGAAAATAATTTCTTTCCTGCTAAAGTGTCTAATACTTTGCCAATGAATGGGAGAGGAAAGTGGTCCTTTTGTGTTGCTTTATTTAGCTCCCTGTAGTCCACATAGATTCTCCATTTCCCATTCTTTTTTGGTACCACCACAAGCGGAGAGACCCATTTACTATCAGAGATAGGATAGATAAAATTGACATCTAAAAGTTTTTGAAGTTCAGCTTTTACCACATCTTTTAGATGAGGATTAAGTCTCCTTTGAGGTTGATGAACAGGTCTGGCATCCTTTTCTATATAAATGTGGTGTGTACATAACTGGGGGTCAATCCCTTTCATATCAGGGTAATCCCATGCAAATGCTTCTTTATATTTTTTTGGCAACTGGATGATCTTCATTTCTTGTTCAGGTGTGAGGTTGGCATTAATATTTAAGGTTTTTCTCGGTTCAATTTCCACAATTTTACTATTTTCAACAGAAGTAACAGGTATTGTTTGATCATGTGTATCTTTCAGAGGATCTTCTTCTAATTCATTATCAAATGCTTCTTCTATCATGTGACACTGTGTGTAGGATCTAGATTCAGTTTGACTAATGAAATTATTAATGGCATCATCTTCTGTTTGGTCTTTAAAATCAAGTGCCTCTTGTATAGTTAATGGAGATACAGGGTGCTTATTAGTTTTGATTATTGTGACACTTGGCTGCGCTAGAGGATATAGAACTAAATTCTTGATATTTGGTCCTTTGGTTATGGTCATATTTCCTTGCCGGCAGCCAATGTAAGCATTGGCAGTGGCAAGCCAAGGTCTACCTAAAATCAGCGAGTGTCCATCAAGTCAGGTTTTGGGATTTATTATTAGGAAATCGGTTGGATATTCCCAGGAATCAACAGAGACCATGACATCATGTAGAGTACCCTCCGGCCTAACCACAGATCGGTCAACCAACTCTAGCAAGGTAGAGGTGGGTTCTACCGATGTAATACCCAGCTTTTGGCAAGTAGTGGTTGTTAAGATATTAATTGCAGCTTCTAGATCAACGAAGGCATTAGACAGGGTCTAACCATAAATTTGGACAATTACAATTGGATTTCCTGGGTCTTCATATTTAATGGGTGTTTCTTTCCCTGATAGTAAGTCAGATAAGTGCCGACTACTTGGACTCTTGGATTATTTGTTATATTCCTCCTTGGTTTCTTTATGCACAATTCTTTGATAGTTTTTGCGTATATGGGGATGTCTTGAATGGCTTGGAGGAATGGAATTTTTATGTACAGGTTTTGTAATTCTCCCAGAATGTCAAAGTTAGGGTATTGTATAGGTCGAGGTATGACTAATCATTCTGGGAACAAAAGAGAGGATGTGGTTTCTTGATTATGAGTTTACTGTTTATTCACATCCTCTTGTTGTGACAGATGTTCTCTGGGTAACTGATCTTCAATCTGAATTGTCTTATCTCCCTCGGTTTTAATGATACCCCCAGATCTTAACTGAAGATCATTGCACTCCTTCAGGTCGGGTCCTATTTCTGGTGATTCTATAATTTGGAGAGATTGGACTGGTCTGTTATTTGGATTTGGGTTGGGTTGGGCTGGGAGTTGTAGTCTCAGATTAGACTGGGGATTTTTTTGTAAGGCTGGCAGTGTAGGTTGAGGGAGCGGAATAGTTCCTACTAGCTGATGCATCGATCTCTGCCAGTTTGTCTGCCAGGCTGAACTTTGTGAAGTAGGGGGAGTCCATTGTGGAGGATATGAGTTACCTTGCCAATATGGTGGAGTATAAGGAAAATTCGGCCAACCAGATTGGCTTGCCTGATTCAGCCACGGATTTGAAGAAGGAAACGACTGTGGTGACCACTTTGGAAACGGGGGTTGGGACTGACTTTGCCACATACTATATTGTTGAGCATTATACTATGGAGGCTGAAAAGAAGAAGTTGGGTCTGGAAACATACCAGATTGTCTCGGCTGCCACTGACGGCGCTAGTTGATAAAATACACTGATTCTAGTTCATCTTCCGCTTCCTTATATACTGCCTTCAATCCAGGAAGTGAGGGGCAGCTCTCCGTAAGGTGATCTTTTGTACAGATGGCGCATGTTTGGACTGTATCCAGTGGACACTCCTTATGACTATGCATTTTCCTGCATCGGGGGCAGAAGATCGTCAAATTCTATTCTGCCTCCATTTCCTTCTGTTTAGCCTGCATAATATCAAATTGTGTAGTTAGTGTCCCTAGAATATCAGTTTTAAAATTTTCCAATAAATTTCCAATTTCTACGCGTGTTACTCCTTCTGTTGAAATTTTATTATCTCTTACAAACTGATCATGTTCTGCCGGCTTTACTCTTGTGCTGCCTCTCGAGCTCCTGATACATAAATCAATAATGTCAGCAAAATTCTCTTGATAAATATCCCCTTTTCCCATGATGTTTAATGTTTCGATCCATTGTTCCTTCATGCCACTTATCAATGTTGTTTTCAACACATTATCAGGTAAAGGTAGTGATGCATAAGGAGATCTTTGCAAATTATACTGGAAATGTTCCACATACTCCTCTAATGTTTCATTCGGTCTAGCTGTCATCTGGAATATTTCATCCTTTAGTTCTCTAGACCTGCAATAATCCTGATATTTTTTTAGGAAAGATTCTTTCATTTGATCCCAGTTATTTATAACCCCACCACCTAATCCCATAAACCATCTTAAAGCAGCCCCTTTTAATGTAGAGGGAAATAATTTCAGTTTCTAGGGGTCGGTGGTGTAATCATATCCCCTGCACAACACATCAAATTCAAATAAAAATGCATCCGGATCTTTTGATGTAAGACCGTGAAATGTAGGGATATGCTGAAGAGGGATTGCTTTCATAGGCGCATTTGCTGCAGAATCCACTATAGGGTATTGTAATGTAGAGGTTTGAGTGTTTGGCTGATTTTGAGCCATAAGGTCGAATATATGCCAATAACCTTCTGGGATATCTAGGAGGGTATTCCTAGGTTGAGAGGGAATGGCTTTGACAGGAATAGTTTTAATAACATTTCCTCTATCTGGGATAATGAGAATGCCTGATGTCTGAGGAGATTGGGTTCCTTCAACAATGATTTTTGCAACACTCCCCTTGTCTGGGCTGTTTAATGGCTGAGTTGTTCCAATAGGAGATCTTGGTTCCTCGGTTTCCCATGTTTCTCCTTCTCCTTCACAAAGATTGCTGAAATTCCCTTCCTGCAATAGTTCTGGAGTAGAATTTCAATTTCTTGAAAGTCCTGCTCTTCAGTTTGACTATGCAACTCAACAAAGGCTACAAATGGTGATCCTGTGGCCTGAAGGGAACTAGTAGGCTGTTTAGAAATGATTTTCCTGGGTCCTACTAATGGCCGAGATTCTGCTTTCTTGTAGATTTCGTCTATGAAGGTCGTTCGGCCAAGGGTCACCGCCCCTTAGCTTTTTCTGGCTTGGGTAGAGGTTTGGTATTTTTTTCTGGTTTTTTCTGCTTAGTCATGCACTCAAATTAACTACTAAATTCTATTCACACAAAGCAACATCAAATCTGTTAGGAAAGAAGACAGAAGAGCAGGGCTTTTATATGCTCTGTACGTAGGTTCTTACCTTCCGTTTTTAAAATCCAACTCTTCCCTAGCAGGTTTGTACACTACTCTGAAAAAATTACAAATGGCTACACTCTTTCCCCGACAACGACGCCAAAATGTAGAGCTATAAAAAGGGTCTCTTTCACCTCTAATTACCTCACATTAATATGTCAATCCGAGAGCGCTTTGTTATTTCAAAGAGTGTCTCAGTCTGAGGCTATCATTTTCCAGAGTAATGCTAGTAGTACAGTGTTCAGAAATACAAGAGTAAATGGATGCTTGTCTACAACTAAACTACTTCAAAAGAGTAAATCACACACTCAGAAAACTAGGCAACTTATCAGTCAAGGGTTCGATAGCGATAACCCATCCCTTTGGAAACTGATGGAAAAGGAAATTAGAGAATAGACCGTGGATCTGGGAGCCAGACAGTAAATGCCAAGGCTCACTACAGCCTTAGATCGTCTCCCACACCAAAATAACAAATGCCAGCAAATGGAACAACAGATAAGAAAATGGAACAAAAAATAAGAAATCGAACAACAAGTCTGTAATGGAACAACAATTCTTAAATGGAACAACAACTAAGTCTCGTGAGCAGTAACAAACTTAATCTACCAAATCAAATGCATTAACCGTAATCAAACAACAATCTTTCACTCTTAAGGCAGATCGAACAACACACACCAATGGAACAGTACTGATTACTGATAAGTTATGGAACAACGCTTAAAAACCATATACGCACACTGCACGCTTAAAGAGTAATCTGATCCAAATATAAATCTTAGTTAGAAGGAATACGACTGCATTTCAAAATAGAACAACATCGCTCATCAATTCAACAATCGTAAAGAACATAATTCCCAAGATAAATTTTGTAACGTGAATGAACAGGTGCACAACACAAAAGCTCTGTAATGGGATAGTAACATTATTCTGTTAAGACTAGTAATATTTAATCAACTATGAAAGGAACAGTAATATGATGCAGAGTTAATACAATAGTTCTGTCTGTGGAAACCTTAATGAATTAAACATAACAGAGCATGTGATGTAAACTTATAAAGCATATCAGATTACCAAATAACGACAATAAGAAAACCACGCAGAAGCCAAATCGTAATAATACAGGAGCAAGTGTCCTCCAGGGTTGGGCCCTTAGCCTCCAGGGGTACACCGCTTTAGGTTAATCTAGACTCAGAGATGAAGTAATCACCAAGTTTGTATTAATGCATGAAGTAAGATTACAATAAACTAGTTCTTATCGAGACTCGATGATCAAAGTTTTGATCTTAACAGAAATTACATAAAAACATAATCATGTCTAACTCCCTCCCGAGCTAACAATGTTGTCCCTTTTATAAGGGTGACGACAGAGATGTCTAAGTATAAAAATAGATAAAACAACGATCCCTCAGGATCAAGGATCCTGAGGGATTCGCTGAACCATTAATCCTTAATCATCTCTTTTCTCTCCTACACCAAGCTGGTGTCTCCACCTCCTTTTCAGGGCCGATTTGCTTTGATCTGCTTAGCATTGTTTGCATTCAGTCTCCCGTTAAAGGGACATAGGTTATCTCGTCCTTGTCCTTTCCTTTGGAACGGCAACTCCTCGTTTGCACTCCTTCCTGCATGAGGAAATGACAATTGTCAGCGTTTTAGTCTTGCATATTAATCTCACATGTTTTGTTATAATTCTTTATCGTTTTCCAAGGTCATGATGCAAAAAGGTTTGCAAGTTCTACTGAAAAGATACTGAAATGATCATCAAAAACATACCTCTTTTAGTACTCCACACCTGGCTTCAAGGAGTTGGTTGTACTTATCATCGAAAGTTGCCACCTCCTTTTCTAGTTTTGCTAAGATTTATTCTTCTTTAGATCTAGCTTCTTCCTTTTAAATAACCTTTGAAACTTCTGCTACTGCCTCCATTCTGTGAGTTATATCAAGTGGCCTTAGCTCCCCAATTGACCTCTTAGTTAGGAGTTGAATGTACTTCTTAGCATACTGAGAGTTGGTGATGCTTGCTTTCTAGCCATTTAGGAGAGAATGGAAACATTTAGCACTCAGCTTCTTTTGATCATGTATCAAGAATATTTATTCCCAACTTTGTTTGATCTTGTCCCAAATCAAATGCCTAGTTTCAATGAGAGATAGATTTCCTTTGAGCTGGGTGTTTAGCTCCTTGTTTTCTTGGGTGGAACTATATAGACCCCTCGTGAGCTTGTCTATATTTCTAATTGAAGCTTGGAGTAGCTTCTCTTTCTGGACTACTTGAACTCTGGCGTCATCTAAATCACTCTAAGCTTTCATTATTCCCCTTCAGATAGCTTAAGATCGGTTAAGGCTTGGGTGAGGCAATCAGTGGGGTTTTGTGGATCTTCAACAATTAATATCGTGTTAGGGTTACTACCTTAAGATATGTGTAAAAATAGGGTGGTCCTTTACATTTATTTCAGAACCTATCCTCACAACTCTCCTGCATCTCAATGCCATGGCAGATTCCCCATATTAGCAAGTCTTTTACGCAAATAGATGTCTACATAGGTATCATATATAATCAAATAAGTGGTTAGCTCATATTTGCCAAAATAAACCAAAAAACAAAAAGATGAAAAATATTTTGAAGCTTCCAACTCATATATATAGTTAAATTACGGAATGTTCTATTCTTAGAGTAGTTTAATTCAAATCTTCTTATTAGCCACTGTTTAGCAATCATATAAACATAAAGTAAAGTGCAGATAGAACATTAAAATATAATAGAAAACAAGCCAAGACAAGAGACACAAGATGTGGCAGCTAGCCGTGGACAAACCCCACTGTCAGGATACAATTCAGAATTCCATCATAACTTTCACTAACCATGTGAGTAGATACCAATTAGCCATCATAACTTTCACTAACCATGTGAGTAGATACCAAAGAGTCATCATAACTTTCACTAACCATGTAAGTAGATACCATTGTCACTTCTATTGAAAACACCCAAAGCTTATTATCAAAAAAATTATTATAGGTATAGAGTTTATTTACTATTACAAGACACATTGAAAAGAACCCCAGTATTCTTAGACACCTCAACATTTTAAAACAATATTTTATGACATTGTTTAGTGACCCTAGAATCATTACACAACATCTAGTCCGAAATAAATTCATTTGCATGGACTCACACACCTACCAACCTTTTGTTGACAGTTAGAGGGATATGAGGTTCATGGATTTTGACTATTTTCCTTGTAATAATATGGAGTACCCTTTGTATTTCATTAATAAATTATTAGTTGAGTTTATCTTCGATCACCATGTTAACTACTTTGACATTGGTGAATCCTAAGAGTGGTTCATGGATCCACACAAGATATTGAAATGCTAGTTGCTACCTAGTGCTAGGTCCTCATCCTCTTACGTGGAGGTATAAACCCCTACTCAACATCCTCCCATATAATAAAAAAATAGTAGACTTAGTGCAACATAGCACATTTAGAACATTATATTTCCGCTAAGGGTATTTAGGTTTTTTTGGGGAGGGATTAGGCCTTTAGGCCCTATTGTGGATTCTAGAGACAACCTCAAATTGCTAAGGAACCAATTCCTAGAACATCTATAACTGATGTGTCTCTTGTATTTCTTCAAAGAATAGAGACATCACCTATACTTTTCTTACACAAAGAGTTTAGTTGGTTCAATCATCAAAGAAAGATATAATCCATGATCTATTTATACATTCATATATATGTGTATGATACTCAGAATCATAAATGATAAATCAAGAAGGCCAAACAACTCAAGGAATTACAAATCAATTACTTTAGCATGAGTATGACAATGGAAATGAAAGGAGAATGTAACTCATCATATAGAGCTCGAGATATTGAGAATTATACAGTTTTCTAAGTTCAGAATGACATGATGAATATGCAAAAGGAATGGATGCAAAGATTCACGGAACACAATTAAAGAGTTATTTTCCAAAGACTCATACAGGAATTTGTGCTAGTATCTTAATTCAAATGAATCTGTAAGAAAGAAGGAAACATATATTGTAGATACATAACGTGGAATCTGACAAGAACATGAACATTATGAAATTATAACAGAGAGAAGAAATGATCTAATCCTGGAGTGAAGGAGTCGCCATGATTTTCAATCATAAACTGAGTGATATATACTTCAAAGAAGCAAAAAACATTCCCAAAATAACATAGAGTTTTCTTTCCAAAATTCTAAACCTGTTTTCCTTTGTCGAGACCATAAATATAAAAAGACCTTAAAGCATAGGGCGTTAAAGAAATATTATTTCTTGATCTTTGCCATAATTGCAAAAATTCACATATCAAAATTACGGCATGCACAAGAGCGCAACGCTTCTAATCATAAAATCTCTTGCCAAAAACATAGTAAAACCTAGAGTAAAAATAATTGGAAAGTGAAATAAAATGCCATAGGTGGCACAATAAGCATTAGCTTTCAAGAATGAAAAGATGATGTTGAGGCCTAGTGAGAAGCCGATGAAAGTTGAGGATGAACCATCTGAGGTAGTGTAGGGTTGGCAAATTGTTCGCATCACTGCCACATGGCTGGAGGAGGTAGAGGGATAGAGTTGAACTTCGTATAATGAAGCTTGAGATTGATCACCCCTGCATAATCCAGTTTATGTGGAAAGGTGTCTTTAACCATCTCGAGAAGGTGAAATTATTTCTCGAGGAAATTCACTATCGTTGTTCCTTTAAGGACTGGCATTTTCTCAAGAGATGCTCTAGTCCTACTTTTAATATCGGTCATTTTCTGGGTATATAGCTCCTCTGTGAACAACTCTCCATTTGCCTCCCACAAGTTAGGTAACCCAGCTTCAAGGAGTTGGTTGTACTTATCATCAAAAGTTGCAACCTCCTTTTCTAGTTTTACTAAGATTTATTCTTCTTTAGCTCTAGCTTCTTCCTTTCAAAGAAGCTTTGAAATTTATGCCACTACCTCCATTATGTGAGCTATATCAAGTGGACTTAGCTCCCCAATTAACCTCTTAGTTAGGAGTTGAATGTAATTCTTAGCATACTGAGAGTTGGTGATACTTTCCTTCTTGCTATTTAGGAGAGAATGGGAACATCTGGCACTTAGCTTCTTTTGATCACATATCAAGGATATTTATTCCCAACTTTGGTTGATCTTGTCCCAAATCAATTGCCTAGTTTCAATGAGAGATAGATTTCCTTTGATTTGGGTCTCTAGCTCCTTGTTTTCTTGAGTGGAACTATGTAGATCCCTCGTGAGCTTGTCTATATTTGTAATCGAAGCTTGGAGTAGCTTCTCTTTCTGGGCTACTTGAACTCTGGTGTCATCTAAATCACTTCGAGCTTTCATTATTCCCCTTCAAATAGCTTAAGCTCGGTTAAGGTCTCGGTGAGGCAATCAGTGGGGTTTTGATGATCCTTAGTAATTAATACTGTGCAGATAGGAGAAGTGATTCTATTCTCCAAATATGTTACTATCATCTCTAAAGTAGTAACTGTATTTCTGCTTTTGGTCAGCTCCTGACTTAAAGCCTCCTTCTCCTTTTCTCTCTGAATCAACTCGAGGGTCTGAATGTGTTGGTCCCTAGGCATATTTAATTGTCATCTCAACTCCATATTCTCTTTCTGAGTGGCCTGTAAGATAGCTGCCACTACTGCCTTATCCTCAGGGTCCATCCCCATCTTTATGATCAATTCTTTATATACTTCTTTCTGCTGAAAAATAGCATGAGCCTTCATCTTCTCTCCCTTAACCTTTTCAAATATTTTCTCTATATAAACTTGAGCACGGTCAATAGTCATCTGGTGCTTGTTGATGTTGTTGTACAACATCTCTCCCACCTGCCTGTGTAAATTTATTGTGTCTGCTATAGGGACACTAGTCAGATCCAGAGACACATCCAAATCCTATTACTAGGAGCCAGAAGGCACGGTTTGGATGGATGGATGCTTCAATCTTATTTTCGTCTCCTCTTTCTGCACATCCATTGTAGCTAGCACTCTGGTGTGTTGAGGAGTATCCTCGATGCCATTTCTTGGTGAAAATTTTCTTTTTCTCTCCTATTTCTCACTTGGATGGCCTTACCCTATGACCAACCTGTTCCTACAGCATAAAGGTTTTCCTTGGATTTTGGGACAACTACCTCAATCAAGGATGTTTATGAAGCAACTGGTCATATTTCCAGGTTGACCTGAAAACATGGGCTATCACACACTTATGTTCCAAACTAGACACCTTGTTCTTCCTCCTCCTATTCATGTTTCTATTCCAACCCTTGACATTTTTCCCTTTTATGAACCAGTCCTTCTTCCATGTCAGATATCACTGAAGTGTCAACAGTCCTATTTTGTGATTTGTCTGTGCTGACTGGGGATTCGGTTTCCATTTATGTATTAAGAGACTAGGAAACAAAGTTAGCTTTCCACTCAACCTCAAGCTTAGGATCATGCACATAAATTGAGGCTTCAACATTTTCCCTTATTTTAGCAAGGATGCCTTGGGGATCGTAATGCCAGATTTGTCCTTTCTCAAACTCCATGGCTTCAAGCAAGGCCTCAACAATTTTGAAGGCTTGCTTCGTACTTATCACAAAAGGACCTACCAACTCTCCCATTTTAAAAATGTAACATTTCTTTGCCAGCACAAAGTGGAGTAGGTCTACATTGAGGATTTTCTTGATGAACGCGAGAGGAGATATCCTCATTAGAAGAAACAGTGGCAGATGATATGGAGGGAGTTCACATCTATAAACCTAAATTTCGGTGCAATCTTCATAGAGGTACTAGTCTCCAATGACAACTTCCTTGTTGAGTTGGAGGAGCTCCTTTTGCTTTTGGAATATTCTGGGAGGTAGGACCCCATGGATTTTTCGGTAAGTAATGGCCACAAAAGATGAGATGAAATGAGAATACCCACCCAAACCAAGTCTCTTCCTTACTGAGATATTACAGTTAAAGATTGAATTTACCTCTTTATTGGGGGTAAACACATCCAAGTGAAGACATTGAAATTCCTCGATGTGGCCATAGAGGAACAACTGAAACAACAATGAATAGTAGCAAAAGAAGGAGGGGACTCTCAAATAATTGAATTGGAAGTAGATGGAAGCTGAAAGATATTTTGGGATGTTTAGCTGACACCTAGGCTTCTTCATCTTATTTGAACATCCCATAGGAGCCCTTATTATTTTCAGGGTGGTATATTCACCAATATATAAGAAAATGTGGCTAAAATAGGCTGAAAATAGGTCTAGAGTCAATGGAAATTAAGTATTTGAGGGTAGGATTTTGACCTCTAGAGTGAGGACTTGCTCCAAGAACGATTGTTGCGCTCAAACTGGGAGTGCTACAACATAATTGGCTAGGGCTATATCAATTAGTGTGTACATAGTAGGGGATATAGGGAAATTCATATCTGTTTGGATTAAGAGAGGGGTTATCTCGAGGATTACAACCCCTAAAGTAGAAACGAAGAAAGTTCCCTCCTTTTGATGAGAGTCGGCCAGCCAAGTTACAAGCTCAGGGGGGTGATGGATTTGAGGGGAAATCTCATAGTACAACCTAGAATTCACAACCTTAGAAGGGTCCTCATTCCTCACATGCTCGACGAATAATTGATAACAGAGGTCTGCGAGTGAAAAGGGATAGACCAGGTCATCTATATGCGTTTTTGTGTCCGTTAAAGGCCCGAGACCTGTGCTTTTGACCTCATGGGTGTTGGGGGTTGCAGGTGCCATATGCTTCATCCGTCTGAATAAAACAAAAGCAACAAAAAATGAGGTTAGGGTGTCGGGTTACCTCGAGCCCACATAGAGGAATGTAAACGACTTGGTAAGGCATCCTTGACCTTTAGGAGTGTGCACTGGGAGGAGCCTTGTGCTACTATGCCAGTGAGAGGTTCTTTGACTAGGGAAAAAATATCACCATTGGGTTGTAGCTTAAGGGTTTTACGGGATTTACGCAAAGGACCGGGATAAATTACCGAGTGATAGGAGACGAACTTAGGCATGAGATACACGTGATAGTTGAAGAATGGCTTGGGGTGACAAAGGGTGAGCTTATGCGTAGGGACAAGTTATTCATGACTTTATCAATTTCTTACCAATTTACCTTTTAACATGATACGTGATACATGATGCCTTCCGCTTTGCTAACCCAATAGGATAAGGCCACCTTTCGGGTGGTCCTCACCTTGTTACGGTGAGATGTGCTATGGATCAGAAGCATCCTTCGTCAAGTATCAGAATGAATCGTGGTTGTCGAATGAGAACTGATGTTTCAATGTTGGGGGTCTGTGCCTTTGTTAACCCCCTTGTATATATGTCGTCGGAGTTGAGGTTATGTGCTAATAGATTAGGATGGAAGACGACTTGAGATCTAAGTTGCATGGTTAATAAACATTGATCAAACGTTTGAACCGTTATTCTAAAACTTTAAATTCGCTAAATTTCCTTGCACAATTTTTTCTCTCGTGGACCCGATATACAAAATACTTTGAGGTTAAAATATATGGAACAACTTTCTTTCGCCACCTTTTAGGTTTACATCTCATCTCTCTCCTTGGAAGGGAACTTTTGGGCGTGATGGAGATAACATTAGCTCCAATTGAGGACAAGGCATTGGATTTCATTGCATTGAGAACCTGTAATCTAGTAAATTCCTTTTTTTGGCATGGAGTTTTATTCAATAAACAATTTTTTTAATGAAAGCGAATATTTAAAAACTTGAAACACCATAACATATTTACATGTACACACCGGTATTTACAATGTGTGAGAGAGGAGTACCTTCAATTCTAAAAATAGAGTTTGAGGAACTGACCATTTACTAGTAGTTCCAGCGAGTCTCCTTCCAAATTTCTGAGTAGGTATGTGTTCTTTCCGTTCTCTTCAGATATTTTGAAAGGAACGAACCACAATGGATCAAATTTCCCATGCTTTCCTTTATCCTCCCTTCTCACATCCCATCGTAGAACCAAGTCACCTAACTGTAAAGTTTTGTCTTTGGTCTTATAGTTGAACAAAGACTTCATATTTAGCTGGTAGTTTTCCAATTTTGTCCTTGCCTATTCTTTTCTCTTGTGAAGTTCAACCAGTTGATTTATCCTTTGAGTCATAGCATTCGGTTCCTCTTCTTCTTCCTGGAACAAATTTGAAACTGGCATTTCCAATTGGATTGGGAAGATTCCTACCTTACGATATACCAACTCAAAGGGTGACTTTCAAGTGGACCATTTAGGAGTCACTCTGTTAGTCGAGAGAGCAAAGTTTAGCTAAGTATCCCAGTTTCTTTGATTTTCTGTAATGGTTTTCTTCAACACTCTTACCACTGTTTTATTTTAGGACTCAACTAACCCATTCCCTTGAGGATAGTATGTAGTGGAATGTCTAAGTATGATATCAAACTTTTGATAGAAAATGATCAATTTGGTGGACTTAAAGACCTGGGCATTGTATGTAATGATCTTAGTAGGGCAACCAAAATGAGAGAAGATTTCTTCCTCAAAAAACATAATCAATGTGGACTGAGTAACATTTTTGGCTGGGCTGGCCTCCACCCACTTCATGAAATAGTCAGTGGCTGTTAATATCCATTTATGCTAGCCATAGGAGGGCAGGTTTATCTCACCTATGAAATCTATCCCCCATTGTCTAAAAGGATCTTCCACATGTATCAGGATCAGAGGGAGAGGGGCTAGATTTATCTTTTCAATGAAGAATTCACATTTCTGACATGCCCGGAACTGAGAATGAACTTATCCAAAGAGTGTGGGCCAGTATAATCTAGTTTACAGGATCTTGTGAGCAGCGGTTTGCCAACTGCAATTGTTAGGTCCCTATACTACTAGTGTAACCCCTTATTTTTATTATTAAAACCCCCTTATTATATTGTTATGCGCATGTAGTCCCCATATTGTTATTATTGTGCTCCATATAAGTCCACTATTGTTATTATTGTGCCATTTACATTATTATTGTTATGTCGGCTCTGATATATTATGACCCCTTAGACTCCTATATATAGAAAGGAGGTCTTGTCATTTGTATCATCCAAAAATTGTTCATTTGTGTAATGTAAAGGAGGTTTTCCCCTTGAAGAGGCTGAATTCTAAGGCGTTGATCTATCTTTTCTATCTTTTTGTGAGCTGGTTTCCTAACATTTGGTATCACAACTTTGGATTCTATGGTTTCGCTACTCCAAATAGGTCATCGTGGACTTTTCACTATAACTTTTTTCTGCGACGTTTCAAAAGCTAAAAAAAAAAAAACCATTTGATACTAAATCACGCTAAACCTCAGGTCCAAATTTAATATTTTGTCTCACTATAGTTTCGGAGATATGATCTGAGGAATTTATGGTTTTTGCAAGCTCTAGAATTTCATCTAAAATAGGTCATCATGGAAGTTTCACTATAACTCTTTCTCTACAAATTTTCAGAAGCTAAAAACAAAACCCATTTGAGAAGATATCTGATTGAACCGCAACTCCAAATTGCAGATCCTGTCTCGATATATTTTTGGAGATATAATCTGAGGAATTTAGGGTTTTTACAGACCCCCGAATTACATTCCAAACAGGTCACCTTGGGAAAGTTGTCATAACTTTCGCTCTAAGCATCCAATTGAATTTTTGTAAGATGTTATAGAAATACAACGGACTGTAGCTTTTCAGGTATTGTTTTGAGAACCTAAGGTTGAAATAGTGACCTGTGAAATGTCGTACAAGTTCGCTCTACTGAACCAGTCAATACTCAGGTCATTGTGGGAAATTTGGCATAACTCTTCATTGGAGAATCCAATCTTGATCTTACTTGCAGGGTTAGAAAGACTACTCAGAGGGTTACTGCAGGAAGAAATTTCAGAACTTAATTATCCGAAAGTACAGATTTACAGTCGTTTCAAGATGGACTTCCTAAAATCTAGAAAAAGCGAGATGAGGAAGTTTGATGGCAAGGATCCGGTAAATTGGATACTACAAATGGAGAAATATTTCGATCTACATGGTGTACCACTATTACAAAAGGTACGTATTGAATCTAATTATTTAGAACTGAATCAATTTTTATGGTATAAAGAGATTTTTATCGTAAACCACTAGTCACGTGGTCAATTTTCATAGAGGAAATGATAGCACATTATGAGGATATAAAGAGTGACACCTTCTTTAGCCAATTGACAAATCTCAAACAAAAGTGTTCAATGGCAGAGCACATTGAGGACTTCCAAAAATTGAATATAAGGGTAAATGATATTCCACAGAAGAAAATGGTTGATGTTTTCATAGGGACTTTAAAGGATAACATTTAACATGAGGTTCGTCTTTGGGAACCTGATTCATTAGAGAAGGAATTTAGGTTGGCAAGAAAAATTGAAAGCAAAATTATGGAAACAAGGAATCCCACCACTCACGACTATAATTATGGAATTGTTTTTTCTCCTAGCCTTCCACAACCTACAAGGTTTAAACCACAACAATTGGAAGAAAAAAGAGAAAAAGGGCTTTGTTACAATTGTTATAGGAAATACACTAAAGGTCATAAGTGTGCTGAGAAGAAATTATTTTACGTAGATTATGAAGAGGAGGAAGAAAAGGATCAAGAAACATCAAAAGAAGAGGATATAGACCAGGAACCCACCCCAGAGAAAGAAGAAATGAATCCAACCATATCTTGTAAATAATTGGAAAGAATTACCACTCCTCAAACTCTCAAGATAGAAGGACATATCAAGAAGAAAAAGTTTCAAGAAGCGAAAGTTCACATCGAGAAAGAAGAAATGAATCTAACCATATCTTTTAATTCATTGGCTGGAATTACCACTCCTCAAACTATCAAGTTAGAAGGACATATCAAGAAGAAAAATGTTCAAGAAGTGAAAAATCACATCGAGCATTAAGAAATGAATCTGATATATATTGTAATGCATTGGAAGAAATTACCACTCCTGAAACTCTCAAGATAGAAGGCCATATCAAGAAGAAAAAGGTTCAAGCAGTGAAAGATCATATCGAGAATCAACAACATGTTCTCCAACTTTTAAAGGATAACACCACTTTGGAGCAGAATCGAATGAGAGAACGGGCAGATCAATGTCGCAGTGAAAGAATTTTTGATGTAGGCTATTGGGTATTTTTACGACTACATCTCAAGTAAGCGATTTATAAGAAGGAAATATTGGAAATACTATATGCACTTAAGAAATGACGACCTATTGTGGCCAGCGACAACCCCCTTCTTATTTAGTATTATCACTGATACTAGATAAGTGGGGACCCTTATCCAAAAAATTCAATAAAATAATTAGGACTTTTATTCCTTTTTGAATAAATCTTACTATCATAAACTAAGGAGAATACCCGAAAAATCTAAAAGGACTTAAGTTTTATGATAAGTTCGAACAAAACCATTCTCTTAATAAAAAGTGTGGCATCGCATCACAAAAAGGAAGTAGATGCTTTCCTAGAAACAGAATCCTACGATTGCGAAATCGCGATGCGAGATCACGCGTTGAAGACACTTATTGCATCGCAGTTTTAGTGTGCTTCAAGTATCACTTAATGTGAAATACCTCAAACTGCCGATATGCAATGGCGCATCTCGCAAATCGCATTGCGCAGAAAACATATAGTAAATGATCGCCACACTTAACGATATTGTGAAGCAAATCACAAAATCACCTTATCACAGATCTGCAAAGCTTGTCATTCGAAAAAGCTTTTCCATAACCCGATGCCCAATTATGCACGTTAATGTTAATTTAATGAGTTAGTTGGTAGTCATTAATGAAATATGGTTTTGATCCGATTGAAGAGCCATTTCACGTAAGGTGATATATTTTATATGTTTTCGGCATTTAAAGCTTTCCCATCACCTTTTTCTTATCATTACTCTTTCCTCATTTGCAAATTGCAGGAGTGAAAAGCAGAGAGGTATACATAGTAGTGTTCAGAATATTATGGGAAAGAAAGGAAAGGCTCCGATTTCTTAAGAGAAAGAAATGGTGCCCTTATACACATACACCACCCGTAATAGAGATGCCGACATTACTACTTGGGACGGCATGCAAAGTCTACTCAAGGAAGAAAATCCTAGAGTAATGGAGGTTACAGCTATAGTAGACTCACACGGGTCATCTGAGGTGTCAATTACAGAATTAGCATGTTCTTTCTTGCACCGGATAGCAGCAAGCCCCAAGATTCTTCCATACACAGACATGGTCAAATGGGTACTAGATAGCACTGAGATAACAAATAGATAGTTTAAGACTCAGAGACAAGGGCTCATTGGCTCATTCACTACACAAGATTTGAGGCTCATGTATCATCTACTAGAGCTACAAGTGACCTATAATAAATAGTTCATGGAGAAGTTTGCTAAAGAAAATGAAGATTTGGTAGAATGCACCAAGGACTGGTCGAGAAGGGACGAACCAATAAAAAGGGATAAGTGTGGTATGTATAGTATTGGTTCTCTCACCTCTCCATATTGCTTTGCTGCTACCATGCTCTATAGACTTTTTGGAAAGCCTGAGGTTAATAAATTTTCATCTGAATGGCTACCATTATTAGATGCCGCAACTAATGCTACTATTGTGGATTGGGCTAAAATATTGTCTGACAAATTTAGCCACTGCCATTTTGAATTATCGAACCAAAAGAACTGCTCAGAGGATTTATCCTCCTTTCTACTTATGTACTTATGTAATGGATGCAATCTGTTATGTTTCCAAGTTTCCTATGATGGGTTGGAAATGGACTACTCAGGACCCCTTACCCATTCATGTTTATCATAAAGAATTATAGGAATCCAAGTTCATTCCATATTTTTATAATATTTTTCATGGAGTCATGCTGCCTTTATACAAGATGTTGTATAATAAAGACGCTCCAAGATTTTCTCCCACAGCAGAGGTCGATATGCTCCCTGTCGCAAGATGGTTCAAAGAAGAACTTTTCACGTATGTCAAAGTATTTGGAAGTCTCACTTCCCTTCATGTCCTACCTTTGTATGTCCCTAATAAACTACTGGCACGAGAGATTGACTACCAGACTTGTGGGGTAGGAGGAATGAGTAAAGAGCTGAAGGACAAAAAGAAGGCCATTTGGCCACAATTTCCTGTGGCTTGTGGGGCCTTTTCACTATTTGATGTAGGTCATGCATTCAAAGAAGTAAACAACATGTTATGTCTACAATTGTTCAAATTTCCAGGAAGATAGTTTGACCCTTATGAAGATGATATTTTTGATGATACATTTCAGCAGAAAAGTACACTTAAAGAAGTTCTGCATTCGGCTCAAATGCAATTTCCTCCAGCAGAATTTCAAGAGTTCAAAATGTACAGAGAAAGGAAGTTAGCTAATATCCCTTTGGATAAATTACATTTGGAACCAGTAAGGGAGCTGACTCCCAGTATCAGTCTTAGTGGAAGTTTAGGCACAGACAGGTCCAGATCTAAGTCTGGGGGAGAAACACCAGAAAACTCCAAAAGGTCCGAGAGTGACCATAATAAAAGCGAAGGGTTAGTAAGGGATACTGCTTAGTCCAAAGAACACCTAGAACAATGGGTTTTGACCACTCCACAGGAAAATCTTCCCCCTCTCATCATCCAGCCACCACCAGTTAGAACCGAGATGGATAAAGAATGGGAGACATTTAATGCCTTAATCAATACTAAGGGGCAAAGCACAAAGATGTTTGAGATTAATGTGCAGACAGTGGATGATACAGTCACTGGGACAACCAGCAATGTCTGAGAAATGGAGCACATTCCCATTAACCCATCTTCTGAAATTATGCTCAAAATAGAGGAAATTACTCCTCTCGATGTATTTTATAGTCCGCAGCATAAGGCAGTAGTGAGAAGACAAAGAAAGAAAAGGAAATTGGAAAGCGTGCTCTCTTCTAATGCAGAGCAATTAGACATCCTTTGGCAAGATCCTACCACTAACCCTACTGAAAATCTCACTAAATTATCTCAGATCGCAGGAGCATATGCATCTGCAACCATTGATAAAGCATCTGAGGTACAACAATTATTGAAAGAAAAAGAAGATCAAATACAAATTTTGCAGCAACAGCTACACCAAGCCAGCATCAACAACGAGGTAGAGAAAAAGCTAGAAAAATTATAGCAGGACTTTCAACAAATGCAGCTAGGATACCAGAACAGTTTGGCCGAAAGAGAAAAATAGTTATAGGTTATGCAAGAAATGCATAAGGATGATCCTAAGCTTATGGAATTTGTCGCCGAATCCATTTCCTTAAATGATCAACTCCTACAGTAGCAAGAAACATTGTGCCAAGGGATATCGTAGTGGAGCTCTTATTACGAGATAAGCGATAGGATTACTAATCAAGTCGTGGACTTGTGACATGATTACTATTTAATTGATAAAAGAGTTACTGAATATTTGGTTTGGCAAGGATCAGACGAAGGGAAAAAGGCAAGCGCACCCATGATCAATGAAGCCCACAAAGAAATTCTCTTTAATAAGTGGGATGCACAGATCAAGATGCACCGATTAGGAAAGCAGAAAAAGTAGCAGAAGAAGCAGCCACTGCGGCAAACAATGTCATCAACTGTGTTAATGAAAATTTGCACAGAACAAATCTCATATCAGAGGCCACTCCAAGATTTCTACCAAATGTGCAGCATCTACACACAAGCTGGAGACAAAAGGCTCAAGAAAGAGTAGGGTCCATCAAAAGGTCAACCAAGTTAAACTGGGATTCTTACTGGTAGTACTTGGTTAAACCACACAGTCAGTGCATGACTCTCAAATGTCTCACTAATTCTGTCGAGAAAATGGTGCCAGCGCTTGTCGATTCCATTTTCGCAGGATAGTTAAAGTCAGAGGTCGACCGGCCAACTCTGTTCAAGCCAATGTTGGATGCTTGTGACTACAAAGATCAAATACATAGATAGTTAATTGCCAGTTTTACTTTTAGATTCAGTTTTAGTTTTAGTTTTGCTTCAGTTTTTCCTGAAGTGAGGACGGTGATTTAAACCACCTCCTATATTTTTGTAATAAACTATTTTTAGGTTTAGCTAGTAGTATTTAAACCCTTCTCATGCATTTAGAGAAGGGTTTTGAAATTTATCAAAAACTTGTCCTCAGAACATGCACTTCTGCACCCTCCAAGGAGGTTTTGATGAATGAATGGAACAAGATTTATTGATATCTGTATTTAATATCTGCTACTGAAATTGCACTTTTTACTGTTAGTAGATGTTGAATGAAGAAGAGATAAATCATTATTGCTGGAGCTCATGAGTAGAACTTGTTATAAATGGTACTTTTATCTCTTAACAAATTCTGATTATGTGTTATGGTGATATTCATGTTTAGTTATTTATGTATGAATGCTTGAATGTTTGAGTTATCATTGGGCACTTCTGTATGGTGATAGCCATTTATTTATGCTTAATATATGAGTGACTTATTATGCAATATGATTTTCACAACTGTTCGGCTGACTTCTTATACGAAACAATTCATCTTTATTGAATTCTTTTCTTATAGCAATTGAATGATCTTTATTACCAATTGCTGTAGAAACTATTTTAGATCGCATAATTGAAAGATTAAATCCCGGGGTAGTTTTAGAATTAGATATTTCTGTTTATTAGAATACAATTGCATGTTGTTAAATTAGACATAGAATAAAAGCATTTTTCTTAGAAGTTATTAGAAAGGAAATATCAATTCTCAACACACAAACACGTAAATTGGGAAATTGGTCCCATATCCCCAGTCGGACCCACTACACCAAACAGAAAAGGAGCTGCTAACCAAGGTCTAGACCGGGTGGGTATCCCCCTTGTTGTAGACCCGATTTTCGGGGCTTCAACACGACCTTACTTAATGGGAAGACACTTCAAGGTGAAAATGGATCATCATAGTATTAAATGCTTTTTAGAACAAATATTATCTTTAGAAGAACAGAAAAATGGGTCACAAATATGTTGGCTGATGACTTTGAAATCATCTACAAAAAATGGAAGCAAAATTTTGTTGCAAATGCACTCTCAAGAAAGGACGAGGATGTGGAAGAATTGTTTTGTGCTTTTTATATTATTCAACTAGATTGGATAAATGAAGAAAGGGATGAATGGAAGAAGGACGAAGAAGTGTGGCCACTCATTCAAAAGTTGCAGAATATCCCAGTTCAAACAATATTTCCAGAACTTGATGAGGAAGGAAAAATCATATTGGAGCCTGGAGCAGTCACAGAAACAAGAACCCGACAGCTATGAAATCGATCAATTTCAGAGTATCTCATCAAGTGGAAGAACTTACCCACTCAAGATTCCACATGGGGGGACAATAATTTTATATAGAAACATCAAGAACTACTCAAGCGTTGAGGACAACACTTTTTGAAGGAGAGGGCCATGTTAGGTCCCTATACTACTAGTGTAACCCCTTATTTTTATTAGTACAACCCCCTTATTATATTGTTGTGCTCATGTAGTCCCCATATTGTTATTATTGTGTCCCATTGAAGATGACTATTGTTATTATTGTTCCCTTACATTATTACTGTTATGTCAGCTCTGATTATATTATGACCCCTTAGACTCCTATATATAGAAAGGAGGTCGTGTCATTTGTATCATCCAAGAATTTTTCATTTTTGTAATGTAAAGGAGGTTTCCCCCTCGATGAAGCTGAATTATAAGGCGTTGATCTATCTTTTCTATCTTTTTGTGAGTTGGTTTCCTAACAGTAATGACCTCCACAAACACCTCTATGGAATTATTCAATTACTTTGTGGGTTTATCCTTCCACTAAGAATAGAAATAAGATCCCCACAAGGTCTTTCCAATAAAGTTGGCCATTAGATATGATAAACTTTTAAGTTTGCAGTCCAAATGTTCAATGTTTGGACTTATCCATTCCCAATGGACACCTTAGAAATAACATATAATGGATGATGTTTTTATACCAAGCTAACATTTCATATTTGGTATAGATTGTTTTTCCTCAGGTCTTGATATCATTATGTTGTATTTCCCCTTCATTTTCATCAGTTATCATATTTATCCCCAAAGCTTGGCAGTTGAATTTTGATAGTATCTTGGCCAGTCGCTAGCCCTTTATGAGCTTTGTAGGTTTTATGTCTAATTCATATTCCTGAATCTTAGTGATTCACCTTCCCCTTTTTCCCTCAATGTCTCCTTGCACAATAATATCTTTAACTGTTGTTGTTGGAACATATGTGATAATGTATGATTGTATTACATATACTCTGAAAGCCTTCAAATCTTTGACTAGAGGGTAGGCTTGTTTCTCCAAGATGTTGCATTTCAGTTCAACATCTCTCAAGACATGGCTAAAGAAGGTGGTGGGCTGCTCATAACCATCCTTATTGTTTTGTAACATAACTGCATCAATAGTATGAGGAGAAGTGAAAGAGAAAATATAGAAAGCTGTTGAATAGTCAGGGCTGACTAGTATCAGTGCTTTGACAAATGTTACTTTGATCCTAGCAAAAGATTCTCGAGAAACATGACTCCATTTGACTTCATTTTCCTTTTTTAGCATGTGTAATGCCTTTCACTACTTCAGCATAGTTAGGTATAAATATTCTCATAAAATTAATCCTTACGAGAAACACTTGGATCTCTTTCTTGTTTATGGGTAGGGGAATATGACTAATGGCTTCTACTCACTTAGGATTGATTTTCAGTCCTTCTTGTGCCACTATGTGTCCCAATAGTTTTCCTTTACTCAAGGAAAATTGATATTTCTTTGGATTCAGAGATAATCCATATCTCCTGCATTTTTCAAAGGTGAGTTTTAGGTGCATGATATGCTCTTCATTAGTCTTGGAGAGCTATGATGTCATCTAAGTGTAACACTACAAACTTGTGTCTTTCTCCCACATATGCTATATCCATATCTCTTTGAAACATGGCTCCTGCGTTTATAAGACCAAAGGGAATTCGAGCATACATGAAATTTCCCCAAGGGGTAGTGAATGTCGTTTTCTTTTGGTCATTTGGGTGTAGTGCCACTTGATTGTAACCTGAGAACCCATCCATCATAGACATTCTGGTTGAAACAACCACTTTCTCTAGTATATAGTCCAATGTGGGTAGAGGGTAGTTATCTTTCAATGATGCTCTTTTAAGGTTCCAAAAATCCACACATAACCTCATTTCCCCATTCTTTTTTTGGACTGGGACTAATTTTGCTACCCACTTTGAATACTTTAAAGGCACTATGATTTTAGCTAGATTTGCATACCCACTTCGAATACCAAATAGTGAAAGGCATTACAGACATGCTTGTAATTCCTTTCACTTTTTTAGCTAGTTTTATACACACTTTGTAATATCTTAGAGGCACTATGTTGGTGGCTAGATTTGCATACTTTTACTCACACTCTTTATCATGTTCTTTTTATCCATTTCATGCCAATAATGATTAATCGATATCTTAAAATTCACAGGCATACCTCTTTTCATGTCTTTATGGATTATTAGTCAATGAAGCGTAGTCCTAGGGGATTATTACCTAAGCAGCTCGCTAATTCAGTTATTTCTATAGATTTGAAGGGAGAATGACCAGGACCGTGATTCAAATGATACCATCAAAGCCAGTAGCATTATCCTTTAACATTGGATGCAACAGTAAATCAATCTCTCAATTGACACATTGTTATCTTTTACATTTTGTTTCATTATGAAAACCACCATGTAATTAAAGGCAAATAGTGTCGTAATTCTAGGAGCTGTATTATTGAAAAATGTATAAAGTAGAGTTGTGGGCTGTGAAAGTTGGGGGTTGTTAAGATTACAGGAGAAATACTTTAACTCTGAGACTGTAACAACATACTTGTAATATTTATTTAATTAATAACAATTTGATCTTCTGAGCATATTGTGATTTGTTGATCTCACCACAACCCTGATCAGGGAGTCGATCCCACTCTCCTAACTAGGTGTTGTTGGATTAGATGTGTGTTTAGGTTTATTTCTGTGAGTTTATTGTTGCTATGAATGTTTATCAGTGTGTTGTTGTGATTCCTAATTGTTGTTACAATTATTACTTGTTTTTACTATTATTTTCTATTACAGTATTGCTTGTTGTTACACATTAATGAATTTATAATTAATGTTCAATGTTGTGTAGGGAAATTGTGGCTTGTTCATACAATGCACGATAGCCTTGAAACAACTGGTAGAAACCTAGGTTGAATATTAAATGTGGATTGGGTGAATTTCATGATCCATAATTGGACACCAACATAAGCTTCCTTACTTATTTCTCAATAAAGGGGAGTAGGAGAGGGTTGATCTGTCTTAGATTTTGTTTACAAGGTTTCAGTCGATTTTTTAGAGGAATCTTATGTTGGATAATGTTAGTATCAAACGTCTTCAAATCATCATAATACCAAGAAAAAACATCTTTATAGACTTTGAATATATTGAAATACCATTGTTTTTATTGCGGGGGGATCTCCTTTGATAATTTGACCATGTGGGGTTCATCCTCTGAGCCAATGTTGTAGTATTCCACCTGTTCTTCCATCCCTAGGGATGTTGGTTTTGAGGCTACATCATTCCTGTTAAACAATCTCTCAAGCAGAACTAGGCCATGAGGAATGGTATACCCCATTAGTTCTAGGACTTTGCATCCAACAATCATGTCTTCCTATGAGGTTTCACCTTCGTCTACCACTTTTTATTCTTCTTGGTCACTAGCTGAGTTAGAAAACTCCCCAACTACTTCTACAAAGTGTTTGATCTTCTCATCATGCTCGAATACCTACCAATACTTTACATTATCAAGTATACAGGGTTTGTGTCTAACTTCAACCTCATATCTGGGAAGTGGGTTCTAAGTAGCTTTGAAGTTGCTCGCACCTATAGTGAGGGAATGAGTCATCATTATGTTTCCTTCCTTGGGTAGGAATTGAATATTGAAGGCCAAAAATAAGTTTTCTATTAATTCCCATACCTCATTCTTGTAAGTCCTCAATCTAGGGTGCTTAGTGTGACACTCATTTTTAATTTGATTTGCAACTAATTCAAAATCCCCATATACAGTCAAGCACTCAATATTCATGTTCCTTGTTGTTTGCATCCCAAGGAGCAACGCCTCATATTTTTCCATGTTAATGGTTTCTTCTAATTCTAGCGTAAATGAAATTGGGATCAATCTACCTTCAAGGGACTGTTATAGACATTTTTGGGAACTACAACCCCAAGCATGAAATGTCCATAAATCAAGGGCTCCTAAGTCCCTAAAAGTGTTGTTCTAACCCCTAAAGGAATAAGGTCAACTGATTACAGCTTCTCCCAGAAGTTCTCCATGAAAAACTGCTCAGAATTGGTCAAAACAGGATCATTTCAGCTGCTCCACAGGCCAAGTGCGTTGCATCTCACCTAAATACACTATGTGGGTGCGTTGCATTTCAAAAAGCCCTTCTATGGGGTGTGATGGGCGAGAAATGACAAATGGCAGTGTCATTCCGCGAGGTGGAGAGGCAATGGAAGCTTCCAAAAACTTCTCCTGTAACACTTGCCTCTCTGAATTTGACCAAGGATGAGTAAGAGATCATCAATCTCCAAGTGGAAGCAAGAACTATCAGAGGGAAGACACTAATCAAATCACAAGCTGACTCGTCTCCCTTACAGATATCTATATATGGATCCCTCATCCCCGAGATCCAGAGGCTGGAATTTTGCATATTGTAAGGAATTTCTGTTGGTTTCTTGAGACAAACATCAGATTATTGGGTGATCTAAGCTTTGTATGAGGTGAAGAGGGGCTTCCTTGCTGAGAGGTGGATGCTGGGTCAGAACAACTGGTTGTAACTCCCCTTGGCTCTTTCTTGTTTATCAATAAAAGCTATTCAAGTTTTCCTCCATACTCTTGTGCCATTTATGTTTGTTGCATTTGTATGGTCAATTTACATCTTATCCTAGATTGTTTATGATTATAGATCCATGTTCTTGTATAGTGCTATGCTACTGTGATCTTACAGGTACTCTGTGAAGCTGGGTGTGCAAGGGAACAAGTAGCGAAAGACTATCAAGGAAGAGAGGAATCGAACCAGGAGATTAGCGCAAGACAGAGGTCGGTCTTGTTCGTTCCTCTCTATCTATACTTCATAAAGGAAAAACGAAAGTAGCTTTACTTTGTTTGTTTCTAAGGCAGCTATCACACCTTAGTGGGATAAGCAGTTCTGAGTAGACACTTTTCCTTGTAACAAAATGGCGACTCCACTGGGGACGAATTAGTTGTTTGTTTATCTTCCTTGTTGTCTATTTCATAAACATACAAACAGAGTCTGAAGTTGTGCCAAGTAGCTTTCGAACTGCATTTGCTATGCAAATGCAAAGTAGATAAATGTTGCTTCAGTCAATCTCTGGGATCTGTTTATGATTTAAACAACTGATTCACAAACTCTCTGATTGCCCTTGTGATAGCTCTTAGATCCTCCTTAGATCTACCCCTGATTGTTGCATTACTGATTACCTTTTGCTCGGCCAAAACCCATGAACTGAACTGCAAACTGTGACCCGGAACCCAAGCAAAGTCTCGTTTCTGGCCCAGCGCAGGTACTGTTCTGAGAATCTGAAATTCAGCGCACTTCCCGAGTGTAGTAGGTGCGCTGCATTTCAAATTCCCTGTGTTACAGGTGCGCTGATCAGACTAGGCATTGCGCAATTTTGGTTTCTGTGATTCATTCTTTCTAGTTCTATTCATGAATTTTGCTACCTGTGATCAGTATATCTCTGTTTGAAACCCCTTTTCCTTGCTGTTATTCTGCCTCCTTTGTAAAAAATAACTGTAAATGTTTTTGTGTGTTTGTTGAGTCATTCTCAGTTCTCCTTTGCAAAAAGTAACATAATCGCACTGTCGTCCTTTGATTTGAAAGTGTCGCAAGTGTCATTTTCTATCATAGGAAAGAGTTTGATTGCTGTAGATAGTCGATTATCCTATTACTATTGTTTTTGGTCTGAATTTGTAATTTTTCTAGTGTCGAAAACAAGTATTCATTTCAAAATTGTAAGGTGTTGTGATCGTCTCCATTTTTGATTTCGAAAAGGAACTTGTTCATAATTGTCGCTTGAAAAGAAATTCAGATTTGTACATCAAATTTCTTCTTATCATTCATATACTAAGAAAGTCGAAAACAAATACATGCATGTGCATTTGCATTTAGACTGTTTTATTGGTTTGATTTAAGAAAGTGCATTTAGAATGTGCTCTTTGCTCTTTATGAAAGAATACTGTCTCTCTTTCCTTAGTAGCTAGGATTTTCATTGCACAAAGAAGATAAAAGACTGTTTATGATCTTAGATTGCATTTTAGGAATTATACATCTACATCTTGCGGTGAACCTAAAAGGAAAACTTCATAAACAAGATTAACTATAAAATAAATTCAATGAATCTAATAATGCTTTGGAACCTAACGCACAACATTTAGAAGTCTAGGCTAGAGACGTATTCCGACATCATAAAGCCTGGTAACTGTTGTTCTCACTGATGGTTGGGTGATTCCTCCACTTTGAGACGATAAGTGCCAGTACGGATTTGTGCTCCCACGTACCGTCGAGTATATTTTGGGAGGCTACAATAGGCTTAATCCTTTATCCATAGGAAGCCGTGTCTGTTGCCCTATCGATCGCGATGCACTGAACACAGCATTCGGGAAGATTGACTGCCGTACCGTAAAAAATATTCTGCAGTTTTGCGATTGGTTTGGTAATCCCTCTACCTAGATTTCCAGAGCAGTCCCTTTCGTTCCTTTTCAGACTCTTTAACAAAAAAGGTCCATCTGAGCACTTGTCACTTCAGGCTCATTAAAAATCGAAGGCAACTAGAGTCATCTTTTGTTTTTCTCGACTCTTAAAAATTGAAAAAACAAGTTGTGTCAAAGCGTCTAAAATTCATTTAATTCGGAAACATACTTCCCCTTTATTTTTAGTTGATCGAGTAATCCGCAATCATGGAAGAAATTCAATTGAAACCCTGTCGTTCGCAGAGGCTTATGAGTCAACCGTCTTTGTCTCTGGAATCGAAGCTAGTACGGACAAAGCGAACTCGTTTAACCGGTTCCAAATCTCCTGTTAAAGTTAGAAAAAGTGTTCCAACAACATCAGAGACTCCGGTTACTCCAAACTTTTCTGGTATCCCTGCCTCTATAGAAGAAGTTCAGCAGCCACAGAAGGACAGTGGTACTGATCCTAGTCTGAGGGTAAACACTTGTGTTACCGAACCAGTTCCATTTACAACCGGTTCGGAGAGTCTTGCTCCTCAAACATCTGTCGCTGCTGATTCCATACCTTCTTTAGCACCATAAATATTCTACGGACCTGACGGTCTACCCCTTCCACCTGGTTTGATTGCCATAGAAGAGATTGTGGAAGATCCTCCATCTAGTACTCCATCGCAATTTGGAGTTGGGATGACTCTGTATCCTTCTTCATTAGAAGTTAGTCTACTGCCAGCGGAAGCTCCTGTAGAATCGCTAGGTAATCTTTTGGATAGACTAGAAATGTATGAACAACCGTCAACATCTAGGATTGTGTCATCTGACACAGCGACGACAGAACTCCCTGCTATCACTCCAACAATGTTTGCCGGTATACCATCCGTCCCAACTATCTCTCAATCGCTAGAAGGAGCCCACTCAGGGGCCATTTCGACGGTATGGTCTGTTCCTGTTTGTTCATCCGGAATAATATCCGGAAACTCTTATGTTGAGTCTCAACAAATTGATCCATTTGGAGGTCAATTTGGGCAGTCTGGCCCTCAAGGGCAAACCATTCCCTTGAGTTCTGGATTACCACCGTATGGGGGGCAGTATGCCCTTTCATTATCCCCTCCGGGAGGACAACCATACGGGAGTTCACAACAAAATTCGGGTTATGCTGGAATTACTTCAAGCAGTTGGGTACCGATACTACCTCAACAACCAAGAGTTGTATATTCAATGCAACAATGCTTACCTATGTCAAGTATACCAACTACGCCAGCTATTGTGACGGTGTCGCAAGTTCAAGTGCTGCCTATTGTATGCCAACCTCAGGTTTCTCAGGTTGTAATGCAACAACCCCTTGACCCTACGACTCAACCACAATCGCCGACTGGTGGAATGACACAGGTTCAGACGAGTACAATTACCCCTCATCTTGGTCAAACAGTTAGTATCGGGCAAAAACACATGGCTTCACAACCATGGCTAGTACAATACCAACAACCGCAATTCCAACAAGTATACCAAGGTTCTGAGCAACAAATCGCCGTATATTCAAAACGTTCAAAATCAACCATTTTACAATGGTCATGCCCACCAAAGTTACTAGCATCAAATGCATTATTCCGGTATGCAAAGACCAACTTCTCAGGAAATCCCATCTTATCTTGGGTATGCTTCACCTAACCTGAATCAACAGTTACCCTTCGTGGCAACTTTAGAGTTACCTGATTTAAATCGGTTAACAAACGATACAATCGCTTACGCCCCTTGGTGGCCAGCGATTCCGCATAAACTTCCATCAGATATTCCTAAATTTAATGGAAATCCAAGTGAAGATCCGTCGAATCATGTGATGACCTTTCATCTGTGGTGTTCATCAAACACCCTAAACGATGATTCGATTAGGCTTCGCCTTTTTCAGAGGACGTTAACTAGTCCAGTAGCAAAATGGTATATCAAATTGCCTAGAGCTTCATTCGACAACTTCAGTACCCTAGCCACAACCTTTTTAACCCATTTTCAATTACCGATAAGGTACGAAATGGGAACGGAACTCCTTGCCAACTTCAAACAAATGATGGCCACTCACATATCTGATCATATACATGAGTGGCGACGTCGTCGTAGAATGGTAAAAACGTATGTTCCCGATCAGCTCTTAGCTGAATGGTTTATCAAGTCATTACTACCTTCCATCACGGAAGATGTGGCAGAATGGGGAGTCATCATAGAAGAGTAAGTTATCGCTCATGCGCAATATTTGGACTTGATTTACACTTAGTCCGGCACGCTCTATGATAAAATACCTGACGCCCCTAGACCGGAATTCTCAGTTCCTCCTCCTCCTAAATCAAAAAATGACTCTCATGCCGGCGATGGCATGATTGGCGCAATAGACACGAAATCGAAAAAGGCTACATCCAAAAAGGCCCGTAAGATTTCTGGTCAAAATGCAAAAGAGGAACTTCTTGCCTCGAAAGTAAATGCCGTATCGATAGATAAAGGCAAAGAAACCAAGCAACCAGGGGGCAAGAAGAAAGGCAAAGGGAAGAAGAAGAAACAGGAGGAATCATCTCCTGAAAAATCTTCTCCAAACCATCCTGGAAATAGGAAACCAAAAAATCTATGCTTTATATACGATGAGAATCATTGGACGGCAGATTGTCCACACAGAGCTGAGCTTAAAAAATTCTTCAAGAATTCAAAAACCTCGGCAGTATTGACTGATCCATTTCCAAATCCAGGGACAAATCTGGTTGACAGTGGAAATGCTTCCCCGTCTCAAGTGCTAATGTTGTCGGTTTCCAAACAGCAAAATGGTGCTTTGATATCGACAAGGAACAAAGATTATGGGAATCCATAGCTATTGAACAACAAGGATAAAGATCAACCTAGTAGTTCGACAACGACTTCGACAGAAGTTGCGTCGCCCATCATTCCTAAACTGACAATAAAACTGCCAAAGGGAGTAGTACACAAATCGACATTTAATCCTCGTGCTAGAGCAACACAACATTATAATATAGTGGAAGATTTGGCCCAATCACCATCCGCTATGTCAACTCTTGAAGTACTACAAAATTGCCCAACCCAAAATCAGGCTTTATTATAAGCCATTGGTGGGATAGACCCAAAGGATTCCAATCTTGTATCCTTCGATCATAAAGGATACGATCCTCAATTACCAGCTCAACTAGCTTTCCTTGTTCAAGTGAAAACCCTCAACAAAACTATTCATCGAACAATTATTGATGAGGGGGCATCTACATGTATTATGTCGATGAGTTGCTGGAAAACTTTAGGATCTCCAACCTTGTCGCAATCTTCAGCGACATTAAAAGCATTTGACAGACGAACATATACCCCATATGGTATTCTAAGTAACTTGAAGGTTGAACTAGGAGGAAAAACAGTAGAAATAGATGTTGAGGTAATCGACGGAAATCTCGATTACAACATCCTACTGGGAAGACCATGGATATATTCCATTGCTGCTATTGTGTCGACCTATTTTAGGAAGATTGCATTTCCCTTTCAAGGAGGGATTACAATTGTCAATCAACAAAACTTCCTCCCCAATGGTTCTCAAGTTACAAGAAGCATTCCTATGATCCATGGAAGCCCCCATTCGCTTCAAAATATCGGAGTAGGCGTACTAAAAGACCCTGTATTAATGGGAACTTTTGCCCTTCCACCTCCAATCAATTTGGCGGAAGTAGCGTCAGTAGGAACCTACAACATGATATCTTCTAAAAATATCTTAGAAAACGATATCGACATGGATCATGCGATGGTTTTTCCTCCAAGCCCAACAGAAATATTATAGCAATCAATGTTCCTAGCCTGGGAGAGAAACCCAAATCAACGTTCATTGAGTGTTTGGATAGATAGGTCTAAGGAGTATGGCACCCCTTCAGATCCTTGGTCGAGAGTGCATGACATCGACGAAGGAATTGTTCAATCAATGGTAATTGAAGGGGCACCATGGGATGATTACCACCATCGTTCCCTTCTTCCGTATTGTGAAGAAAATACTCCTGATGACCTTTATCATCCTTCAGTTTTTGATTTTCTATCAAATACTGTAAACACGCTGGATTCCGAGTGAAACTTGTCCAACATTGAAGAGACTATCGCCATAAATATCTCGACCAAAACAGATGTTGTAGAGAATATTTATGTTGGCAAATTTTGTTCTCCTTTAGAACTGGAAATATATAACGCTCTTTTTCGCGAATTCAGAGATGTCTTTGCTTGGTCATATAGTGAAATGCCAGGCATTGACTCGAGTATCGTTGAACACGAAATCAAGATGTATCCAGATGTCAAACCAGTACGACAACGGCTACGACAGGTGCACCCCAAGAAATCCGCTGCCATTAAGGTAGAAATTGAAAAACTTCTCCATGCTGATTTCATTTACCCGGTTCCTCTAACCAATTGGGTATCGAATATTGTCCCTGTTATGAAAAAACAAGGAACAATTAGAGTGTGTGTCGATTATAGGGATGTAAATCAAGCTTGTCCAAAAGACAACTACCCTACACCCTTCATCGACCAGATAATTGATGAATGCACCAGATGCGAAATATTTTCATTTATGGATGGATTCTTCGGGTATAATAAAATAAATATCCGCCCACAGGACCAGTCAAAGACTACATTTATTTGTCCGTGGGGCACATTCGCATATTGAAAATTACCCTTTGGTTTAAAGAACGCAGGGGCAACATTTCAGAGGGCAATGAATTATGCCTTCCATGACATCAAAAACATCATTCAACCATACCTCGACGACCTTCCGCCTCATTCGCAAAAGTGGACTGATCATCCGCAGCATTTAAGAGCGATATTTCTACGTTGCCGGCACTACAAGATACGACTCAATCCACACAAATGGGTATTTTGCGTTAGTTCTGGTCGTTTACTTGGCTTTGTAGTCTCAAAGGACGGGATTCGTCTCGACCCATGTAAGGTTCAGGCAATCATAAATTTGTCTCCACCTTCAAATTTGCTTCAGATTCAGAAACTCCAACGGAAAGAAAACTTTCTGAGGAGGTTCATTCCAAATTACGCCAAACTTGCTAAAGGTTATATGCATCTTTTGAAAAAGGAAGTACCCTTTGTCTGGGATCAGGTTGCGCAAGCTTCCTTTGATGCTTTAAAAGAATCCCTAATGAAAGCATCATTAATGTACGCTCCTGTATTTGGCTGCAGCGGATACGACCATCGCAATGGTTTTAGTTCAAGAAGATGACGGAATTGAACATCCTATATATTATTTAAGTAAGAACTTAAATGATACAGAAAGCAAATATTCTTATGTTGAAAAGCTAGCGCTCGTAGCTGTTCAAGCGATACAGAGATTTCGACACTATGTCCTCTTTCGAAAAACTACCATTCTGTTAGATTGCAACCCCATGACTTATATATTGTCGCGACAGTTGCTGGGGGGCAAATATTCAAAATGGATAGCAATCCTGCAAGAGTTTGATCTGGAATTTGTAAAATCCAAGTCAAAGAAAGCTCTGGTTTTCGCAAAATTATTATGTGATCTCCCATCGTCGTCCAACGATGAAACATCTGAAGAAACGATCGTGGACGAAAGTTTGTTTCTGATATCTTCAAGCAATCAATGGTATGGGGATATAATCATTTATCTCCAAAACCAAAAATATAGGCCAAATACCTCTCGCTCCGAAGAAAAATGTATTCGATACCAAGCAAAAGACTACATGATCGTCGGTGATACACTTTACCGTCGCGGCATCGATACAGTTCTGAGAAGGTGCCTCATGCATGAGGAGGCCGAAAAAGTCCTGAATGATTGCCATTCAGGCGCCTGTGGGGGGCATCAATCCGGTTATGCTACAGTGCAAAAAATCTTACGAGCAGGATACTTCTGGCCAACAATGTTTAAAGATTGCATAAACGGAGTCAGAAGTTGCCATGCTTGTCAAATTTTCGATAGCAAAACCAGAATACCACCTGCACCTCTGCAGCCAATAGTTGCTATCGGGTCATTCGCCAAATGGGGCATCGATTTCATGACATGTAACCCCACCTCGACCGGGGGGCATGGGTATATCATAGTCGCAGTTGACTGTTTTACCAAATGGGCCGAGGTGATGCCTACATTAGATAATACTGGTGAAACAACTGCCCTCTTCTTTTTCAATCATGTAGTCGCCAGATTCGGCATCCCACAAGCTATAGTCACAGATCATGGATCGTATTTTTGCAATCACATGATGGTCGAATTAGCTGCCAAACTAGGGTTGTCTCATGACAGCTCTACTCCATATTACCCGCAAGCCAACGGACAAGTTGAAGCGATCAACAAAGTCCTGAAGCGCATGCTGCAAAGGATGATTGGAGTTCACAAAAGAAGGTGGCACCTAATCCTGTACTCAACCTTGTGGGCTTACCGAACATCGGTAAGGAATGCAACAGGGTTTACACCTTTCCAACTGATATATGGCCTGGAAGCAGTCTTACCAATCCAGTGTGAAATCTCGTAATTGATCTCCTCCCCGGAACTTCAGAAGGAGAAGCTCGTTTCTTGGAACTAATCCAATTTGATGAAACCCATCATGATGCCGCTTTGGCTAACGAAGCCCATAAGAAATGAGTCAAAGCACAGTTCGACAAAAATTTCAAACCTCGTGTCTTCTGAGAAGGTGACTTGGTCTTGCTTTATGACCAAGAATCCAATAAATTGGGACCAGGTAAATTTAAGTCTTTATGGATGGGCCCCTATATTGTTAAGCGAGTGTTAGCAAAAGGAGCCTACGAGTTAATGGATTATGATGGAATTCCACTGGCACAACCTCGTAACGGGTTGTACCTCAAGCGTTACTATGCGTAATTCAGTATAATAACCTGTATGCTTTTGTTATGTTTTTGTTTTCGCTAAAGTGTTTATTTTGGTCAAGTAATCCAATTTTTACATTTATTGCAGATGTCAAACCTATTGGAGTCATGTGTTGGATATGCCGACGGAGCGAGTCGTAGTTCGCGGAACCTATCTTCCGCGGCCTGGGCCATTTTTGATCCAAGCGGTGAGTTAGTAAGTTTCAGAGGGGTATGTATTGGTCGATCAACGAATAACATCGCTGAATATAGCGCGTTGATAGAACTTCTCTCTGATGCCATCACACATGGTATACGCTGACTGATTGTCAGGCTAGACTCACAACTCGTCATACTACAACTCACTGGTATCTACTCTGTCTGAAATCCAGCTATTTATCGCATGTTCCTAAGGGTTAAGATTTTGGAAAGACAATTTGATTTTATTCAATATCAACATATTTTCAGAAACTTAAACACATTAACTGACTCATTGGCAAATTATGTGTTAGATAGACATTTGCAACGTTTATAAAAAGAAGCATACCATCAATATTTGCACTTGGATCATGTAACTTAACCAAAATAAAAATCCGAAAATCAAAAATATATATAACTATTTATGGTTTACACATAATGTTCTGTAACCAATACAAAATTGGTCAAATGACCAAAAAACTCAAAACGCTAGGGGGCACCCTAGTCTAATGATGCTCGTGATAGCAAGTCACAGCCTATGCGATCATGCGTAAAAGCTGAGTCCATCGTCTTGGCACACCAGTAGTATGCTGCTGCAACCTCAAGGGCAGCTCGTCAGTCCTCACATCTAGAATACCAAGAGTGAGGCCCTCAACCTGCTCCTGTAATGCTGTGAGAGTCTCGGCCACATCGAGGTCGCAAAGGATAGCCCTTCCAACAGCCTCTCCTGCTGGGGCAGCAGCTGGCACTCTCAGGCGTACTACTGGCCGAATAGGACCAACATCTGCATGAACACATGAGTTTGATTAAGTCTTGATAGAATAAAGCACAAGGACATTATAAGAGAAAAATGATAAACAGGGATATGGTCAAATAATTTACCAATGGCACCCCACTGTTCGCCGGCTGGCAGTACTAAATCTGGGTTGCCCCGGAAGTCCATACCAATGTATGGGTACTCGGAATAAACCATCTCTAACGATCAAACCACCCGAAGAAGGTATCTGAAAATGAAATCTGAGACTGACCAGCATGCCTAGACATATGGTCGACCCATCTCTGCATACGTGGTTCAGTCGGTGAAGGTAAATCGAGTGCAATATACTATGGCTGCATCAGTGGTATCTTTTCCAAGGCAAAGGTGGTCAAAATAGAACCATACCCAAAGTTCTTCAACCTCCCACTCTTTACCTAAGTCAACTTTTCTTTCATCACAAGAAGTACTGCGTCGCACCAGTTGAACACCTTCGGTTGGAGGCATTCCAAGGCATACTGCATACATGATCGGTTGACTACATGAAGAGCCGCACCACCAGCCATCCTACCAAAAGTAAACAGAATAGTCCTGAGGGACCTGTCAGTGACATCACGGATGATGATCTTGTCGTCTTTACTCGGCTGAGATCCCTCTCTACAATACCGGTGAACATAATCTCTCACAGATTCACCTCCTCGGGCCGAACCTGATAAAGAGATGGGGGCACCCCGCCTCGACAAGCCAGTCAAGAAATATATGTCCACTACAGTCAAGGGGATGGATTTGCACGTGATCTAGAACACCTGGTTGGTAGGATCCCAAGCATCGAGCAAATACTGCAGTAAGTTGATCTGTTGTCTCATGCTAGAAATGCGGAAAAACTTCAACAAGCCACAGTTCTGCAGTGCGTTTACTGTAACTGGATCATGTAGGGAAAGCATGTCCTCTTCTTCTTGCTCATGTTCTCGCCATGTAATATTCATCTTACTCCAAAGATCTCTAAAATCAAACAAGAGAAGAGTTAGATCTTGATTTTGGTAAGAAACAGGAAAAATTTCCATCAAAAATTGTGCATAAAATTCCTTCTTTGCGCCCATCGCACCTACAGTAGTGCTTTGGGTGCGTTGCATGTCAAATGGCCAGTAGACAGGCCAACATCCAATGCACCTTTCGATACACAGAGGGTGTGCTGAAGGCAAAGAAAGTTTTTCAAACCCAGAGGCTCAGAAAAACCAGGAATCAAGCTCAGAATGCAAAATGGAAAGCATGAAATGAAAGAGCTCAAGTTTAGCTCCTACCTGGTCCAGACGGTGCCGAGAATCGTCCACAGAATCTCCCGAAATCAGCTGATGAAAATCAAAGGGGGAAAGCACCTCCAAAGCTCCAACAAACCAAAGTTCAAATGAAATGGTAAAATGAGAGGTAAAAGCACTTTTACATTACTTTTTACGTAGTTCAAAGTAAAATATTAGTGTTCTAACTCATTTTTCAAGCATATATTGTTCATTTCTGACTAGTTTGATGAAGCAATTGAAAATACAGTACAATCTTTGAAAGAACAAAGCTATTTATGGTAAAGTCAAGAAGAGACCATTTAATCAAGCAGTTTTAGCGCGGACTTCATGCTCGTTAAAAAATAAACATAAGCAATGAGCACATGTTCCTCCAGAGTTTAAGCTCATTAAAAAATGAACCAATTTCCAGTAAATAACCATCGTGAATGTAATACTTCAGCCTTTAAAGCCTTGGTCGTGTTTGCACCATCACCTCCACTTTTGCATTGGCCGATCATTCACCCCCATTTGATTGTTTACCCATTTTGAGGAACAACTGCGAAGAGTGATCATGTTAGCCATCCTTGAAACACTGTCGTGATTGGAAAATTCCAAACCTTACCTGGAATCAGTTGCTACCCATTTTATCACTCGTTCCTCAAAAGACGAGTCTCCTTTAAGCTCTTTTCAATTGACTCGTAAAATATGAAAAGATTGCCAAGCCATTGGCCTCTCCAACTTGTTAAAGGGACTGGAAGTGCTATCCCTCCTTTAAATTTTAATCTTTTTGGAACTAAGGGATTATTACACAAAAAGATCGAGTGCTTGTTTTGTTCGACTCGTTAAAAGTATCGAAAATTCATCCCTTCTGTATTGTTTTATACTTTTTCGGACTTAAGGGATTAGATGATGAAAAAGGAATTTTGGAGTTTCCTTTACGTTCCTTTTCAGACTCTCTAAAATTGAAAAGGACCGAGTTATCTTTGTCGTTAAACTTGTTAAAATTTTAATAGCGACAAACTTGTCTATAGACGAGAACAAGTTTCACTATCGCTAGGCTCGTTAAAACATAGCGATGGGTTTGCCCGAAGGGAAAATTATAGAACAAGCATATGTTATCCTCCTCAAGCTTGATAAACAAAAAGAGGTACTGGTCAGCAACGACTGGGGAAAAATTGGGAAGAAAACTTGAAGAAACTTTGTTGGTAGCAAGTCGCTCTTGAACATGACACTTTCACTCCGCATCCAAGTCGGGTTGGGTTGTTTCATTCATCGGTCACATCACCATGGTCCCATCATACCATCCACATTTCGGGTTAATGCTACCAATCCATCACGTCAGTGTTGCCGATATGTTCAAGAGAAGTCATTCAGAGAATTCACCTGTGTCTCACCCACTACAATACATTTATACTCCATTCTTTCATGACCGCCACCCTGAACCTTATATCACCAGATCGTTTTCACCTCCATTAAAATCATTTGCTCCATTCCGTGTCATTGATGTGGGATTCATTAAGGCCCTCCTGTGACGGATCGCTTCTTGTCGACATCCGCTCATTATCCAAGAAGTTGATCTAGGAACACCCCATTCAGTACGTTGAAGCTTGCATGCCTCAATGGCAAGTTTCTCACTTCCGGCGACAGGTTTACATCAATGACCTTCGACCAAAAGATTTTGCGTGGTGTTCGATGCCAAGTCCTTTACTCACACCACGTGAATTGTACTGCAGTACCTTGAGGGTCATTATCATTATCGGTGATTCCTCTCGCGCTTGTTAACAGCTTATATCATTGGCTGGTAATCAAGCGATGTCTTTCCATGTTCGACTCCAGAACATCTCTCACATGGATAGATTTGTAATTCGAGTGAATATCGAACGAGATTGAAGACCCTGGATCTAGTTTCATCCATCCGGGCTGCGATATATATTCAGGAAAATAAAGACATCAAATGTACATCATGGTTGCACAGATAATCATCCAATCAAAGGGATGATGGCTCTATCAGAATCATCAGTCTACACTCAGACGATTGTCTGTCCTATGTACATGAAAATGAATTTATAAAGCTGAGTATGGGAATGCCCGCCTCAGCAAGATCATGAAAATATTATGAAGATAATGTATTGTATTGTATCTTATTACAGGTCTCCTCCCAGCTTGAAAGAACTTCGGATCCTCATAATAAAGCATTTCACCCGACATCAAAAGATTAACGACCTCATGCTTTAGGGGGCAACTGTTATAGACATTTTTGGCCACTACAACCCCAAGCATGAAATGTCCATAAACTAAGGGCTCCTAAGTCCCTAAAAGTGTTGTTCTAACCCCTAAAGGAACAAGGTCAACTGATTACAGCTTCTCCCAGAAGTTCTCCATGAAAAACTGCTCAAAATTGGTCAAAACAGGATCATTTCAGCTGCTCCACAGGCCAAGTGCATTGCATCTCACCTAAATACACTATGTGGGTGCGTTGCATTTCAAAAATCCCTTCTATGGGGTGCGATGGGTGAGAAATTACAAATGGCAATGTCATTCCGCGAGGTGGAGAGGCAATGGAAGCTTCCAGAAACTTCTCCTGTGACACTTGCCTCTCTGAATTCGACCAAGGATGAGTAAGAGATCATCAATCTCCAAGTGGAAGCAAGAAATATCAGAGGGAAGACACTAATCAAATCACAAGCTAACTTATCTCCCTTACAAATATCTATATATGGATCCCTCATCCCAGAGATCCAGAGGCTGGAATTTTGCATATTGTAAGGAATTGATGTTGGTTTCTTGAGACAAACATCAGATTGTTGGGTGATCTAAGCTTTGTATGAGGTGAAGAGGGGCTTCCTTTCTGAGAGGTGGATGCTGGGTCAAAACAACTGGTTGTAACTCCCCTTGGCTCTTTCTTGTTTATCAATAAAAGCTATTCAAGTTTTCCTCCATACTCTTGTGTCATTTATGTTTGCTGCATTTGTATGGTCAATTTACATCTTATCCTAGATTGTTTATGATTATAGATCCATGTTCTTGTATAGTGCTATGCTACTGTGATCTTACAGGTACTCTGTGAAGCTGGGCGTGCAAGGGAACAAGTAGCGAAAGACTATCAAGGAAGAGAGGAATCGAACCAGGAGATTAGCGCAAGACAGAGGTTGGTCTTCTTTGTTCCTCTCTATCTATACTTCATAAAGGAAAAACGAAAGTAGCTTTACTTTGTTTGTTTCTAAGGCAGCTATCACACCTTAGTGGGATAAGCAGTTCTGAGTAGACACTTTTCCCTGTAATAGGGACACCAACAACACCCCGACTCTATTTCCTTCTTATGAATTAGCCCCATCAAAGTAAAATTTCCCTACTTTTCCTTTATCTTTGTGCTAATCATCTAATTGGATTTCCCTACTTTTCCTTTATCTTTGTGCTGAGGGCCTGGTGATTGATAAACTAAGTTGTTCCATCATAGTTAAGGGCATGAGGTTATGTGAGGCTCCAGAATCTAGCATGCAGTTATGAAGTAAGAGATCATGTATCACAAGGGTCACATAGAAGGGTGCAGAATAGGGATCTAGTTCTTCAACATGAGGTCCAAAAATTACCATAGCTCTCTCCTTTTGAAGGTTTAAACAATCATGGGATGATGATGAGGTGGATGGAAGCATGAACTAAGATACTTGGGTTTATAAGTGGATTGTTTTAGGAGTTCGATTAGGGGAACAAGAATTTTTACCTTTTTGAGATCTCTTTGAAGATTTAGAACATATTTGCCTTTCTCCATGCCGCCATATTCTATTTGTTCTCTTTCTTTTCCACAGGTCTATTTCACCATAGCCTGTGGTTTCTCCTTTATTCATTATTTATATCTACTGCCTTCCTGAGTTAAAGTAGCTTTCAATTTGGGCTTGTCAGGATCTAGTTTATCTTTTCCTTTATCAAGATTTGTAGAGGTATCTTGGGGAGAAACAACCTCTTACTCATCTGGTTCCCTTGACCTTTTCCTTGATGATGTGAGATCATACCTCTTGTGTAGTTGTGCCTGCATGAAATCTGCGAATTGTTTACAATATTCACTTATTTCCTCCTCATCGACTATTGCATCCATATCCTGACCTACCTCATGATGAATTATGTTCTCTTGTTCCACTTCTAAGATGGAAGATTACAAGATACCTTGCATCTCATGGGTATCTTGTGAATGTTCATTTAGGTCATCCTCTACATATAATGGAGGAGGAATCTAATTAAGATGATCTTTGGTTTCCCTTTGTAGTATCTATAAAGATGGTCTTCTGTATTGTGGATTATAGCCTCGATTCAGGCATTGGACATTTTGTTTGGGGAGAACTTTGTTTTCTAGTTCAAGATTTACTATTTTATGTGATAAGATTTTTATTAGCTTATCCATTTCTTCCATATTTAGTTCCTGTGAATCTTTCACCTGACTAGAGGAAGATGTTTCCTCTTTTCCCTTTTTCTTTTCCATACGGTCAATATTACCTCTTGATTTCCCTGTGGATGTGAAATTTGCCTCTACCTTGAGGGCATCAATCTAGAGTTGGTCCAATGTGCGAGACTTCCTTTCCCTTAGAGTAAAACCAAATTTTGACTCAAATGCTCCTACAAATACTACTCAGGCAACGGCCTTAGGAGGTTTTATCTCAATAGGTAGGTTGTTATACTGCTTATTAAACCTCTTTATGAATTCTGAGATATATTCATTTGGTTTCTTCTTTATAGCATTAAACTCTGTGAGGACATATTCATGGTCTCTATTTTCACCCCACTTTTGTAATTCCTTTCACTATTTTCTTCTCTTGTTTCTCACTTGGATGCCCTTACCCTATGACCAACCTATTCCTGTAGCATAAAGGCTTTCTTCAAAATCTCAGACAACTACCTCAGTCGAGGATGTTGATGAAGAAACTAGTGGTATTTCCATGTTGATATGAAAACCCAGGCTATCAGACACTTGTTGTTCCAAACTGGACATCTTGTTCTTCCTCCTATTCATGTTCCTATTCTAGACCTTGACTTTTTTCCCTTTTATGAACTCATGTTCCTTCTTCCATGTCAGCCATCCCTGAAGTTTCAACAATCATCTTTTGTGCTTTGTCCGTGCTGATTGGGGATTCGGTATCCATTTCTATATTAAGAGGCAAGGAATAAAAGTTAGCTTTTCACTCTACCTTGGGCTTAGGATCACGCACATAAGTTGAGGCTTTAATCTCTTCCCTTCATGGATAAAGGACGTCTCAGGGATCGTAATTCCAAATTTGTCATTTCTCAAACTCCATGGCTTCAAGCAAAGCCTCAAATATTTTGAAGGTTTGTTTGGTACTTATCACAAAAGGACCTACTGGCTATTCCATTTTAAAAATGTAACCTATATTTGTTGGTACAAAGTGGAGTATGTTTACACTGAGGATTTTCCCAATGAACTTGAGGATGAATATCCTCAATGGAATAAACAGTAGAAGATGATATGGAGGGAGTTCACATCTGTAAACCAGAATTTATGTGTGATCCTCATAGATGTACAAGTCTCCAATGGAAGCTTCCTCGTTGAGTTGGAGGAGCTTCTTTTGCTTTGGGAATATTCTGGGAGGTGAGACCCCATTGATGATTCGGTAAGCAGTGGCCATAAAAGATGAGATGAAATGAGAATACCCACCCAAACCAAGTCTCTTCATTACTGAGATATTCCAGTCAAAGGTTGAATTTCTCTCTCTATTGGGGGAAAACACATCTAGGTGAAGATATTGAAATTCCTCGATGTGGGCATAGAGGAACAAGTAAAACAACAATGAATAGTAGTGGAATATGGATACTATGAAATAGTTGAATTGGAAGCAGATGGAAGATGAAAGATATTTTGGGATGTTTAGCTAACACTTAGGCTGCTTCATTGTTGGGTGTAGGAATTGTGCTTAAGCAAACTCCTCAACACTTAATTATCAACCCGAGGGTTTTGTAAACTTAGAGACGAAGCACAGGTAGTGCCAGAAGTGGTATGAACTTTTCCTATTCCTAACCCTACTTCTTAAAGGAAATGCTTGTAGAATCAAATAAAAAATAATCGTAAAGGCAATTAACACCAAGGCAACTCTAGTGCTGGAATGTAAAAGACAATTTGCAAGTAAATCAACTAAAGGAATTTTCACATGACTGAAACAATCTTAAATGCTGAAAGGAAATGATATGTTCATCTTTAGATGGATGGTTGACAGTCTGGCAAGTGGGCCCTTGCAGAGTTTTGTCTTCCTCTTGATCTTCCTTCCACACAAACAACTTGTTCTTACATTGTTGCAATCTACTTGCACTAGTGCAGGTACAGTGTGATGCAGGAGCATCTAGTTGAAGAGGGTCATCATGACAGAGGCTCATTTGGCCTCTGTGAGTACCAAGGAAAAAAAAAATTCAAGTGAACATCTTAGTTTTCATTTTTATTTTAATTTCTTAGTGATGTAGCATTTAGGAAGGTAAAGGTCGATTTAAAAAAAAATGTTGTAGTTAACCATTTATTTTATTTCCTCATTTTAATTTTTTCAAATTATAGCGTAGAAAAAACAACAGTTATAGAAACTGAGAAACCATCGAATGTAACTAACAATAGTTAAGAGAAAACTGTTTTCAAAATCATTCAAAAGACAGAAGAATGTATTGTAATAGGTTCGATTTTGGAAAGAGGAAAAAGTAATAGAAATCTCTGCAAAATAGAAGTCTACTTTTGAATTCCCATAACAGTCCATTCGCAGTCCTTTAATCTGTGTTATCTAATACTGAGTGAAAGAAAATCTTTTATTTTTACAGAGCATATACATTTCTCTATCTACGTGAATTTAACAGTCTTATAGATAGCCAAACACTTCAAGTGTCAAAAGCAGGAGAACCAACAGAAGTCCGGATAGTCGTTGGAGCCCTAGATAAATCAAAGCAAATAGAGCGAAAGGAAGCCTTGACAAAACACAGTTCCAAAAAGTGAAATAGAATGAAACAACACAGTTAATTCTTTAACAATAGAATCATTTTCTTTTATTTACAAAGAGAAACGAAATAGTCTGTGTTAATACAAATTACAACCCATATAAAATTTAAACATTGTCCAAGTTCAACAAGGTTCTGTTGTGCCCTACAACAACCCCCCATTTCATAACATTTTTATCACAAACAATTTACATATGAGATGGGTCCCTTTTAAAATTTTTAATTGGCATTAATAAACTTGTTCCAATAAGGTATGATAATCAAATGAATTTGTGCATAAAACCCTTGTTGAACAAATAATGAGCAATTTTTGAGGTTAATCGCAAAGTTGGTTACCATCTTGGTTCTTCCCGATGCGATATCGCTATCGGCCATCGGCGATAGCCAATGCACACAAAGAAAAAGCACATACCTTTTCCCCGATGCGACACGAAATCGGCGATCAACTATCGGCGCTATTTCTTGTGAAAAATGTTTTAAAGCTCCGACCCGATGCGATATCGCTATCGGCAGTCGGCAGAATCCTACGCAGTTTCATAAGGCGTTCATATCTTTTCCCGATGCGACATCGCTATCGGCATTCGGTAAATCAATTGATATACATTTCGGGATTATGTACGCGCGCTAATACAATGTCGCAATCGGCGTTCGCTAAAGATCTTTCCCAAATGATAAGGTCACTCATACTTCCGATGCGATGCGATGACACTTAATGATGACCTCAGTTTCCAAAAGGTGATTATTTCAAAGCATTAAAGTTATATTTAAATCCGATGTGACAAAAGCTCAGATTTCAAAATGCCGTTAAGTAAAGGGATAAGGTAATGCATGCGTATTTAAAGCTTTGCCCCTTCGAATTAACGAGCAATTACGATTAGACCTTTGAAAAAATATATTGCACGCTTTAAGGGGTCATTCGGTTTAATAACTTAAGTAATGGTCATTTATGGAACTGCAGGCCGTAAAATCACCATCATTACGTCTACGGTGCCTTCTCAAATCATTAGATCCGCAGCCTCTTTTAGAAATAATCTCACCACGCTTCAAATAATATATCTATCCCGTTATGGATTGTCATTGTTATTTCTTTGTTACGATTTCTCTTGCATTTGTGTAGAATTCAACTGTCGAGAGAAGTCTGAATATGATGGGAAAGAAGTTCAAGAAGGTGGCAGGTTCTACTGCGACACCTGCCTCAGGCCAAGCTGCTACAGTTTCAAAGAAAGGCTTAATCTCAGATACTACATGCACTGGTCTTACTGGTACTACATGGCAAGGGACATACAATTTGCTAGAAGCAGAACAACCAGAAACGACAGTAACGGAGGCAAGTGTAGATGAACTAAGAAAGTCTGAGGCAACTCTTAAAGATTTGGCTGACTCCTTTCTGCACAGAATAGCAGCCAGAGAACAAGTCTTGCCTTATACTGATGTGGTACGTTGGGCAATTGAAGAAATTACTCTCACTAATAGAACCTTCCATACTAAGGATGGAAGGATTTTCGGTTCCTTCAAGCCTGACGATTTGAGACGGATGTATCATTTGCCCAATCCCGAGCAAGTCTATAACAGAGCCTTTGTGGAGAAATTCGCCAGAGAAAATGAATCACCAGCCGAACCTCTCCGAGATTGGAGGCAAAATCCAGCAAAACACAAGCAGGATATGTCGCGTAAGTACTCCAATGCTTCTTTGGCTTCACCCTACTGTTATGCTGGAATTATGATGTGTAGATTGTGGGGATTTCATGATTCTGCAAATATCCGTGTTGATATGGTTCCCTTAATGGAAGCGGCCGTCAATAGTATAATCATGGATTGGGCCACTATTCTGTCTGATAAGTTGGTCTTAGCTATTCGTGAGTTTAGGGCCAAAACCAGAGTCACCGAGAGAAAAATCCCACCCTTCTATTACTCTGCCTACATTAGGGATACCCTTTGTTTTAATTCTGAGTTTCCTGTCCTTGGTTGGAGATGGACAACCCATGACCCAACACCTATTCATTTGTATCATCGTAAATTGTGGAAACCCTCTCACAAAGACCATTTGTATCAAATTTGCAATGGTTTTATGGTTCCCGTTCACTATTCTAGTTTTGACAGACCTATCCCTAGAATTTCCTGTCAAGCCTCTTTTGACCTACCAGCCGTAGCCCATTGGTTCGGCGAAGAATATTTTTCCTATGTCAGAGTTTTTGGAAGCAAGGCTAGGCCACATGTTCTTCCCTTGTACATCCCAGACAAATTGTTAGCCCGAGAAATCTCCTATCAGATCATGTCTGAGGGTGTCACACAAACTCTCAAAGAAGAGAAGAAGAGAGGATGGCCAGCTTTTCCTTTGAGAATTGGAGTTTACACGCTGCTAAATTATAAGCATGCAGAAAAGGAAGCAGCGAAACTCCAAATGGTATCTCTAGCTTCTATTCCCAACAGACTCTATGACCCGAAAAAGACTGCTTTCATTGCCTTGGAACAGGCTAAACTGACAAAGGTTGTTCATCAAGAAGACCAGTTTGACGACCTGTTCATGGGCGCCGATTCAATAAGCCAAGTCAAACAACTTGCTGCAATGAGATATGAAGATGTGGAATTAACTGAATTTAATAAACTTAGAAAGCAAAGGTTGCAAACTTTGCCTCTAAATTTATTATCCACAACCCCAGCTTCATCCTCAAGCGAGCCTGATCAGCTGGAAATAAATTCACCTCCTGTTACAACTGGAGAACAGGAGGAAAAGCAAAACAAGCTGCAGGCAGAAAAGCATAGAAGAGAACAAATAGAAAGGCAGGAAAAGGCACAAATTGAACAAGAGCAAAGAAGGCAAAAGGAGCTAGAAGAACAGAGGAAAAGAGAGGAAGAAGAAAAAGCAAAGAAAGAACTGGAAGATAGGCAGAAAAAGGAATTGGAGGAACAGCAACAGCGGAAGGCATTCGAGGAGCAGCAGAGGATTGAAAAAGAGAAAGAACAGAGTAAGCAAATCTCTGCTGATACTGAATTGATTAAAGAATGGAACCAATTCGATTCCATTATAAGTGGTAAGGAAGCCTCCAAAGACTCAGATGCCTCAAAGACTCCCGATACTATGTTTTCTCCGGTTCTTGAAGGAACCAGCGGCCCACCCATGGTACAAAATGTTGAGGAAATTACTCAAGAATCATCTGATCAAATTGATCTTCAGGTAGAGGAAATTCCTCCCCTAGACATTTTCTACAGCCCTAAGCATAGATCCGTTGTAAGGCGCTCAAGAAAGAGACGAAGGATTGATCAACTTTCTGTTTCAACTGAGCAAACAGTCACGGGCAATGTCGTCTGGAAGGGAGAATTAGATCCCTCTGAAGATTTGACAAAGCTATCGCAATTTGCGGGAGCTTATTCAGCGGCAACCATTGACAAAGCATCCGAGGTGAGTCTTCTTTCGAAGACTAAAGAGCATGAGGCATATGCATTGCAAGCAGAAGTGATAGAAGCAAGGAATAAGGCAGCACAGGCAGAAGAACAATTGCTGGCCCAACAACAAGAGAATCATTTGTTAACCCAGCAAATTGAAAAACTGAGGATAGACCAAAGTGACATTCAAAAAGCACAAGAATTGTCAGAAGCATTATCCCAGTTGGAGGCATCGAATGAGCTGTTGATGAAATCTAAAGAGGAGCAAATAATGCAGCTGTCAGCACAGCTTGAAAGTGTCAAAGGTGCCAAGAGTATTGATGATTTCAGAACAGAGGCAACTCTCATAAACGGCGCATTGATATCTCAGACCAAACTCTTGTGCCAACAACTAGTTGAAGCTGAGATACTTTGTGACACATCTACAGCAGTATGTGAGCAAATCGAGAAAGCCAGGGGTAACTTGGATCAGGCCGAAGAAGATATAACAGAGTATATTGAATGGCAAGACACTCCAGAAGGGAAAGCGGCAAATTTTTCCCGAATCTGTGTAACATACAAAGACATACTTTTCATGGAATGGAACACACAGGTAATGAAGGCAGAAAGGGCAGCATCCAGATGCAAAACGATTGCCAGAAACATGATCGATCTAGTCAATGATACATTGTACCTGGCAAACATGATTTCACAATGTACACCTGGAAACATAACAACCGCCAACATGCTGGAGCACAGGAATTATCCTGAGCTGGAGACACAAGGGCGGTTAATTGCTGGAGTGAATACCTTGACTGCCGACGCATACTGGCTTTTCCTGATTAAACCACATTCTCAAAGGTCGGCTCTTAACTGCCTAACAGATGCTCTTCGATACCTGATTGCCGATTTCCGAGATGCCGCATACGATGCACAGCTGACTTCACGCCTCAATACTCCACCAGAAGTAGAGCCAATGCTGGCGATATGTCAGCGAAGGAGTAAAGGCAAAGAGACCTCTGACTGAAGCATCGCCGCCGACTGCCGAATCACCCAAATGCACAATGATATTTGTTAATGCCGATTTAGTTGTTTTTCAGTTTTAGATATTTAGATATTTTTAGATTAGCATAGTATTTATAGACCCTTTCATTGTTTTGGAAAGGGTCGTAAAATTTTGTAAAAGACTTAAAGGCTGAAGTTTGCACTATTGTGCTTCAGTCTATATTCTTTTTGAAACTCGACCACTGGTCCTTAATTTTACTTGGAATGCTGTTTTAAGTAAATTGTGCACTATTGTCGTTTGCTTGGGATGCTTTCTGGTTAGAAGGAAGGACTGCGACATAGCGATTAATATATTGGATTGATCAAACAGCTTGCATGGTACTATTATCTGTATCTGTTCTTTTTCTATTATATAAATTGCTGTGTTATTACTTTGCTATTATTGATTACATGTATGCGATATAACAGCAAATCTGCATTTCATATCACTATTGAATGTTTTGTGATTTGTTATCTCTTTTAATCATGCGTGTAACAATGATATAAATGACTGAGTGCAGTAATTCGCTATTATCGCTCTGCATAACTATTTATGCAGAGCAATCTTAAATGGTTTAAACATTTATGCTTACTGTTAGTGACATCTATATGCCTGCCATTAAGCATAGGTTATCAAACGCTGCATTATCTGAATTGATAAGTCCCGGGATTAGCTTATAGTTATTATATTTCTTTTATAGTTTAGTTATTTGTTTGTTATCACTTCATATCGTAAATCATTCATTCATCCCGTTTACTTATAATCTTTGGGAAACTGGTCCCATTATCCCCAGTCGGAGCCACTATTCCAAACGGAAAAGGAGCTGCACTAAGTTCCGGACCGGGTGGTTTCCCCGATGTTGTTGCAACGAATTTCGGGGCATCAACATTTTTGGCGCTAGAAGGAGGGCCATCAACTGTGAATGGCAAGTAGGTCCAGGTCCACAAACCATTCTAAGAGTAATTCCCCTCCAAACCCTCTTCTCCTTCTCAATCACATGCTGGTTCTCCAGCACATGATCAAGAAAAAGAAGAATCAACCACCACTGCTCACACCCATCATATTTCAGAACATTTAAGTCTTGAATCCCCTGAAGTTCAGTCTCTTATCCATAAACTTCAGAGATTCTCGATTTCGCCTCAGAAATCTGAAGTATCACAAAGCAGTGTGACTTCGCAGTTAAGCTTATCTCATCCACTTACCAGACTTCAAAGTGAAAAACTCGGTATTGAACCTACTGAGTTTCCTTTACCAAAAAGGAAAAAGGCTAAAAAGATTACTGAAGTATCTGATAGTGAAGATCTTTCTTCCATATCTTCCATTTCCACTCCTCCTCTGCGAAGCCAATCATCCACTCCTTCATTACACACTGTTGTTTGTCAGGGAATAAGCACTACAGCATCTCAAACTACTCACTCTTTAACAACTTCTTCTCCTCAGTCATCTGGAATCCCAATAGTAGTAACAACTATTATCGCCAGCATAATGGCAGATCCATGGACTACGCCAGGTGCAGTCAATATGCCCGGACCATTACATGATCTACCTGATGCTCCCGAAAAATGGTTGCCTAAATTCAATCCAGATAACGGAACACAAGCTGAAGAACATATTAACAATTTCATGTTAGCAGTTAACTTAAAAGGAGTGACAGAACAAGATGTTGTTGTCAGACTTTTCCCTTATACCCTGCAAGGATCGGCAGGATCCTGGTACTTCTCTTTACCTTCTGGTTCTATTACCAGCTGGACTACATGCCAAGAGCAGTTCCTTACCAAATATGGAGATGACAGGTCTCTGGCGACTTTAATAAATGACCTCTCCAATTTGAGAATAGAACATAGGGAACCAATAAAGGAGTTTAATGCTCGATTCAACAAACTCCTAAATAAAATCCCCACCGCTTCGAAGCCAAGTGAACAAATCAGGAGCGAATGGTATATTACTGCCCTCCCTTCCAACATAGCCATTTTTGTTGACAGGGCTGGCAAACCTACCTTAGCCGAGAATATGAAGGAAGCACTTGCCGTTGAAAAGCGTATTAATGCTCTAGAGAAGAAAGCTGCCTTGGAGGATAGAAAATCCAAAAAAGTTTCATTTAAAGAAGATTCTAAGAAAAAGACCCCAAAGGACCCATACGACATGGAAGGTTTACAAAAGGTCCTTAAAACATTGTCTAATGAAATGGTTGAAATTAAAAAACAGGTGGCCGAAACTTCGAACAAAAGACCATTTAGAACTTTCAAGAAAACTGAAACAAAGCCACCCAATGTTATATCTAATGCAGACTCTGAACAGGAAGAAGAAGAAGAGGAATCAACCTCTCAAACGGATGATGAAGAAGAAGTAGTTGAGTGTCACGGCATGTGGGATTTCATACTCCCAAATTCTGACACCGAGAATCAAGAAGAAGCTTTTCCTGTTACTACGAGAAGCAAAATTGCTTCTGAACCTACTCAAACAACTACAAAAAAGAGGAGTGCAGGTGCTGCCACACCAAAAGAAAAAGTTCTTCCAAAGAAATCTCCGGTAGCAGCCCCTCAAAACCAGCCTCCGATTTCTAACTCTCCTTCAACATCCAAGACACTAGTGCTATCTGACTCCATGGAGTATAATATTGTTGATGATATGAAAAAGACTAAGGCAAACATAACCATGTTTGAACTAAGTAAGTTAAAACATCAGCAGAAATTGCTCCTAAGAGAATATAACGCTGTCCCCTCTTCCCCTCTTCCCAGTTCAAAAGCTGCTAATGATTCAGGACAACCCCCTCCAGATATGGTCGAAGCTACCGATTCGGTTCTGATCGGAGACAGATCCAATTCTCATACCCCACCTTTCTTACTCACCTATGAAATCTATAATCGAAATCTGCATAACTGTTTAATTGATTCAGGGGCTTCATCTAATATTATGCCAGCTTCAGTTTGTTCTAAACTGAACATAGAACCCCAGAAGTCCGCAATTCATATTGTACAGTTAGACAGAACCAAAGTACAGGTTATTGGAGAAATTAATTCCGTGACTATCAGGTTGTCTGCTGATCCCAGAATAGTACAGAGAATAGATATTTTGATTGCTGACATACCTGAATTCTATGGTTTAATTCTGAGCAGAGATTGGTCTGAGAAACTGCATGGATACATTTCCACGGATTGGTCACATATGTGGCTCCCCTACAAGGGTAAGCCAAATCAAATAAGGATCGACCGCGAGAAACACATGACTCACACAGTAACCGATTTCGAACAAGAAAACCAGCCTGTGGCCTTCAACAACAACATTTTGGGAAATTATTCCTCAGAATCATTCTTTGGCAACTTTGTTGCCCAATCTTCCCCTTTTTTAGTTAACCATTGTACATCTCAAGTAGAAAATTTTTCACAAACCAATTTATCCAAATGCTTCAACGAAAATCAAAAAGATGTAAATATTTTTGTTGATTCTCCTTTATTTTGGTCTTTGTATTTTGATGGCTCTAAGTCCAGTGAGGGGTCAGGAGCAGGTTGCATTTTGGTTAGTCCGCAAGGCGAAAAAACAATGCTATCCTGTCGATTAGAATTTGAATGCACCAATAACACGGCCGAATACGAAGCTCTAGTGCAGGGACTATATAAGGCAATTGACCTTAAAGTCCAATATATAAAAGTATTCGGTGATAGTGAGATCATTGTTAAACAGGTAAGAAATACAATTCATTGCCTTTCAAGCCACCTTAAGCATTATCAATCGCTAGTGCAAGATCTTACTTTGCATTTCTCAGCATTCAACATTTCTTCAATTCCAAGATCACAAAACTCGGCAGCTGATTTACTAGCCAACGTAGCTTCCAAACTCCTCCCTTCCGAAGACTATAGCCTTGATAGATTTTCTATAGAATTAATTTTCAGACCTTCAGTTCCCGATAACATCACTAACTGGAGGGTTTTCAACCATGACGAGGACATCTTGCAATTCTTAACCTCTGAAAAGTCTTATGACAATCAAATCATTGAAGAGCATGACCATGATTCTCAAATGAAAGAAACATCTCAAGATAACGCGATTCCTAAGCCTGTGGTAAAGCTCGAAGACCTTTATGACATTAAAGATAGGTTCAAACCTGTAATTAATGCAAAACTCCAAAGCTCTACTCTTAGGTTTGAATCAATCAATTTGGGAACAGATCAAGCTCCTCAAAATATCAACTTAGGACTAGGACTTTCTATAGAAGAAAAGGAAGCATTCATCAAACTCTTAAGGAAAAACAAGCAAGTTTTTGCTTGGAAGTATGAAGACCTCAAGACATATGATACATCTATCATACAACATACTATTCCTATGCTTCCCGATCAAAAACCTATCCAGCAGAAGTTAAGAAAAATACACCCGAATTTGGAGAACCAAATAAAGTCGGAACTTAATAAGCTCTTAAAAGCTAAGATTATCTTCCCTGTCCGACACTCAAACTGGGTCTCCAATATGGTTCCAGTTAGGAAGAAAAACGGCGACATTCGAATCTGTATTGATTTCAGAAACTTGAATAGGGCAAGCTTGAAAGATAATTTCCCACTGCCTACCATGGAACAAATCCTCCAATCGGTAGCAGGATCTGAATTGATGTCCTTTCTCGACGGTTTCTCAGGATATAATCAAGTGTTGGTCCATCCTGATGACCAACTAAAGACTACATTCAGGACAAAATGGGGAACTTATGCATATCAAAAGATGCCTTTTGGACTCATAAATGCAGGAGCCACATTCCAAAGAGCCATGGATACAGCCTTTAGAGGGTTAATTAATCGCACAGTAGTCGTCTACCTCGATGATATTACTGTGTATTCTAAAAAGAGATATAACCACTTGCATGATTTAAAGCAGATTTTTCAGCGATGCAAAACATATGGTATCTCTCTCAACCCGAAAAAGTCTTTCTTTGCTCTCAACCAGGGTAAGCTTCTAGGGTTTATTGTATCTAAAGATGGCATTTATGTAGATCCTGATCGAATTAAGGAAATTTCTGAAATTCCTTTTCCGCACAACAAAAAATCGATGCAGTCGTTTCTAGGGCAGATTAATTTCGTTAAACGATTCGTTCCAGATTTTTCACAGATTGTACTACCACTACAAACGATGATTAAAAAGAATTCAACCTTCAGATGGGGATTAGAAGAAAAGCAAGCTTTTAATGATATTAAGCAATCCATAATCAATGTCCCAGCTCTGAATACTCCAAATCTTTCTAATCATTTTATATTATATACCATTGCATCCGACTTATCTTACGCAGCAGTGCTCACCCAGTTGAATGATGACAATTTGGAAGCGCCTATCTCGTTCTTCAGTTCAAACTTTCAAGGCGCCGAATTAAACTATTCCGATATTGAAAAACAAGCTTTTGCTGTCTTTAAAGCAGTCAAACATTATCGACCCTTTCTTTTAAAAACCCATACTAAAGTAATAGTTCCTTTCTCAGCAGTTAGGCAACTATTAATCCAAAAGGAATTGGGAGAAAAGAGGGCAAATTGGGTCGCAGCCCTCCAAGAATATGATCTAGAAATAAAGCCAGCAAAGTTTGTTAAAGGTCAAGGTTTTTGCAGGATATTAGCAGGAGCATCAAACATTCCTGAATCAAGTGATACAGAGCAAACCCAAGAAGTTAATCAGCTAAGTATACCGGATTCCGAATCTCAATATTCAGATCTGATCTTTTATTTAAAGAATGGTTATGCACCTACCAATTTGTCCTACAAGAACAAAAGAGCCATTAGATTGAAAGCTAAGAGTTTTTCCCTTATTAATGATGTGCTCTTCAGGAGAAACTATGATTCTGTCCTATTAAGATGCCTTGAGAAACCTGAAGCTCAAAAGGTTTTGCAGGAGCTACACGATGGACCGGCAGGAGGACATTTTGGAGCTGATACAACAGCTCATAAAGTCATTCATGCTGGATATTATTGGCCTACTTTGTTTAAGGACGCTCATGAATATGTAAGGAAATGCATCAAATGCCAAACTGCCAGTGGAAGACAACAAAAGCCAGCTTTCCCTTTGCAACCAATCAACATTGAACAACCTTTTGAACAATGGGGATTGGACATCATTGGAGAAATAAATCCTTCTTCTTCCAAGCAACACAAGTATATCCTTACAGCAACTGATTACTTTACAAAGTGGGTAGAAGCAGTTCCGTTAAAGACAACAAACTCTGAGGCGATCATTGAATTTATAGATCAGTTCATCATTACCAGGTTTGGTGTTCCAAACGCTCTTGTCTTTGATAATGCTTCTTATTTCTCAGGCAATGCAATGATTGATTTCGCTATCAAAAGAGGATTTAAATTAAAGTATTCTGCTAACTATTACCCTCAGGGTAATGGCCTAGCAGAATCAACAAATAAAAACCTAATCAAGATCATTAAGCGAACAATCGAAGAGAATCATAAGAATTGGCATAAATCCTTGGTATTTGCATTATGGGCCGATAGGATAACACAGAAAGCTTCCATAGGGACCTCTCCGTTTAATCTCGTCTATGGAAAAGAAGCAATCGTACCAACCAACCTTCTTCTTCCATCTCTAGCCTTAGTGCAATTTATCGACGAAACTCCTTCTTCTTCTATACAGTATAGATATGATCAAATTCTTAAACTTGAAGAAGAAAGGGAAAAAGCCAAGGTTACACACGCTAAACATCAGCAAGTCATTAAAGCAGCTTTTGACCTGGCCTCATCTAGTCCTAAACAATTCCAAGTCGGAGATCTAGTCCTGAAATGGGACAAAGCCCATGAAGACAAAGGTAAACATACCAAATTTCAAAAACTGTGGCTAGGACCATTTCAAATCTGTGAAAAAGTAGGCCATTCCACATTCATACTCCAAAATCTATCAGGGGTGAGGGATTCTCTCCCTGTCAATGGTCTAATCTTGAAGAAATTCTTTAATTGAGGAGGTAACCCCTTCTCTTTGTAGTTTGATAGTTTTTATATAGTTTGTAGGATTTGTAGAAATAAGAATGTGGGACATTTCCCATTGACCTTTCGCTGTAATTAAAAGCTGTCTCGCCATGACAATATTAGTATTTACTTTTGGATAATAGCGTCTTAAACCAAGAGAGATCATTTCTAGGAAATTAGATATCTTTTTATTCTGAACATCACAGTCTAATCTTTGTAAACTTCACTCTGAACGAAGTTCTATGAGTTATCTTGGGTGTTCGAAATTAGTCCCCAAAGGTTATCTATATGAAAATAGGAGCTAATTCATCTTCAGTATCTTTAACTCTTAAACCTGTCATCCATTTATTCTTAAGAAGATAGTTGTTCATCCCATTCACCAAAAAAGTTTATGATTACTCAGAGTGTAATTCTAAAATATAGAAGATTAAAGATAAGAGGTCTTATTACAAGCCTGCTTACCATGTTCATAGGAAAATAATTTAACTGACATTACCAAAACTGCATATCAAACAGGGTAATGGCTTGAAATTTCAAGACAAGGGGTCTCATCACGAGCCAGCTTGTTCAGTTTAAATTACTACCCGTGAATGGCATTGTCATTTATCTGGCCACCAAACCAGGACAATGGCTTTTATCTTAAGCAAAGAAGAAAGTGAAATTCGAAAAATACGAAAATATCTTTTGAATTCATTCTGTTTAGTCACACTCTAAGGTGAATGGAACAATGGACAACAACATGGTTAAAAGGTAACCCTGCCGAGACTATGAATGTTTGCTGGCAGCAGAGGCTCTACCTGTGACAGAGGAGTTTATTTTAAAAAGCTGATATGGAAAAGTTTTCTATTTTTACCTTTATAAACCAACAAGGACTTATTTTAATACTCAAAGTGCATTTATAAAAAGAGGAAGTCAAATGAAGAAACCTGTTTTATTCAGAATCAATAGACATCTAGTTATATTAGAAAGTTCCTTTCCTTTATAAAGACTCTATTTGAAAAGGTGTAAGTATATTTATTAGTCCAGAGATAACTGGTTCTGCCAGCGAATCGCCAATTGTTGTGCCCTACAACAACCCCCCATTTCATAACATTTTTATCACAAACAATTTACATATGAGATGGGTCCCTTTTAAAATTTTTAATTGGCATTAATAAACTTGTTCCAATAAGGTATGATAATCAAATGAATTTGTGCATAAAACCCTTGTTGAACAAATAATGAGCAATTTTTGAGGTTAATCGCAAAGTTGGTTACCATCTTGGTTCTTCCCGATGCGATATCGCTATCGGCCATCGGCGATAGCCAATGCACACAAAGAAAAAGCACATACCTTTTCCCCGATGCGACACGATATCGGCGATCAACTATCGGCGCTATTTCTTGTGAAAAATGTTTTAAAGCTCCGACCCGATGCGATATCGCTATCGGCAGTCGGCAGAATCCTACGCAGTTTCATAAGGCGTTCATATCTTTTCCCGATGCGACATCGCTATCGGCATTCGGTAAATCAATTGATATACATTTCGGGATTATGTACGCGCGCTAATACAATGTCGCAATCGGCGTTCGCTAAAGATCTTTCCCAAATGATAATGTCACTCACACTTCCGATGCGATGCGATGACACTTAATGATGACCTCAGTTTCCAAAAGGTGATTATTTCAAAGCATTAAAGTTATATTTAAATCCGATGTGACAAAAGCTCAGATTTCAAAATGCCGTTAAGTAAAGGGATAAGGTAATGCATGCGTATTTAAAGCTTTGCCCCTTCGAATTAACGAGCAATTACGATTAGACCTTTGAAAAAATCTATTGCACGCTTTAAGGGGTCATTCGGTTTAATAACTTAAGTAATGGTCATTTATGGAACTGCAGGCCGTAAAATCACCATCATTACGTCTACGGTGCCTTCTCAAATCATTAGATCCGCAGCCTCTTTTAGAAATAATCTCACCACGCTTCAAATAATATATCTATCCCGTTATGGATTGTCATTGTTATTTCTTTGTTACGATTTCTCTTGCATTTGTGTAGAATTCAACTGTCGAGAGAAGTCTGAATATGATGGGAAAGAAGTTCAAGAAGGTGGCAGGTTCTACTGCGACACCTGCCTCAGGCCAAGCTGCTACAGTTTCAAAGAAAGGCTTAATCTCAGATACTACATGCACTGGTCTTACTGGTACTACATGGCAAGGGACATACAATTTGCTAGAAGCAGAACAACCAGAAACGACAGTAACGGAGGCAAGTGTAGATGAACTAAGAAAGTCTGAGGCAACTCTTAAAGATTTGGCTGACTCCTTTCTGCACAGAATAGCAGCCAGAGAACAAGTCTTGCCTTATACTGATGTGGTACGTTGGGCAATTGAAGAAATTACTCTCACTAATAGAACCTTCCATACTAAGGATGGAAGGATTTTCGGTTCCTTCAAGCCTGACGATTTGAGACGGATGTATCATTTGCCCAATCCCGAGCAAGTCTATAACAGAGCCTTTGTGGAGAAATTCGCCAGAGAAAATGAATCACCAGCCGAACCTCTCCGAGATTGGAGGCAAAATCCAGCAAAACACAAGCAGGATATGTCGGGTAAGTACTCCAATGCTTCTTTGGCTTCACCTTACTGTTATGCTGGAATTATGATGTGTAGATTGTGGGGATTTCATGATTCTGCAAATATCCATGTTGATATGGTTCCCTTAATGGAAGCGGCCGTCAATAGTATAATCATGGATTGGGCCACTATTCTGTCTGATAAGTTGGTCTTAGCTATTCGTGAGTTTAGGGCCAAAACCAGAGTCACCGAGAGAAAAATCCCACCCTTCTATTACTCTGCCTACATTATGGATACCCTTTGTTTTAATTCTGAGTTTCCTGTCCTTGGTTGGAGATGGACAACCCATGACCCAACACCTATTCATTTGTATCATCGTAAATTGTGGAAACCCTCTCACAAAGACCATTTGTATCAAATTTGCAATGGTTTTATGGTTCCCGTTCACTATTCTATTTTTGACAGACCTATCCCTAGAATTTCCTATGAAGCCTCTTTTGACCTACCAGCCGTAGCCCATTGGTTCGGCGAAGAATATTTTTCCTATGTCAGAGTTTTTGGAAGCAAGGCTAGGCCACATGTTCTTCCCTTGTACATCCCAGACAAATTGTTAGCCCGAGAAATCTCCTATCAGATCATGTCTGAGGGTGTCACACAAACTCTCAAAGAAGAGAAGAAGAGAGGATGGCCAGCTTTTCCTTTGAGAATTGGAGTTTACACGCTGCTAAATTATAAGCATGCAGAAAAGGAAGCAGCAAAACTCCAAATGGTATCTCTAGCTTCTATTCCCAACAGACTCTATGACCCGAAAAAGACTGCTTTCATTGCCTTGGAACAGGCTAAGCTGACAAAGGTTGTTCATCAAGAAGACCAGTTTGACGACCTGTTCATGGGCGCCGATTCAATAAGCCAAGTCAAACAACTTGCTGCAATGAGATATGAAGATGTGGAATTAACTGAATTTAATAAACTTAGAAAGCAAAGGTTGCAAACTTTGCCTCTAAATTTATTATCCACAACCCCAGCTTCATCCTCAAGCGAGCCTGATCAGCTGGAAATAAATTCACCTCCTGTTACAACTGAGAACAGGAGGAAAAGCAAAACAAGCTGCAGGCAGAAAGGCATAGAAGAGAACAAATAGAAAGGCAGGAAAAGGCACAAATTGAACAAGAGCAAAGAAGGCAAAAGGAGCTAGAAGAACAGAGGAAAAGAGAGGAAGAAGAAAAAGCAAAGAAAGAACTGGAAGATAGGCAGAAAAAGGAATTGGAGGAACAGCAACAGCGGAAGGCATTCGAGGAGCAGCAGAGGATTGAAAAAGAGAAAGAACAGAGTAAGCAAATCTTTGTGGATACTGAATTGATTAAAGAATGGAACCAATTCGATTCCATTATAAGTGGTAAGGAAGCCTCCAAAGACTCAGATGCCTCAAAGACTCCCGATACTATGTTTTCTCCGGTTCTTGAAGGAACCAGCGGCCCACCCATGGTACAGAATGTTGAGGAAATTACTCAAGAATCATCTGATCAAATTGATCTTCAGGTAGAGGAAATTCCTCCCTAGACATTTTCTACAGCCCTAAGCATAGAGCCGTTGTAAGGCGCTCAAGAAAGAGACGAAGGATTGATCAACTTTCTGTTTCAACTGAGCAAACAGTCACGGGCAATGTCGTCTGGAAGGGAGAATTAGATCCCTCTGAAGATTTGACAAAGCTATCGCAATTTGCGGGAGCTTATTCAGCGGCAACCATTGACAAAGCATCCGAGGTGAGTCTTCTTTTGAAGACTAAAGAGCATGAGGCATATGCATTGCAAGCAGAAGTGATAGAAGCAAGGAATAAGGCAGCACAGGCAGAAGAACAATTGCTGGCCCAACAACAAGAGAATCATTTGTTAACCCAGCAAATTGAAAAACTGAGGATAGACCAAAGTGACATTCAAAAAGCACAAGAATTGTCAGAAGCATTATCCCAGTTGGAGGCATCGAATGAGCTGTTGATGAAATCTAAAGAGGAGCAAATAATTCAGCTGTCAGCACAGCTTGAAAGTGTCAAAGGTGCCAAGAGTATTGATGATTTCAGAACAGAGGCAACTCTCATAAACGGCGCATTGATATCTCAGACCAAACTCTTGTGCCAACAACTAGTTGAAGCTGAGATACTTTGTGACACATCTACAGCAGTATGTGAGCAAATCGAGAAAGCCAGGGGTAACTTGGATCAGGCCGAAGAAGATATAACAGAGTATATTGAATGGCAAGACACTCCAGAAGGGAAAGCGGCAAATTTTTCCCGAATCTGTGTAACATACAAAGACATACTTTTCATGGAATGGAACACACAGGTAATGAAGGCAGAAAGGGCAGCATCCAGATGCAAAACGATTGCCAGAAACATGATCGATCTAGTCAATGATACATTGTACCTGGCAAACATGATTTCACAATGTACACCTGGAAACATAACAACCGCCAACATGCTGGAGCACAGGAATTATCCTGAGCTGGAGACACAAGGGCGGTTAATTGCTGGAGTGAATACCTTGACTGCCGACGCATACTGGCTTTTCCTGATTAAACCACATTCTCAAAGGTCGGCTCTTAACTGCCTAACAGATGCTCTCCGATACCTGATTGCCGATTTCCGAGATGCCACATACGATGCACAGCTGACTTCACGCCTCAATACTCCACCAGAAGTAGAGCCAATGCTGGCGATATGTCAGCGAAGGAGTAAAGGCAAAGAGACCTCTGACTGAAGCATCGCCGCCGACTGCCGAATCACCCAAATGCACAATGATATTTGTTAATGCCGATTTAGTTGTTTTTCAGTTTTAGATATTTAGATATTTTTAGATTAGCATAGTATTTATAGACCCTTTCATTGTTTTGGAAAGGGTCGTAAAATTTTGTAAAAGACTTAAAGGCTGAAGTTTGCACTATTGTGCTTCAGTCTATATTCTTTTTGAAACTCGACCACTGGTCCTTAATTTTACTTGGAATGCTGTTTTAAGTAAATTGTGCACTATTGTCGTTTGCTTGGGATGCTTTCTGGTTAGAAGGAAGGACTGCGACATAGCGATTAATATATTGGATTGATCAAACAGCTTGCATGGTACTATTATCTGTATCTGTCCTCTTTTCTATTATATGAAATTGCTGTGTTATTACTTTGCTATTATTGATTACATGTATGCGATATAACAGCAAATCTGCATTTCATATCACTATTGAATGTTTTGTGATTTGTTATCTCTTTTAATCATGCGTGTAACAATGATATAAATGACTGAGTGCAGTAATTCGCTATTATCGCTCTGCATAACTATTTATGCAGAGCAATCTTAAATGGTTTAAACATTTATGCTTACTGTTAGTGACATCTATATGCCTGCCATTAAGCATAGGTTATCAAACGCTGCATTATCTGAATTGATAAGTCCCGGGATTAGCTTATAGTTATTATATTTCTTTTATAGTTTAGTTATTTGTTTGTTATCACTTCATATCGTAAATCATTCATTCATCCCGTTTACTTATAATCTTTGGGAAACTGGTCCCATTATCCCCAGTCGGAGCCACTATTCCAAACGGAAAAGGAGCTGCACTAAGTTCCGGACCGGGTGGTTTCCCCGATGTTGTTGCAACGAATTTCGGGGCATCAACATTTTTGGCGCTAGAAGGAGGGCCATCAACTGTGAATGGCAAGTAGGTCCAGGTCCACAAACCATTCTAAGAGTAATTCCCCCTCCAAACCCTCTTCTCCTTCTCAATCACATGCTGGTTCTCCAGCACATGATCAAGAAAAAGAAGAATCAACCACCACTGCTCACACCCATCATATTTCAGAACATTTAAGTCTTGAATCCCCTGAAGTTCAGTCTCTTATCCATAAACTTCAGAGATTCTCGATCTCGCCTCAGAAATCTGAAGTATCACAAAGCAGTGTGACTTCGCAGTTAAGCTTATCTCATCCACTTACCAGACTTCAAAGTGAAAAACTCGGTATTGAACCTACTGAGTTTCCTTTACCAAAAAGGAAAAAGGCTAAAAAGATTACTGAAGTATCTGATAGTGAAGATCTTTCTTCCATATCTTCCATTTCCACTCCTCCTCTGCGAAGCCAACCATCCACTCCTTCATTACACACTGTTGTTTGTCAGGGAATAAGCACTACAGCATCTCAAACTACTCACTCTTTAACAACTTCTTCTCCTCAGTCATCTGGAATCCCAATAGTAGTAACAACTATTATCGCCAGCATAATGGCAGATCCATGGACTACGCCAGGTGCAGTCAATATGCCCGGACCATTACATGATCTACCTGATGCTCCCGAAAAATGGTTGCCTAAATTCAATCCAGATAACGGAACACAAGCTGAAGAACATATTAACAATTTCATGTTAGCAGTTAACTTAAAAGGAGTGACAGAACAAGATGTTGTTGTCAGACTTTTCCCTTATACCCTGCAAGGATCGGCAGGATCCTGGTACTTCTCTTTACCTTCTGGTTCTATTACCAGCTGGACTACATGCCAAGAGCAGTTCCTTACCAAATATGGAGATGACAGGTCTCTGGCGACTTTAATAAATGACCTCTCCAATTTGAGAATAGAACATAGGGAACCAATAAAGGAGTTTAATGCTCGATTCAACAAACTCCTAAATAAAATCCCCACCGCTTCGAAGCCAAGTGAACAAATCAGGAGCGAATGGTATATTACTGCCCTCCCTTCCAACATAGCCATTTTTGTTGACAGGGCTGGCAAACCTACCTTAGCCGAGAATATGAAGGAAGCACTTGCCGTTGAAAAGCGTATTAATGCTCTAGAGAAGAAAGCTGCCTTGGAGGATAGAAAATCCAAAAAAGTTTCATTTAAAGAAGATTCTAAGAAAAAGACCCCAAAGGACCCATACGACATGGAAGGTTTACAAAAGGTCCTTAAAACATTGTCTAATGAAATGGTTGAAATTAAAAAACAGGTGGCTGAAACTTCGAACAAAAGACCATTTAGAACTTTCAAGAAAACTGAAACAAAGCCACCCAATGTTATATCTAATGCAGACTCTGAACAGGAAGAAGAAGAAGAGGAATCAACCTCTCAAACGGATGATGAAGAAGAAGTAGTTGAGTGTCACGGCATGTGGGATTTCATACTCCCAAATTCTGACACCGAGAATCAAGAAGAAGCTTTTCCTGTTACTACAAGAAGTAAAATTGCTTCTGAACCTACTCAAACAACTACAAAAAAGAGGAGTGCAGGTGCTGCCACACCAAAAGAAAAAGTTCTTCCAAAGAAATCTCCGGTAGCAGCCCCTCAAAACCAGCCTCCGATTTCTAACTCTCCTTCAACATCCAAGACACTAGTGCTATCTGACTCCATGGAGTATAATATTGTTGATGATATGAAAAAGACTAAGGCAAACATAACCATGTTTGAACTAAGTAAGTTAAAACATCAGCAGAAATTGCTCCTAAGAGAATATAACGCTGTCCCCTCTTCCCCTCTTCCCAGTTCAAAAGCTGCTAATGATTCAGGACAACCCCTCTAGATATGGTCGAAGCTACCGATTCGGTTCTGATCGGAGATAGATCCAATTCTCATACCCCACCTTTCTTGCTCACCTATGAAATCTATAATCGAAATCTGCATAACTGTTTAATTGATTCAGGGGCTTCATCTAATATTATGCCAGCTTCAGTTTGTTCTAAACTGAACATAGAACCCCAGAAGTCCGCAATTCATATTGTACAGTTAGACAGAACCAAAGTACAGGTTATAGGAGAAATTAATTCCTTGACTATCAGGTTGTCTGCTGATCCCAGAATAGTACAGAGAATAGATATTTTGATTGCTGACATACCTGAATTCTATGGTTTAATTCTGAGCAGAGATTGGTCTGAGAAACTGCATGGATACATTTCCACGGATTGGTCACATATGTGGCTCCCCTACAAGGGTAAGCCAAATCAAATAAGGATCGACCGCGAGAAACACATGACTCACACAGTAACCGATTTCGAACAAGAAAACCAGCCTGTGGCCTTCAACAACAACATTTTGGGAAATTATTCCTCAGAATCATTCTTTGGCAACTTTGTTGCCCAATCTTCCCCTTTTTTAGTTAACCATTGTACATCTCAAGTAGAAAATTTTTCACAAACCAATTTATCCAAATGCTTCAACGAAAATCAAAAAGATGTAAATATTTTTGTTGATTCTCCTTTATTTTGGTCTTTGTATTTTGATGGCTCTAAGTCCAGTGAGGGGTCAGGAGCAGGTTGCATTTTGGTTAGTCCGCAAGGCGAAAAAACAATGCTATCCTGTCGATTAGAATTTGAATGCACCAATAACACGGCCGAATACGAAGCTCTAGTGCAGGGACTATATAAGGCAATTGACCTTAAAGTCCAATATATAAAAGTATTCGGTGATAGTGAGATCATTGTTAAACAGGTAAGAAATACAATTCATTGCCTTTCAAGCCACCTTAAGCATTATCAATCGCTAGTGCAAGATCTTACTTTGCATTTCTCAGCATTCAACATTTCTTCAATTCCAAGATCACAAAACTCGGCAGCTGATTTACTAGCCAACGTAGCTTCCAAACTCCTCCCTTCCGAAGACTATAGCCTTGATAGATTTTCTATAGAATTAATTTTCAGACCTTCAGTTCCCGATAACATCACTAACTGGAGGGTTTTCAACCATGACGAGGACATCTTGCAATTCTTAACCTCTGAAAAGTCTTATGACAATCAAATCATTGAAGAGCATGACCATGATTCTCAAATGAAAGAAACATCTCAAGATAACGCGATTCCTAAGCCTGTGGTAAAGCTCGAAGACCTTTATGACATTAAAGATAGGTTCAAACCTGTAATTAATGCAAAACTCCAAAGCTCTACTCTTAGGTTTGAATCAATCAATTGGGAACAGATCAAGCTCCTCAAAATATCAACTTAGGACTAGGACTTTCTATAGAAGAAAAGGAAGCATTCATCAAACTCTTAAGGAAAAACAAGCAAGTTTTTGCTTGGAAGTATGAAGACCTCAAGACATATGATACATCTATCATACAACATACTATTCCTATGCTTCCCGATCAAAAACCTATCCAGCAGAAGTTAAGAAAAATACACCCGAATTTGGAGAACCAAATAAAGTCGGAACTTAATAAGCTCTTAAAAGCTAAGATTATCTTCCCTGTCCGACACTCAAACTGGGTCTCCAATATGGTTCCAGTTAGGAAGAAAAACGGCGACATTCGAATCTGTATTGATTTCAGAAACTTGAATAGGGCAAGCTTGAAAGATAATTTCCCACTGCCTACCATGGAACAAATCCTCCAATCGGTAGCAGGATCTGAATTGATGTCCTTTCTCGACGGTTTCTCAGGATATAATCAAGTGTTGGTCCATCCTGATGACCAACTAAAGACTACATTCAGGACAAAATGGGGAACTTATGCATATCAAAAGATGCCTTTTGGACTCATAAATGCAGGAGCCACATTCCAAAGAGCCATGGATACAGCCTTTAGAGGGTTAATTAATCGCACAGTAGTCGTCTACCTCGATGATATTACTGTGTATTCTAAAAAGAGATATAACCACTTGCATGATTTAAAACAGATTTTTCAACGATGCAAAACATATGGTATCTCTCTCAACCCGAAAAAGTCTTTCTTTGCTCTCAACCAGGGTAAGCTTCTAGGGTTTATTGTATCTAAAGATGGCATTTATGTAGATCCTGATCGAATTAAGGAAATTTCTGAAATTCCTTTTCCGCACAACAAAAAATCGATGCAGTCGTTTCTAGGGCAGATTAATTTCGTTAAACGATTCGTTCCAGATTTTTCACAGATTGTACTACCACTACAAACGATGATTAAAAAGAATTCAACCTTCAGATGGGGATTAGAAGAAAAGCAAGCTTTTAATGATATTAAGCAATCCATAATCAATGTCCCAGCTCTGAATACTCCAAATCTTTCTAATCATTTTATATTATATACCATTGCATCCGACTTATCTTACGCAGCAGTGCTCACCCAGTTGAATGATGACAATTTGGAAGCGCCTATCTCGTTCTTCAGTTCAAACTTTCAAGGCGCCGAATTAAACTATTCCGATATTGAAAAACAAGCTTTTGCTGTCTTAAAGCAGTCAAACATTATCGACCCTTTCTTTTAAAAACCCATACTAAAGTAATAGTTCCTTTCTCAGCAGTTAGGCAACTATTAATCCAAAAGGAATTGGGAGAAAAGAGGGCAAATTGGGTCGCAGCCCTTCAAGAATATGATCTAGAAATAAAGCCAGCAAAGTTTGTTAAAGGTCAAGGTTTTTGCAGGATATTAGCAGGAGCATCAAACATTCCTGAATCAAGTGATACAGAGCAAACCCAAGAAGTTAATCAGCTAAGTATACCGGATTCCGAATCTCAATATTCAGATCTGATCTTTTATTTAAAGAATGGTTATGCACCTACCAATTTGTCCTACAAGAACAAAAGAGCCATTAGATTGAAAGCTAAGAGTTTTTCCCTTATTAATGATGTGCTCTTCAGGAGAAACTATGATTCTGTCCTATTAAGATGCCTTGAGAAACCTGAAGCTCAAAAGGTTTTGCAGGAGCTACACGATGGACCGGCAGGAGGACATTTTGGAGCTGATACAACAGCTCATAAAGTCATTCATGCTGGATATTATTGGCCTACTTTGTTTAAGGACGCTCATGAATATGTAAGGAAATGCATCAAATGCCAAACTGCCAGTGGAAGACAACAAAAGCCAGCTTTCCCTTGCAACCAATCAACATTGAACAACCTTTTGAACAATGGGGATTGGACATCATTGGAGAAATAAATCCTTCTTCTTCCAAGCAACACAAGTATATCCTTACAGCAACTGATTACTTTACAAAGTGGGTAGAAGCAGTTCCGTTAAAGACAACAAACTCTGAGGCGATCATTGAATTTATAGATCAGTTCATCATTACCAGGTTGGTGTTCCAAACGCTCTTGTCTTATAATGCTTCTATTTCTCAGGCAATGCAATGATTGAATTCGCTATCAAAAGGGGATTTAAATTAAAGTATTCTGCTAACTATTACCCTCAGGGTAATGGCCTAGCAGAATCAACAAAAAAAACCTAATCAAGATCATTAAGCGAACAACGAAGAGAATCATAAGAATTGGCATAAATCCTTGGTATTTGCATTATGGGCCGATAGGAATAACACAGAAAGCTTCCATAGGGACCTCTCCTGTTAA